>OX345637.1:15529009-15999405 GCA_947044365.1 Petrosia ficiformis
CAAATAGTTCTGTAGTGCATGAGGACCTTCTTTGTTGGACATTCAATATGTTAGACATATTCTCTTTTACCAACAAAAAAAATTTGTTTTCACCACCAACATTTCAACTAGATACTGTAGGCTTCATCAGTGTAACAAAGCAGTATATGAAAGATAGATGTTAAAACAGTTATAATGCAGTCACAAGTATGGCATAAAAATTCTAAATTTCGATGAATCAAAAGCATTTAATATTTATTACGAATTCTTAGTATATGTGCTGCAAACTTGAAATATTTTTTGATTCATTGTGCTATAGTGATTTTGTAATGACATATAAGCACATACATGTATTAAACATACATTATTTGTCATGTAGGTTAATAATGCATGCTTTCATGAGTGAATTAAACTATGAAGAGGAAAACCAAACTATTTTTAATGTCACCTTATAAGGCTACATAGAAACCTGATAATATTATTTCAAATATTATAATGTAGTAATTGTAATAGTTCTAAGTATGTTATATTATATGACACATACCAACATGGTAAATATTTTTGTAGTTGCATGTACTATAACCATGTACATATAACATTGTTTGAAGTGATACTATTATAAACTTGCCAATTTGCTTTAGTAAATACTAATTTATAAATACTATTGATTGATATTATGAATCCTGTAGGTTCGTGCATATGGTGGAACTCATAGCTGGTCTCCTGTATTTTCTGATAATAATCAAGTTCTGATTGATTACTACACTAATGTTGAGAAGACAATGGTTGTTAATGAACGTATGTAGCTTCAACAAACAATAATACATTTTATTATATTTAATATTTACTTTATTCAGCTACTACTCCTGGTGGACAAAAGACAATCACAGTTTCTGCAGGTGTTACCCTTGGAGATCTCATCCCATTCTTTTGTGAACATAATGTTTGCTTTCCATCAAATCCAATTCTCAGAGAAGTTACAATGGCTGGAATTGTTTCTACTGGATGTCATGTAAGCACATAATTATAATAAAAAATAACAATTATGATTATCATATATATATATAATTATTCTTTATAACTATAATAATGAATCTTGTGGAGAAGTGGCAGATTAAATACAACTTTACAATATATACATGTATGGTGAATACATGTATGTATTGTAAATCTGCCACTTGTCCTGCTAAGATACACTTAGTAATAGAAACAGCTAGGTTTGAAGCTAGCTATGGGATTATTACAATCCTGCACTCCTCTGCAATCAATGAGTCCAGTGGCTCAGATTGTAAGAGTGCCTGGATATAGATATCAGAAGGTCCTGGATTCAATCCCTCATTGGATTCCTGATTTTCAGTTTTCCTTTGTTTCTAATTATCTCATGCTACATATCATACACACCTTATATGTGTTCAAACAAACTGTGTACAACAACATATATAATATATCTTTTTGCCAAAAGCAAAGAGTATTACATAACAACTATATATATATATACAAAGCGGGAATTATTCAACAACTGCATGTGATACAAAATTTCACTCATTCTATAGTGTAATAAAGTAATTATCCTTTTGTGATGATCACATGCAATCTGTCATATTATACACAGGGTGTAGGATGGGATCAGCCTAGTGTTTCTGATTGGATAACATCTGTCACACTGGTTGATAGTTCTGGAAAACTGAGAACTTTCAAAGAAGGAAATCAAACAGATAATGAAGTGTTGTCTGCAATTAAGGTAAGTTTTCAAATCAAAAGATAATTCGCTCACATAATCATTACATGTACCACTTTTCTCTATTTCTGGCACAGGTCAGTGTTGGTATGTTTGGTATTATCACAGAACTGACATTGAAAGTTAGAGAGATGTTTAAAGTGATTGTTGATAATCGTTTTGAACCACTCATGAACTACTTCTTCAACCCAAGTAACTTACGGGACCTGGTTACGAAGAACTGGTCAGTCGAGTTATTCTGGTTTCCTTTTGAAAGTCTGACTCTCATGCATGGAGGCCTCAAAAACTCTATAATTCAAGGTAAAGTGACAGATTTTCGTTGGAATCCCATGGTGGACAAACTCTGGATGAGGGTGATAAATCCCATTGATGAATCAAAACCAATGCCACAACTTCATTTGCCACCTGTAAAAGCGTAAGTGAATGGCTTCTGTGTGTCAACTATCAAATTCTTTAGTTAACCACAGAATAAATAAAGTTTTATTTCTAGGTACTTGTAACCTATTGAATTCTTTAGAATAACTTCAAATGATGTTTTAGCATAACTCAAAACATTTTATCTGTTCCTATATGTATACTCCTTACAGCGCATTTCATGAAGGTCATGAGCTCACAGATCTTATTGCTGATGTAGGTCTCAAAATAGCTACCAAAATGCAAAGTTTAGCAGATCATGACTTGCCATTTGGTAATTGGCTTGTTCAAAAGTTCCACAAGCACTTTGATCCTACCATACTGAATTCTGCTTTCAAGTTGATATCTGATGAGTATGGGGTAGAGAGAGGAATATGTCAGTATGCTCCATATGCTATACATTATCGTACATACAAAGATCTTGTTGCTGTGTATGATATGTCTTTTGCATTTGATTGTCCTGACACGGAAGAAGGCTTTTATGAAATTGCAAAGGCCATCACCTTTGTAGTAGAACGTGTACAGTTTTATGCTGGAGAAGGTGAGTACTGTTATTATTATATTGATGTTATGATATTAATATGATTTTATCAGGTGAATATCCACTGACTACTACAGTGGAAATGAGATGGATTGGATACAGTGATACACTTCTTTGTCCTGCACTACTTGGAAATCCCAAGAATGGAGGTTCAGGTCACACCTTCTACTTGGAGATTCTTTCATTTGAAGACTCTCCAAACGCTCTCAAATTCTTTCAGGATGTTTTTGAATATTGGAAAAGTCTCACTAAAATTAAACCACTACCTCACTGGGGGAAAATGTGGAGTTTCCTTGAACACGGTGATGAGTATGTTCGCGAGCAGTATGCAGATCGTATCAAGATATTCAATAAGATAAAAGCAGATTGTGGTGTTGATCCTAATAACATGTTCACTAACGAGAAACTTCGCTACATCTTTGATCTACCAGAAGTTCCTCTTGAACCCAGCTCTGGAGCATCCTGCTTTTAATACTTCACCCCTACCAGTCATAACATTACTACTATTTGATTTTAATATACTCTCATTTATTACTGTTATAATTAGATTTCAGTTCTTTAAAATTACTGTTGAAACTACGAAATGTTGTTTAAAATTAATTGGATTTGATGTAGTAATCAAATTTTGGGATTTTTGTAAAATCAATAATTCTATTAACACATTTATGGGTGCTAGTGCAGATCCATAGAGTTGTAGCTATGTAGTCTTGTCCCCAGCTGTCCCCACTACCATGGTGAAGTGTCTGGTGAACGTTATAGCAATTTCTTGGTTGTACTGACTCAACATGCAGGGAATCCTGCACACCAATCAAATGTAACATCATCAAATAATAGACATAATAATTATTATGATTAGGTGTGTAACATGTATTAGATTTATGTGTGCATTAAAAGTTGCATGTTTGTTGCTGATGGCTACCATCCTTTTTTTATTTGAAAATTAAATTAAGAAAGCATATCGCACACTACTAAGGCACAGGATCAATGTTTCAAAAGTTTTGTGCATGAGGAAAATGTGTTCATTAATTTATCAACTCAGAAAAGAACCTATATATATATATTATACCAGTATCTGGCAGTGAGTTTACCATTGTTATTTGATATCAAGTGACTGGCAGCGAGTATGGGAAAGAACCAGTCTCTGATATCAGTAGCGCACAATTTAAAATGATCACATGTGCTCCACTAAATAATCACATGACACACCGAATCAACGCAACTAAGAAAGTCACCAGACACTTCTCCATGGTCTGGGGATGAGACTAATAATATATTTAACCTAGGGTAAATTATATCATTAGTCTCGTAAGACGAAGCTCAGGGTTTCCAAACTTTCTGTACAAGTACATAACAACATTGGGACTTTGATCAACATACAACTGACAGACTTCAAATTATACATAGATCATAATATAAGACAAGTGTGTTCTAAAGCCTTTCGGTTATAAAGTTATGACAATTTTTACAATCATGATTGCCGTTTCACAACTTTTAGAAGACTTCTGGTAGCAAAAGAAATACAACTTGTCTTATAAAGGGTGTGGTCAAATTGAAACATCACTTAGTTGCACAATATAGGCCTCACATGAAACTGGACTAAAAGCGTCTGTTCAATTTACTTTTATTTATAATTTCCAGCAACAAATGAATGAAATGAATAATTGCAATGCGGGGGAAGAGATAGATGGGTAAAAATGGAGGCCCCCCACTTTAGTTACTAAATAATTATGGTGTACTACATAATAATATTACCAATCTTAGAGAATCCAAATTAAGCCCAAGACCCCCCTATCCTAAGAGGGCACAGAGCATATCCTTACATATACTCCAACTGTCTTCACTTCCCCTCAGGGGGCTCAGCCTCCCCAATGCAGATTTTTGGGAGGCTAGAGCCCCCTCTAGCCTCCCCTGCAATGTGGCAATTATTAAACTTCGGTGCCTGGGCCCACCTACGCCACTGCTAGTGGCTGCTACAACATTGATATTTATGTTATTTTATTAAAATTAATTATTAAATATATTTTATACGTAATAATAGCTTTAATATTGTCTATGTATAATTATGCTTTTCTTTTAACTTTTCTTTATTTATATATGGGGTCCCTTAATATTAGCAATACTATAAAACATTTTGTTTATTATAAAAATATAAATAATGTAATTACACACATATTGAATGGTATACTAGGTGTGCCATGCTATTTATATACAATATAATACATAATATAACCATTGCTTGTATAGAGGTCTATATACGTATAGGGTTAAATTAACCAAATTATGGATATCAAGATACAGCTATCATCTTCTAAAGATATTTATTAGAAACCAAAAATACATAATACGGAACTAAGTTGCTTATAAGCAAATGTCTAGTGCAGCTAAAAATAAGAACAAAAATGAATAAACAATAATAAGACACTCCTTCATTGTTATAACAATAACCAAATTGTGGTTATAACACTACAGTTGAGTTGACCCAGGGGTTAGTATCTGCTGGGATGTATAGTATATATTATTACAATAGTTATAATAAATTATATATATATATATATTTTTTAAATATATTATTTATATAATGTATTAATTATATATATATATAATATATTTCACTGTAAAAACTAATTGGTTATTTTATTAGAGCAGTACTTGCCTCAGTTGCATGCATACAAGCTCTTGTGGATATTTGCATTTCCATGATAGTTAGGAACATGAATATGAAGATAATTAACATTTTTTTGGTTATAATAATTTATTATAGTAAAAAGGAATGTTATATAAATATAGGTCATGGAGTCATGAATGTATACAAGCCATAATACACCCTACTATATACCATGAATAGGCTGCTTTAGTTGAAACACGAAAACGAGACATATTGTAGAGTTATAGTGAAAGCAACTACCCAAAATCATGTCATAATATATTACCTTTTTCTATCAATTCAAGTTGTATTATTAAATACATTTTGTTCAAATGTATTATGCGTAATACTTGATGTGTGGCTATTTTTTTATAATAAGTATATCATTATATATCATATATTGTATATATATGCATAAATAGCACAGCACACCTATAGTATTCATTCAGTAGGTGTGTGTATATTTCTAATGAGAGGCTATACAAATACTACCAAGAATTACATACCAATTAACCCACATGTTATTAAGGTCACAGAATGAAGTCACCATTTAAAGAAACATGTAGCAATACCTATTGATTACCAATAATAGTTATAGTTGTTTTCCTAGAATTGCTATAAAAATAAGTAAAGGCACATTTTAAGTGAAATGGTCTATTAGGCAGACATAAGTTATAAACATTGCTTTTAATGACAAAGAATTAACTTCCATTGAGATAATATATACCTGTATAATTCAATTAGGATTCTAACTGCAAATGTTTTGGAAGGTGGGATGTACAAACATTTCATGTATAATAATTATTGAAATACTGAAATATCAAAAATGAAAGCAAACATTTTCTGCTTCGGAATTTTTAGATTTACATAATAATTATTATGTATCACACATCAACCTTTGATTCTAGGTTATTAACACATGATGTTCCTACATCCCCTCTTTTTAATTTTGAATTTTAAGCACACTGTGACATTGATATTCTGAGTGTTAAACACCATGTTCTTTATTACCCCGCACGCGCGCATGCGCAGCAAGGGGTTAAGAGATTGGCGTCGTTTATATATGTGTACAAAAAATTTTGAAGTAATTGTTTTGCTGAACAACCACTACTTAATTTTGGAGTAAACGTATTCTGCAAGGTCTTCTAAAACCTGGGTACCTGTCACCATCGATGAAACGTCGTGGCAGCCTACGAGGCCTCCACAATCCTGAAGGCTACAAGGGCTAACTCTTATTATCAGAAGCTCCGCCTACTTAGTTAAAATATGGTATTGTACTATGAAAAGAATAAGAAAGCCTTCCTTGAAGGTTAGAGAAAATCTAGAATTAGAAGACAAGAAAAGAACATCTACATTGCGCGGGGTATGTGTTCTGTGAGAACTCTAGTTTCATGCAGTTTTGAAGACAAATTGAAAACAAATAAAAAGCCTCCACACTGCATCAGGCTGTGCATCTATCTACAACATTAATTAATTAGTAAACATAGTTTGGGAGGATGCATGTGGTAGAACACTGCCATACCTAACTGACTTCATTGTTTATATAAATATCAGATAATCTATAAATTATAATTTGAAAGGAACTTCCCCTATAGTACTAGTGTTTTTACAGTCTAGCATAATACAATGGTGTGATTGTGGATAATATCTGGCCTGCCCTATGAGAAATCCAGTATAAAAATTCTTGTTTCATCTCATAAATCCAGTTCTGAGTATATTCAGCTACCTAATTGCAGTGTAATGGAAAATACACTAAAGCAGCTGCAAAAAAGCATTGGAGATGTAAAACCAGCTTTAACACTGTACAAGTTTAAGAACTGGGGAGGTACACAAGAAGCAGAGGTTATTTTAGCTACTCCAACAAAAGTTGAAGATGTACAGAAAATTGTGAAAGCTGCAGGAAAACAACATCTGAGGGTATGCATTACTGTATAATTATAATTATAGAATGTGTGATGATAATATTATAAATCCTGTAGGTTCGTGCATATGGTGGAACTCATAGCTGGTCTCCTTTGTTTTCTGATAATAATCAAGTTCTGATTGATTACTACACTAATGTTGAGAAGACAATGTTTGTTAATGAGCGTATGTAGCTTCAACAAACAATAATACATTTTATTATACTTAATATTTACTTTATTCAGCTACTACTCCTGGTGGACAAAAGACAATCACAGTTTCTGCAGGTGTTACCCTTGGAGATCTCATCCCATTCTTTTGTGAACATAATATTTGTTTTCCATCAAATCCAATTCTCAGAGAAGTTACAATGGCTGGGATTGTTTCTACTGGATGTCATGTAAGTACATGCATGATGTATAGATTTTGAATTGGAGTTATATATATGCAAAATTTAATTATAATTGTAAAAGTATGTATAACAATAATATTGTGTGTATAGACAAGAGTATTATCTAAATAGTCAGTTTCAATTAACTTTAATAATGTGATGTTGCCATGGAAAATTCATACATTTCCATGGCAACATTGCAGCATTGTCAATCCAGTATAAACTTCATCAAATAAACAACATATTTTCAGCTCTTAGCAAAGATCAGCAAGTGTATAAAAGGAATGTCTTTACCTCACCTTATATACTGCTGCCGACCATTTCCCTTGTTAAGAGTTTGCAACCTCAACATACAACTGCCTATTACAGTACTACAGCATGTGAACATGCAAAAAGGGAATATCATTATTAATAACCAAAGATATTATAGTTACTCTGCAAATGAGAAATTACCAAATCATTAATTTCTGTACTAACTGTAACATGCCTTTGTTGGAAGGTATGTTTATGAGTCCTATTCTATACTACACAGGGTTTAGGATGGGATCAGCCTAGTATTTCTGATTGGATAAGATCTGTCACACTGGTTGATAGTTCTGGAAAACTGAGAACTTTCAAAGAAGGAAATCCAAAATATAATGAAGTGTTGTCTGCAATTAAGGTAAGTTTTCAAATCAAAAGATAATTTACCCAAATGGATCACCTCTTCTCCTCTCGTTTTCTTGCACAGGTCAGTCTTGGTATGTTTGGTATCATCACAGAACTGACAATCAAAGTTTCAGACATGTTCCAAGTGATTGTTGATAATCGTTTTGAACCACTCATGAACTACTTCTTCAACCCAAGTAACTTACGTGAACTGGTTACGAAGAACTGGTCAGTTGAGTTATTCTGGTTTCCTTTTGAAAGTCTAACTCTCCTGCATGGAGGTCTTGCATCCTCCATAATTCAAGGTAAAGTGACGGATTATCATTGGAATCCCATGGTGGACAAACTCTGGATGAGAGTGATAAATCGTGTTGATTTATCAAAACCTAACATGCCACAACTTCACCTACCACCTGTAGAAGCGTACGTCACTGACTTCTTGTGTGTGTGTGAGAGAGTTCATGTTGTAATAATATTAATCATTAATTTGTTTAGTTGACCATGGGGGGAAGGAAATGTATATTTAGCTATAGTAACAGAGATAAGATAGCATCTCTTATACACTGTGTTTTCTTTTCCTTAATGATTCATTACAGTGCATTTCACAAAGGTCATGAGCTCACAGATTTTGTTTCTGATGCTCTTCTCAAGGTAGCTAGCAAAGTTCAAAGCTCAACAGAACATGACTTGGGTTGCTTGGGTAGGAAGTTAGTTCAAACATTCCACAAGCAGTTGGATCCTACCATACTCAATTCTGTTTTCAAGTTGATATCTGATGAGTATGGGCAGGAGAGAGGAATATGTCAGTATGCTCCATATGCTATACACTATCGTTCATACAAAGATCTTGTTGCTGTGTATGATATGTCTTTTGCATTTGATTGTCCTGACACTGAAGAAGGCTTTTATGAAATTTCAAAGGCCATCACCTTTATAGTAGAACGTGTACAGTTTTATGCTAGTGAAGGTGAGTACTGTTATTATTATGTTGATGTTATGATATTAATATGATTTCATCAGGTGAATATCCACTGACTACTACAGTGGAAATGAGATGGATTGGATACAGTGATACACTCCTTTGTCCTGCACTACTTGGAAATCCCAAGAATGGAGGTTCAGGTCACACCTTCTACCTGGAGGTACTTTCGTTTGAAGACTCTCCAAATGCTCTCAATTTCTTTCAGGATATTTTTGAATATTGGAAAGGTCTTACTAAAATCAAACCACTACCTCACTGGGGAAAAATGTGGAGTTTTCTTAAAGGTGGTGATGAGTATGTTCGTGAGCAGTATGCAGATCGTATCAAGATATTCAATAAGATAAAAGCAGATTGTGGTGTTGATCCTAATAACATGTTCACTAACGAGAAACTTCGCTACATCTTTGATCTACCAGAAGTTCCTCAAAAGTAGATTGACCCTTTCGTTTGATTCCAATTACTGTTATAACTAGATTTAGTTCTTTAAATTACTGTTAAAACTATGAAGTGTTGTTTAAAAATTGATTTGATCTAATAATGAAATTTTGTGATCTTTTAGTTATTTAAATTGAAGTATTAACACGTATATATGGTAGCTAGGTAGATAACTACTATATAATAATTATAATACTCTGTTCCAGACTTCTAGTGCAAATATTCATGTCTGTGATTATGAGAAATAATTTGAAAATGCTTTCAAGAAAGATGATTTCATTCATGATGTGTACCTATACAGCAATTCTAGGAAACCAGTTATTGATTAGGTGTGTGTGAGTTTCTTTGAAGCATGACTTCATTTTGTGATTGTTATAATAACATGTGGCTTTAATTGATATATATTTCTATTGTAGATATTATATGTTATATTGGAACACACCTATTAAGTAAATACTTGGTGCGTCATGCTCTCAATAGAATTCGTATTGCATAAATTGATTATATAGTAGTCTATATCACTATTTAAAGTTTAAATTAACCACATTTTGGTTATAATATTACAGTTGGAGTGATTCAAGGTTGGTATATAGATCTGTATGGATATAATATTACTGTAATAATGAATTGGTAATTGTAACAAAGCAACAATTACCACATTTGCATGCTTAGAGCCTTTTATGGATAATCGCATTTCCATGATCCATAAAATATGATGAAATTTATTTGTCGTTTTGTTATAATAATTAATAGTAAATAGGAATGTTATAAATATTTGTCATGGAGTCATGGATGTACATACCAAAATGCACCCTATAATATATACCATGAAGAGGTTGAAACATGACAAGGAGACATATTATAATTGTAGTAATGTTGACTGTGTTCATTATTAACAATGATTATGTTATATACTATTATACTATTAACAATGAGTTATTGTAATGTGTATGCGTATAACCATTTATCTATATTATTGTGTCATAGTCTCATTGTCTATATATAAGGGCACCAGCCCTAGCCGCATTTTGATTAAAGAGTTTTTAGTCCAGATTTCACTAAGGTAGTCAATCATTGCTGAAGTTACTAGAAGTTACTACAGAATTGGCGACGAGGATGGCTACCCTATTTGGACATGTTGGGGAATTCGATGATAGTAAGGAAGAATGGATACAGTATGTAGAACGACTAGACCATTTCTATGAAGCAAATGGAATTACTGAAAATGATAAGAAGAGAGCTATTCTATTGACTACAATAGGTCCCGTGACCTACAAGACACTAAGGAATGTTGTAATGCCCAGAAAACCAGGAGAGATGTCATACCAAGACTTAGTGGCTGCTATGAAGACACACTATCGTCCAACACCATCGGAGATTGTGCAACGATTTCGATTTAATAGCAGATTCAGACATCCAGGAGAGTCAGTATCCATGTTTGTATCGGAACTTCGTAGTTTAGCAGAACACTGTAACTTCGAGAATACGCTGGAGGTGATGCTACGTGATCGTCTCGTATGTGGAATAAACGATCCAAATACACAACGCCGACTACTATCGGAGGTCAACTTAACCTTCCAGAAAGCTTTTGAGATAGCACAAGGACTGGAATCAGCAGTTCAGAATTTGAAAACACTTCAGGGATCACAAGTTTTGCCTTCCGAGGAGATTCATAAGGTGGAAAAGATAGTTAGTACTCATGTATCTTGTTACCGCTGTGGGAAGAGTAACCACTCATCATTTAATTGTCGGTTCAAGACGGCCAGATGCTATAATTGTGGAAAGTTCGGACACATAAAAGAAGTCTGTCGGGGGAAAGCAATTCCTAACAAGATCCAATATTTGCAAAAGGAGCGTTCGCAAATGGAAGTCACGGAGGACAAGGATGAATACGATCTCTTCACTATCACATCTACCCAGGCACGTAAACCTATTTTAACAACAGTTGAAGTTTATGGGAAATCATTAACCATGGAGATTGACACTGGAGCTTCATTCTCGGTGATTTCGTACAACACATATGACAACAACTTCAAGTCTATACCCTTGGAGGATACTAAGATCAGCTTGAAAACATATTCGGGTGAGAAGCTTAAAATCCATGGGATAGTGGGGGTAGATGTACGATACGAAGAACAAGTAGCTCATTTACCTTTACTGGTCGTGGGGGTTGATGGCCCAAGTCTCATGGGTAGGGATTGGTTAGCAGTTTTCCGTCTCAACTGGAAAGAAATTTACTATGTTGAGAACTGTTCGATACAAAGTGTTCTGCAACGATTTACGGATGTATTTAAGGAAGGACTTGGTACCTTGAAAGGTTATGAAGCCAAGATTCACATCAATCCAGACGTCGTACCTCGTTTTTGTAAGGCTAGGACAGTACCGTATGCCTTGCGTGCTAGGGTGGAGGATGAGTTGGAGAGATTGGTGGAACTGGGAGTAATAGAGCCAGTCCAGTTTGCAGACTGGGCAGCACCAATAGTTCCCGTCTTGAAGAGCGACAAGTCATCAATAAGGATTTGCGGGGATTTTAAAATAACGATAAATCGTGCCACAAAATTGGATCAGTACCCCATTCCAAAAATCGAGGATCTATTTGCTAAACTCTCAGGTGGAAAAATGTTCACGAAACTTGACCTAAGCCAAGCTTATCAGCAGGTTCGATTGGATGCAGCATCAAAGGAGTTAGTGGTGATTAACACTCATCGAGGATTGTTCCGATATAATCGTCTGCCTTTTGGTGTATCCTCAGCACCAGGAATTTTTCAAAGAATGATGGAAAATCTGCTACGAGGGATTGACAAGGTGGTGGTATACCTAGATGATATTTTGATTACCGGGACCTCTGAGGAAGATCATCTTTCTACTCTGGAGAAAGTTCTGAAGAGACTGCAAGATGCAAGACTGAGATTGAAGAGAAACAAATGTAAATTCATGCTTCCCTCTGTGTCATACTTGGGATATCAGATTGACGCTGAAGGTCTACACCCCCTACCTGAGAAAGTTGCAGCAGTGCAGAGTGCCCCAGTGCCTAAATCAGTAACTGAGCTCAAATCATTCTTAGGATTGCTGACTTACTACAGCAAGTTTTTGCCGAATCTCTCAACAACATTGTCGCCTCTGTACGAGTTGCTTAAGTCATCCACAAAATGGTTGTGGTCTCGAAGACACTCAGAAGCTTTCCAGACAGCAAAGAATTTACTCACATCATCTAAGTTGTTGGTACATTTTGATCCAGCTAGAGAATTGATGTTGTCTTGTGGTGCCTCTGCATATGGCATTGGGGCTGTGCTATCGCACAAATTTGCGGATGGATCTGAAAAGCCCATAGGATTTGCATCCCGTACCCTTTCTACTGCTGAGAAGAACTATTCCCAAATAGAGAAAGAGGGACTCTCTTGTGTATTTGGAGTGAAGAGGTTTCACTCATTCCTGTATGGACACCATTTCACAATGTGTACAGATCATAAGCCTCTCCTGGGTCTGATAGGTGAGCACTGTTCAGTGCCCGCTCAAGCTTCTGCAAGGATCCAACGCTGGGCCTTGACACTCTCTATGTATAACTACACTATAAAATTCAAGCGCACAGGGGAACACAGTAATGCTGATGCACTAAGTCGATTTACCGTTACCAGTGACCCCAGCTGAGACACCTTTACCAGTGGAAATGATCTTATTGTTGGAGCAATTGCAAGAAAGCCCGGTGTCTGCAGAACAAATAAAGACTTGGACTAGTCGAGATGTTCTACTGTCCCAGGTGTTGGGATATGTTTTGAGTGGATGGCCAGATACTTGTGACAATGATGTTCTGAAACCATTCTATAGTAGACGAATGGAGCTATCAACTCAAGCTGGGTGTCTGTTATGGGGGAACAGAGTCATTGTTCCTCAGCCTGGTCGTCAACTGATCCTGGATGAACTTCATGCGGGACATCCTGGAGTATCAAGAATGAAAAGCCTCGCTCGTATGTTTGTGTGGTGGCCAAGATTGGACTCTGATGTGGAGGATAGGGTAAAATGCTGTTCAGATTGTCAGAGAAATCGTCCTTCACCTCCAACTGCTCCTGTTCAACCATGGAAGTGGCCGACGCGTCCATGGGCTAGAGTGCACTTAGACTATGCTGGTCCTTTCCTAGGTAGGATGTTTTTGATAGCTATTGATGCTCACTCAAAATGGATGGAGGTGGATACTATGAGTTCAACTACTTCCTTAGCTACTATACAATCTCTTCGCAACATGTTTGCTCGTTTTGGGTTACCTGAGCAGGTCGTTACTGACAATGGACGTAATTTTGTTAGTGAGGAGTTTAAAGAGTTCCTCCAAAAGAATGGGATCAAGCACACTACCTCTGCCCCATATCATCCTTCGACTAACGGATTGGCTGAATGTGCGGTTCAAACGTTCAAACAAGGTCTAACAAAACTAAAGGAAGGTACAATTAATGAACGTATATCTCGATTCCTGTTCAACTACAGAATTACCCCTCGATCAACAACAGGAACTTCTCCTGCTGAACTTTTGTTGGGAAGAAGGCCACGTTCTCGTCTGGATTTATTAAAGCCAGATCTATCTACTCGGATTGAAACAAAGCAAGCAAAGCAGTGCCTAACATCCAATAGCAGGACTGTTCCTGATTACAAACTAGGCGATGCCGTGTATGCCAGAAACTTTGGATATGGTTCCAGATGGATACCTGGATTGCTAGTGGAGAATACAGGACCACTCTCCTTCAAGATTGAATGTGAAGGAGGAAGAATCTGGTGTCGACACGTGGACCATATTAGAAGACGCCTGGATGTCGTACCTGACGTAGAAGCAATCAAACCTGACATAGAAGCCATCAACAGGGATTTGCAAGTGGAGCCTCCTGTACCAACTGAATCTAGTACTAGCACTGAGACGGTACTACCTACTGTACTGGAGGCCGGTTCTACACCTTTTTTAACTTCTACCGAAGCTCACTCAGCAACTGACTCAGTGGAAGCACCAAGTCGTCGCTACCCTTCTCGGGACAGGAAACCACCCGACCGTTACACGTATACCTCGTAGGAGGAAGAGATGTAGTAATGTTGACTGTGTTCATTATTAACAATGATTATGTTATATACTATTATACTATTAACAATGAGTTATTGTAATGTGTATGCGTATAACCATTTATCTATATTATTGTGTCATAGTCTCATTGTCTATATATAAGGGCACCAGCCCTAGTTTCTATATCTATATGTATATAAGCCGCATTTTGATTAAAAGAGTGCGTAGTCCAGATTTCACTAAGGTAGTCAATCATTGCTGAAGTTACTACAATAATTATTTATATCATGATGAAGCCACACTTCAAAGCTTCTGACCAGGTTATACATCTGCTACAGTGATATATTAGGCTTTGATGTTGGATATAACACGGTTTGCGGTTAACACCTGTAAATATCAGCTCTATATACCGAATGCTGCATGTACTGACAAGATTTGTAAAACATTGAGATGTACCTTAGTCTTGCGGCCTGTCCTAAAACTGACACGAACTCCCATCTTCGTAAATAATGCCTTTGATAAACTCAGAAGACGTCATCAACCGTAGCAAAGTGTATACAGCTAGACAAAGAAACCATGGCTTTCTTAGTTGGAGGTATGTTCTCTTTTTCCATTTCTAACAAGGAGGATTTCTCGTGGATATAGTTGACAAAACCAGAGAACTTTAGAGAAGCTATACGCAGCCTTATTATAACCATTTTGCATAATACATGTACAGATGTGTGGCTATTTCTACAATATGTATATAATAATAAACTATATATATATTATAATATATAATTTAATTATGGTATTATAACTAAATAGTATGGCACACCTAGTATTCATTCAATAGATGTGTGTACATTTCTAATGAGAGGCTATACAAATACTACCAAGAATTACTATAGAAACACGTACCAATTAGGCCATGTGGTATTGAGGTCACAGAATGAAGTCACTCTTTAATGGTCATGTACACCTTTTTCTTAGAATTGATATAAAACTAACATATAGATATATAATGAATGAAATTGTCTATTAGACATTAGTCATAAATGTTGCTTTTAATGACAAAGACCTTCTAACATTATAAACCTGTATAATCCAATAAGAGTATATAGGATTTTTATTTTGGGTGGGATGCATGAATATTTAGTGTACTGTTTTAGCTGCAAAATACTGAAATAAATCAAAATTGAGTGAAAATATTTTCTGCTTTGGAATTGTGTATCTACATATCAAACTTCAACATTAGCAAGACACAATGTAGGAGGTCTGAAGGTATTGCTTTTTAACAAACAATAATACATTTATTCTTTACTTTATTCAGCTATTTCTCATGACAAACGAAAGACAATCACAGTTTCTGCTTCCAATACTTTGATGTTTAAATTTTATTTCCATTTAAATCCAATTCTCATAAATGTTACAATGGCTGGATTACTGGATGTCATGTAAGTAGTACATGATGTGTAACTCTTATACGTATTTTGAATTCATAATTATTTTTTCATAGCACTGTATGTAAATGATAATAATTAGCTATTATGCATGTATCATTCTAAAAACAAAATTGTTAGTTAAACTTACTAATAATAATTTATTGATGTATGACTACCCATGGTATTGTACTACAGTGGCAACTCTCTAGTTCTGACTACTTTAATAATAATTGTGTATTGCTGTAAAATAAAGTTGTTAATTTTTTGGTTACCTCAGTTGCAAGACATAAAATATTGTAAATTTATTTTGAAACACTTCTTTATAAGTAGGTTGCAGCTGTCTAAATTAGACCGGTGCATTATGTCCAAACTACACAAACATGGTGTGCCCATCAAGCCACTATCTTAGAGGAGGTGGGAGATTGTATGGGATAGTGTTCATTTCGGATAGAATAGTGGAGTGGCCTCTTAAACAAGTGCAGGTGCTTATCCATCTTCAAACATGATTTACTACCTCTTTTTATCAAGTAAACATGTATAGCTACTTATCAAATATATAATATTGATATACTGGTATATACTCAGCGATATCACATAATGTTTAGCACCACTAGTATATAGACTTCATCTCTTACCTTACTTGTTTTTCAATATTAGTAAAGATCATCAAGTGTATAAGATAATCTCATTCTATACACTGTAAAAAATAATAGGTTATTTTAACCTTCAGTTGGTTACAGGAGTTTCAATGTAAATCTATTTACCTGAATGCTGATTTGTTTTTCCTGTTAGGTAACATTTACAAGTCACAGTTCATTTGATCTTGATCTTCATAAAGTACATGTTGTAATAAGCCATATGGTAACAAATATATTAATATGTAGCTATATACACAACATAGTATTATAGGTGGTGTATTATATTAGTATTCCAATTCTAACATCTGCGAAAACAACAGATGTTACTTGCTCATTTCAGAGTAATTAGTACAATTATGTACATCAATTTGTAATTATAATAGTAAATAAAATCTGTTGTTCTCCACAGAAATTCGAGAAGTTGGCAGACATTGTACGTAATTACTAAGTGATTTACATATACTATTTTTGAAGTAGATTGTATTATTTTTGGTACCATTCCATATTACGGCATATACTCTATATACTAATCAAGAAGTAAATTACTACTTGTAAACATTACCTATAATATTATAATAAGAAAAGAAATCAATATTAGTCTGAGGAGTATATTATTAATATTGTATTGAAACTCAAATGAGTGTTAAAATAACCCATTAATTTTTACAGTGTAATAATTATTGGAATGTTATTACTTTGTCATAAAAACTGTCTATTACAGTACTACAGCATGTCAACATGCAAAAAGGAAATATATTATAGTTATCTGCAAATGAGAAATTACCTTTAATCATAACTGTAATAATTTTAGCTATCCTTTGCTGGAGAGTACATTTATTTATATATTTCACATCTTACACAGGGTTTAGGATGGGATCAGTCTAGTGTTTATGATTGGATAACATCTGTACTGGTCAATAGCTCGGGAAAACTGAGAACTTTCAAAGAAAGAAATCAAACAGATAATGAACTGTTGTCTGCAATTATAGAAGGTTAGTTTCGAAATCAAAAGATAATTTACTGGCTATGTTGCACTCTTAGTTTCGTTTTTCTCAGATCTGCTATCACCTGTACCAGAGGTTCTTGTTGACTTTATAAAGGAAATATTTATACATTTATATCACTCAACCTTGCTGTTAGTGAGGGGCATATACCGCTCACTCAATATCATCAAAATACTATCTTATTACTATAGTATTAGTATGTAACAATGGACATTGTTAGTATTATAAGTATTACATGATTATAGTTGTTCTTTTTGTAATCCTATATAATGTTGTCTGTCTAATTGTCTCATCCTGTCTGTCTATATGAACCCTTGCAAATTATTATTAAAGAGAGTTAATATCTCCAATTCAATCAAGTCTTGTTACATTGGTGGCAGAGGTGGGATGGCAGTTCAAGCATACGTCAAAGCTCCAAAACCTTATGCTGTTGGAAGTGACTTCTCCCTCTGGGTGAAGCGGTTTGAGTCTTATGCCAAAGCTGTTAAGGTTGCAGATGAGCAGATATCAGATGCTCTGTTGTCCTTGTTAGATGATAGTGCCTTCCGGGCTTTTGACTTGCTGGGTTTAACCGAAGAACAAGTTAGGGATTATAAACAACTAGTGGGAGCACTGAAAAAACGTTTTGCCCCAACTACTGGTGAAGCTGAACTCCGCTTTCAGTTTGGACAAAGGTGCCAAAAACCTTCTGAATCATTCGATGAATTTGTTGATGCTATTGTCGATCTGGTGAACCGTGCGTATCCCGAAATGGAAGCGGGAACAAGGATGAACTTAGTCAGGGATCGCTTCATTGCGGGCGTGAGAGCTGATTTCATTCAAGAAAGACTACTACTACAAGCCCCCGTTTCCCTAGATGAAGCACGTCGAATAGCAAAGGAGTTGTATGCTGCAAGGTCTGCTAGAAAGCGTATGCAGACTTCTGCTACAGAAATATACAATTTATCTACGTCCAGTGACCAAGAAGAGATTAAACCAAGTGGAGTAGCAGTCATATCTACCAACGTCGAACTACAACATGCCGTCCAAAGAAATACGGAGATATTAGAACAACTGGGTAGACAGATTAAACTACTGCAGACCAATAGACCAATGGTCCCGGTGCGATATTCGGCCAAGCAAGTAAGATGCTGGATTTGTGGCAAACTTGGACACATAAAAAGGCACTGCACAGCACGAATGACAGGAGGTAGCAACAGTATCTCTGAGGGAGCAGTTTATGTGTCAGGGATCATAAATGATAAAGAAACAAAAATACTAGTGGACACAGGATCTGCTGTTACTATTGTAAATAAATCTTTCTTGGAATTGCCCAAGGAGACTGAATTGAATCAATCGGTATCTACACCAGTCGTGGTTGCAAACGGCCAGCCTCTATCCATCCTGGGAGTAATGCCAGTAAGCATATCAATTGCTGGAATAAAATATAACCATGAAGCAATGATCACTAATGATATTACTCATGACTGTTTATTGGGAACTGATTTCCTGATTCCACATGCTTGTACTATTGATCTAAAGCAACATCGACTTCTAATTGGTAACAAGTCAACTGAACTCATTACTACTGAACAAGCCATGCAGAGTAAAAAAAAAGTATGCCATATTTCACTTTCATCTACCACGGTAATTCGTGATAGAGAAGAAAAGCTGCTATGGGCTGAAGTTCGTCACCCTGAAGGAGAGCAAGTCAGTTATCCTGGTGTTGTAGAACCAAGGGAGGAGGTCTTAAGTAAACATCCAATAATGGTTGCTAGAGTACTAGCTATCCCAGGTGAGGATAAATTGATCCCTATTAGAATTACGAATCTAACTGTGTTACCTATTACATTGTATAAGGGTCAGACCATTGGTAATTTTTGCCCATTTTTACATTATTCAGAGAAATCACAAGAATGTTTCTACCAGGAAGTCTGTTCTGTTGAGACAACCAAAATCAATGTTGATCATCCACCCAAGCAACCCACACTAAAGGAACTAAAGATTCCTGTTGAAGGGCTAACGATAGATCAGATTGAAAAATTAAAAAATCTGATACGGGATTTTCCAACCATCTTTTCTCAAGGAAAACATGATCTTGGTCGAACTAACCTGACTTATCATTATATTGATACTGGCTCGGCTGCTCCTATTAAGCAGATGCCTCGTAGGTTACCATTACATAAGAAGCAAGTTGTGGGAAAGCTGATCAGTGAAATGCAAAGTCAAGGGATAATACAACCTTCAAAGTCTCCATGGGCATCTATTGTCTTAGTGAAAAAGAAGAATGGGTCTATAAGGTTCTGTATCGATTATAGGAAATTGAATAAAGAAACAAAAAAAGACTCATATCCATTACCTCGTGTTGATGACCTGCTTGATGACCTAGCTGATGCCAAGTGGTTTTCTACAATAGACTTAGCTAGTGGATACTGGCAGGTGGAAGTCAGTCCAGAAGATCAAGAAAAAACGGCCTTCACTACTCCTCATGGGCTTTATCAGTTTAAAGTTATGCCATTTGGGCTATGTAATGCTCCCAGCACCTTCCAACGGCTGATGGAGTTGGTTTTAGCTGGTCTACGATGGGACACGTGCTTATCATACCTAGATGATATCATTGTATTTGGTCGTACATTTCCAGAACATCTTGAACGACTTTATGAAGTATTTAGCCGACTTCAGCAAGCTAACCTTAAGATCAATTCCCAGAAGTGTCAATTTTTCAGAAAGAGTGTTACATTTCTGGGACATAAAGTCTCCCACGAGGGAATTAGCACTGACCCTGAAAAGACCAATTCTATCCGGAATTGGCCAATTCCAACAGATACCCATGAACTTAAAAGCTTTCTTGGGCTGGCTTCGTATTACAGGCGTTTTATACCAAATTTTGCTGAAATTACTGCGCCCATGGCTCAGTTAACTCAGAAGAAGGAAATTGTATGGACAGAAGAATGCATCCGGTCATTTGAAACTATCAAAAAGAAATTAACGAATGCCCCTGTCTTAGGATTCCCCAGTCAGTCTGAAAAATTCTACCTAGATACCGACGCCAGTAATAATTCAATAGGTGCTGTACTATCACAAATCCAGAATGGCCAGGAGAAGGTGATTGCATATGGCAGTCGTACTCTAACAAAAGCAGAGAAAAATTATTCAGTAACAAGAAAAGAGTTGCTAGCACTAGTGTATTTTATGCAACATTTTCGTTATTATTTACTAGGAAGACCATTTGTGGCTCGTACAGACCATGCTGCCCTACAATGGATATAAGGGTTTAAACATCCAGAGGGACAACTAGCAAGATGGCTCGAACAGCTACAAGAATTCGAGTTCAAATGCGAATACCGTCCAGGGAAGACTCACCAAAATGCTGATGCTATGTCCAGATGTCCAGTCAACCAACAGGAAAGAGGAAGCTATCAAACAGCAAACCTACAAATCATATCATCAGTCTCTCCCATCCCTTGCTACAATCCCCCTGAGATCAGAGATGCACAGTATGCTGATCCAACATTAAGACCAGTTTTTGATTGGTTTATGTCAGGAGCAAGACCCGCAACCCCTGAGGGTCTCCCAGCACCAGTTCAAAGTCTCTGGGCAGAATGGAAGCAACTAGAGATGGATCCTAATACTGGTATCCTCTATCGCAAGTGGGAGTCGGACAACCGCGGCTTGCCCTCTCTACAGTTGATAGTACCACAACAGTGGACAGCTAAGATCATTCAGTCCTTACATAATGGTTGTGGTGGGGGACATTTGGGATTCTCCAGGACTTTATCAAAACTACAGGAAAGGTTTCATTGGTTTAAGATGAAGGATGATGTGGATAGATGGTGTAAGGAATGCCATTTATGTGCTAGTGGGAAATCACCTCCAAAACACAGGAGAGCACCATTGAAGACTAGCAAAGTTGGAAATCCGATGGAGAGAATTGCATTAGATATACTGGGGCCTCTACCAATCACTAGAGCGGGAAACAAGTATATCTTGGTAATAAGTGACTATTTCACTTGCTGGTCAGAAGCCTATGCTATACCAAACCAAGAAGCACCCACAGTAGCCAATAAACTGGTCAATGAATGGATCTGTCGCTATGGAGCTCCCAATTCGATCCATACAGATCAAGGGAGGAACTTTGAATCACACCTCTTTTCAGAAATATGTGATCTATTGGACATAAAGAAAACACGAACATCACCTTACCATCCCCAGTCAGATGGCCTAGTAGAAAGAATGAACAGGACAATCTTAATGATGCTAACTGTTGTATTGGAAAAGCATGAAGATTGGGAAATGTGTCTACCAACAGTCATGCTAGCATATCGAGCTAGTGTTCATGAAACTACTGGCTTCACTCCATTCAAACTCATGTTTAGCAGAGAGATCCGGCTCCCAGTGGATGTTATGTTTGGAAGACCCCCAGATCACCCTGTTGGACATTCCCATTATGTCAATAAACTACGAGAAGGGATGGAAAGAATTTTGAGTCAAGTCCATGAAAAGACGAAAGTAGCCCAAAAGCGTCAAAAGGATCACTATGATTCTCGCGTATTTGGAGGAAGGTACAAGATTGGAGACAAAGTATGGCTATATTTACCTGTTACTTGTAAGGGTAAGTTCCTTCGTCCCTGGAAAGGACCATATACAATTTTAGATGTTTTGTCTGATGTGACATATAGAATTCAATTAGATGAGCTAAAGGAAGGACAAAAGAAACGCCAGTCAGTTGTCCATTTTAATAGATTAAAACCATGTTACTCAAGAAGTTCTACAAAGTCAATCGAGCACAACTCTGATGGAGGACATTACAGTGATCCAGATGACACTGATGAGGAAGTACTGGTTCCAATCCCAGCTAGTACTGATAATGACACAAGTGCATTGACTGATCAAGTGAGAAACACAAACACTCGCGTTGGTCAATACTGGAGTGGGCGCCTCAGAAGTAATGTACGACAACCCGATCGATTGACATTCTGAAAACAGTAAAGACTTTTGGAAGAGGGCAGTGTAACAATGGACATTGTTAGTATTATAAGTATTACATGATTATAGTTGTTCTTTTTGTAATCCTATATAATGTTGTCTGTCTAATTGTCTCATCCTGTCTGTCTATATAAACCCTTGCAAATTATTATTAAAGAGAGTTAATATCTCCAATTCAATCAAGTCTTGTTACAGTATTATTATTACATTCTTACCGCAAAATTACTATAATTAATTAGTAATTATTCTTATATTTTGTATTATTACTAGTTAAATATTATCAGATTATTATAAATAACATAACAGCGCTTTCTCACAGACAGCGACCCCAAAGACACAAATGCGCATGCGCAATTAAATTCCATGTGGCTTGATAGTCTCGCGTAGCCAGACCCATCCCACTGCAAGCGAGGGGAAGGGTCTGGTAAAAGCCTGTAGTGCAACTTGTCCCCTGCACCAAGAATTCGACGCGCCAATCAAAGATCATTGTAACCCACGCAATTTGCGGAATACTCAATACTACTATGAATGTAAGTAGAAACTGTTAAACGATGAAACTTGATCTTCCATAAGGGCTAACAGTGGGCTGACGACAACAACTAGAGATTTGACAACACCTTGATTGTGTCCTGCCAGACGGCTGAACAACAAGGGCAAACATCCAAAGCAAATGCTTTTTCCGAAGCCAGTAGGAAAGGCAACAAATACATCCTTTTTAGAAACAAATCTCTTGATAACATTGATTTGTTCGGGCTTAAAAGAGTAGCCTAAGCATTTTCCAACATCAACGATAGTTTCCTCCATTTATTTTTGCAAACTTCGCTCGCAATTCCGCAAATTGCGTGGGTTACAATGACGTTTTGATCTTTGATTGGCGCGTCGAATTATTGGGTGCAGGGGACAAGTTGCACTACAGGCTTTTACCAGACCCTTCCCCTCGCTTGCAGTGGGATGGGTCTGGCTACGCGAGACTAGTGGCTTGAAGACACTTATCAAAATGGCGTCCAATTCGAGATCAAATCTCTGTAGTCGTTCAGACTCTCTTTTTTTCATAGTACCTGCAAATATTATCTCCGTACTTGTAGACAAGATGTTTACTATAAATACTACTGGAATGGTGCTAGAATCATTGTGATAGTTCGACGATTTGTCAATGATGGATGTCTGCTCAGTTGTCTTCATAGGCTCATAGCTACAGAATTCAAGGTAAAGTGACGGATTTTCGATGGTGGACAATCTCTGGATGAGAGTGATAAATCGCATTGGTGGATCAAAACCAATGCCACAACTTCATTTGCCACCAGTAAAAGGAAAAAAGAATGGCTTCTGTATGTCAACTAGTCTCGCAAGCCAGACTCCTCCCCTTTTTGAGATCGGGTGGTGGGAAGGAAATCTAGTCAATCGAGTTGACTTTTCTGTCCCAGCTAAGGAATTTGGTCGCAGGTGTTGGTATGAAAATTAGACCACATGTAAACTGTGAAATTCGTTTTTACTCGTTAGAAAATAGCGAGTGAAAGTGTAAAACTGTTGTTGTTACTCTTTTGTCTTTTTAAACTACATATGACGTTCCTGGAAGATTATGCTATCTTAGTTTTTTAACACAGATGTAGAATAAATAATAACAACGATATTACTTGATTGATCAGACTCCCTCCCCGCCATCCGATCTCAAAAAGGGGAGGAGTCTGGCTCGCAAGACTATATGTCAACTATACAATTCCCAGTTTAGTTAACCACGGAATAAGGAAATACTATGTAACTCGATACATTCGCCTCCTATATGCTTCTCAAGTATGGAATACTTTAGTTAACCAGGAAATAATAATTTAGTGTAACTCAATAACTTTGTATTCTTACATATCTACTGGGGATATGGAGGAAGCAGGAAATTATAGTACTACTCCCAAACAGTATTTACAGTGATTTGCAGAACAATTGTCGCACTGCATAGAGAAATGGTGGCTGTCTAACTATGGTCCATGGAGTGCCATTTGTGCCAAAACACTGCAATACATTTTGTACATCTAAAAGTTACAAAATTTCGGATTTACTAAATCCTTTGACGATTTGCTAACTAGTCTTAACAATTTACTAAATTGTTACAACGATTTGCTAAATCGTCTGCAGGGGATTTGTTTCCACCCCAAACTAAAATCTCTAGATAGAACCCTGACTATAGCCTGCTTTAGTTTACCACAAAATAATGATAATTTAGTGTAATTTGATAAATTTAGTTCTTATTCTACTTCTTACAGAGGTCATGAGTTCACAGATCTTATTGCGTTGCGTTCATGAGGGGTGAACATTGCAAACAACAAACCATGAGATTAAAACTGCATTGCCAATGTAGCCATCAAAAGAATGTCTGAGGAACATTCCTTAGAGGGACTGACTGTATAACAATAATTATCATTATACATGATTAAATTATTATTCATATGATGTGAGAATTAGTTCTTGTGTATAATAATTATATCAATGCAAAAATTGGTCATCTCAGTTGATTACCTCAATTGCATATAGTATTCACACCCTGAATTGAATATAACTGCAATGTGTGATGTTGATGTTGATGATGTAGTTCATAATCATTAAGTAGATTCCAAAGTTATCATAGTTTACATCAGTATTTCTGTAACTAAACTGATAACAGAACATGCACAAAGCAGCCTGCAGTAGCACTTCACATCAGCAGTTAATGAAATATAGTAAATTGTATACAAGGAAATGGTTAAAAGCTCTGTATACATGCAGTGTAGTATTGTGGTGTATAGCTTTCATAAGCATTAACAAACAGTGAAGAATGATTATGGTGAGTCTGAGCAAGTGTGTTGTAGGGTGTGTGACACCTAGAAACATTATTCATGTAAGATTCTTGTATTGTTTGATTTTAATCCAATTAGTGAATGTATACACATAATATAATGCATTTTCAGAGTTGCTCCTATAGGCAGGCATACAGCTGCATACCATAAAAACAGATTGGTTCTTTATGGACTAGTTAAAGATATATATGTACCTTGTGTATGCTCTATAACTAGAGCATTGCAAAAACAAAATTATTAACATAACTCAGATTTTTTTTTTATAGATGCAAGGTTTCTGTTGTTTACTAATTGTTAACAGTTAAAGTTAGCAGTTACATTAATTAATAAAGTTAACATATCAACATGCCCAAATAATATTTCATATTTCGAAGAAGCTAGTATAATGTTTCTATATAGAAATACAATTAATTTGTATTTCCTTCATTATGATAGGTAGTAATTATGTGGGAACATTATGTTGATGGCTGCCCAATTAGGCAGCTAATTAAATAATACAATCTACTTCAAACACAGTATATGTAAATCACTTAGTAATTACGTACATCTGCCAACTTCTTGAATTTCTGTGGAGTACAACAGAATTTATTTACTATTATAATTACAAATTGATGTACATAATTGTACTAATTACTCTGAAATGAGCAAGTAACATCTGTTGTTTTCACAGATGTTAGAATTGGAATACTAATATAATACACCACCTATAATACTATGTTGTGTATATAGCTATACATATTAATATATTTGTTACCATATGGCTTATTACAACATGTACTTTATGAAGATCAAGATCAAATGAACTGTGACTTGTAAATGTTACCTAACAGGAAAAACAAATCAACATTCAGGTAAATAGATTTACATTGAAACTCCTGTAACCAACTGAAGGTTAAAATAACCTATTATTTTTTACAGTGATGATTACTTGGAGATTAGTAGTGACAGTATATATATAGAGGCTTTCCTATAGTACCTCTCTAAAGGATGTTACAGAAGGTCTCATGTCCACTATGTATTAAAGTTCAAATATATAATTATTGATCCATTCACAGTAACTGTATATCAGAGTAGCTAGATTTAGGTGCACTAATACTGTAATCATCAAAATTGCACCCTGCAGTGATATTGGTCTCTTCTCCATTGGATAAAATTACAGATTGATATATAAAACAGATAGATGGATGGATGGATGGATGGATGGATGGATGGATATAGTTACCTTGAAATATGAATCATTCAGAGGTTTGAAAAAGAACAACTTGAAAATTATAACAGTTACACAATTATAAATGTGATTGGAGTCACTCACCACTTACAGGGACTATATACAAGAAGGTAATAGTTGTTTGAGTGAAGCCGTATTAATTTTACTTATAAGAATTCACAGATTCACTTATAAACTGATGTTCTTTTATTACATATCCAGTTCACAGTGTAGAGCAACACACAGTGACTATACCAATAATGGAGGACACACTGAAAAGGCTGCAAAAAAACATTGGAGATGTTGTACAATTAAAAATACACAAATCCAAGTTTAAGAACTGGGCTGGTACACAAGAAGCAGAAGTTATTTTAGCTGCTCCCAAAAAAGTAGAAGATGTGCAGAAAATTGTAGAGGCTGCAGGAAAGCAAAATCTGAGGGTATGTATAATTATTGTACTATAATACTATCTATCAGGCCTAAAATATATCTGTATAAATTTGTTTTAGTTAGTTATAGTTATGGCAATAACTTTAACTAAAAGTCACAATGCCTTGCTAGAAGAGGTTTTAGATGTTAACTAAAACAACAAATTTACCATATTTATAAGTGAAATCTAATGAGCTAATTATATGTAATTACGTTCTTAATTGCAGGTACTATAATTATATTAACCACGTAAATGATTATAGTATTTTTTAATATAAACTTGCCAATTTGCTTTAGTAAATACTAATTTATAAATACTATTGATTGATATTATGAATCCTGTAGGTTCGTGCATATGGTGGAACTCATAGCTGGTCTCCTGTATTTTCTGATAATAATCAAGTTCTGATTGATTACTACGCTAATGTTGAGAAAACAATGGTTGTTAATGAACGTATGTAGCTTTAACAAACAATAATACATTTTATCATACTTAATATTTACTTTATTCAGCTACTACTCCTGGTGGACAAAAGACAATCACAGTTTCTGCAGGTGTTACCCTTGGAGATCTCATCCCATTCTTTTGTGAACATAATATTTGTTTTCCATCAAATCCAATTCTCAGAGAAGTTACAATGGCTGGAATTGTTTCTACTGGATGTCATGTAAGTACATATAACATAAGTATCATCAACTTGGTATATATAACATTTCATTCTATACTGTACCAAAGTAATTACCACTTTGTGTCAAACATATGCATAAAATATGAACTTATGTGTGTCATATCATACACAGGGTGTAGGATGGGATCAGCCTAGTGTTTCTGATTGGATAACATCTGTCACACTGATTGATAGTTCTGGAAAATTGAGAACTTTCAAAGAAGGAAATCCAAAAGATAATGAAGTGTTGTCTGCAATTAAGGTTAGTTTCCAAGTTAAAAGATAATTTACCCAAATTGAATACCACTTTTCTCTATTTCTTGCACAGGTCAGTCTTGGTATGTTTGGTATCATTACAGAACTGACATTGAAAGTTTCAGAGATGTTTAAAGTGATGGTTGATAATCGTTTTGAACCACTCATGAACTACTTCTTTAAACCAAGTAACCTGCGTGAACTGGTTACGAAGAACTGGTCAGTCGAGTTGTTCTGGTTTCCTTTCGAAAGTCTAAGTCTTAAGAATGGAGGTCTTGTATCCTCCATAATTCATGGTAAAGTGACGGATTATCGTTGGAATCCCATGATGGACAGACTCTGGATGAGAGTGATAAATCCCATTGATGAGTCAAAACCAATGCCACAACTTCATTTGCCACCAGTTAAAGTGTAAGTGAATGGCTTCTGTGTGTAAACATTGGTTTACCGGTATATATATAACTACAGAATAAGGAAATGTGATTTAGTGTAACTTATTTTAGTTCTTCTCTATTCCAGATCATTTCATGAAGGTCATGAGTTCACAGATTATGTGGCTGACTTAGGTCTCAAATTTGCTTCTGAAGTGCAAAGTGTTGTAGGTCATGGCTTGCCAGGTGGTAATTGGCTTGTCCAAAAGTTCCACAAGCACTTTGATCCTACCATACTGAATTCTGCTTTCAAGTTGATATTTGATGAGTATGGGGTGGAGAGAGAAATATGTGACAGAGCTCCATATGCTATACATTATCGTACATACAAAGATCTTGTTGCTGTGTATGATATGTCTTTTGCATTCGACTGTCCTGACACTGAAGAAGGCTTTTACGAAATTGCAAAAGCAATTACCTTTATAATAGATCGAGTACAGTATTATGCCGGAGAAGGTGAGCAATTTTAGTAAATATGTGATTGTTTCTTTGTGTAATTATTTGCTACTAGCTATAATATATACAGAAACACTCTTATGAGCTTTGTATGAAACTGCCATAGCAAAAATTATACTTAGGTCTGCTAAATTATACCTAGCTACATGTAGGTCTGCATCATTGCTGCCAAATTTGGACCTAGTCTCTGAAGTGTTGATTATTATAACATTACGATAATTATATAATAATTATTATAACATCACTTATAATAATTATTATAATAATGATAAATTATAATGTTGACATACATGATCCCACTTCAATTACAAGAAGAAACACTGTATCTTTGATATTATTATTGTTGCGATCATATTATATTAATTTAAAAATATCAGGTGAATATCCACTGACTACTACAATGGAAATGAGATGGATTGGATACAGTGATACACTTCTTTGTCCTGCACTACTTGGAAATCCCAAGAATGGAGGTTCAGGTCACACCTTCTACCTGGAGATACTTTCGTTTGAAGACTCTCCGACAGCTATCAATTTCTTTCAGGATGTTTTTGAATATTGGAAAGGTCTTACTAAAATCAAACCACTACCTCACTGGGGAAAAATGTGGAGTTTTCTTAAAGGTGGTGATGAGTATGTTCGTGAGCAGTATGCAGATCGTATCAAGATATTCAATAAGATAAAAGCAGATTGTGGTGTTGATCCTAATAACATGTTCACTAACAAGAAACTTCGCCACATCTTTGATCTACCAGAGGAAGTGAAATAACTCACTGGAATAGAAAACATTTTCAGGAACAAAAATGAACTAGTAGTTGACATCTACATTTATTAGTCACTATTTTTATTAAAATTAATTTTGGAACACTTAAAGAATGCATACATGAGTATACTGTCCAATCTAAATATGCCTGAACTAACTCTATTCCTATAATATTAGATGTTAGAGTCTCCTATGTATCACCCCTTTATATAGACTAGAAGAATTGTGTGTTAAAATATATAATACAATGATTTGTAGCCGTCTAATGAGCTATAAATGATGGGGGCGGAGCAGTGATTCTTCTGCTCACTTCGGCACAGTATTTTTCGGGTATTCCAACTTGTCTTAATTCAGATAGTTTACGTTGTTTGATCCCATCAAGTTTAGCACGTCTATAATAAATGGAATTTATATATGAAAAACACATTGTAATAAATATTTACTAGATACAATAAATACATACACATGTACATATAAATACATACATTTTACATAACTTTATGTGTACACACATTACATACCACTACATGTATATAACATACATGTACATACAAATACGTACATGTACATTAAGTTAATAACATAATATTATATGTATACATGTACATATAAAGTATTGCACATACATGTACATGTACATACATTTACATGTATGTACACATTCACATTACACAGCGCATATACATGTACATAAATGTACAGTACCTGTATATATACATACACATACATGGGTTCGAATCCCACCTGAGGCAACTCTCATTTTTCATTTTTCCATTGTCTCAGGTGTCTGTCTTTCTTTCTTTCTTTCTTTCTTTCTTTCCTTCAGATAACATATGTACATATAAGCTTGCTGGTAAAATTAATAGACCTTTTCCACACAAAGCAAAATATTTATGGAATGATAATTAGACTTATAATTACTATTTTATGTCACATTCTGTTGCTTAAAAGATTCTGCAAGTTTGCTGGTGGGTGGCAAAGATATACTGTTTATTCATAATTATTAGAATACAGTGAAAATCTAGAGCCCGTGTACTGTCTAACAGTTGTTGAAGTGTAAAAATTGGTTGCATTTTGAGCGAAAACGAGGCAGTTGTAGTGAAAATGCCAGAACATACTTACCTTATTTGTGGGAACAACCCAAGTGAGGATCCTGAAGTTAGTTTTGCATCGTTTTCCAAGTGATGCTAGTAAAATATTAAAGTAGTTGTAAGTTTTATAATGTTGTATGAACAACTGTCTTCTTCTATAAACTCTGCCATCATTCCGTTCTTGCTCAAACTACAACTAAGTTTCACAATTCAACAACAATTAGACACTACACGGGCTCTAGTTTTTCACTATATTCTAAAATAAACGGTATATCTTTGCCACTCACCAGCAAACTTCTTTCATTGACATCAATGGTTAAGAAAGCAACCGGATATTGTGTCATTACCAATCGTACTAATGAAATTCCTCAGCTCTTGCGTGCAAAAGGAGTATTAACATGGGTATGCATAGTACTTGTTCATGTGGTTCATTAAGTATGGATCACTATATCTAGAACACAAGAGGAATTAGCGTGAGAATGAAGTAATAACTTAATATGTTATAGTTATATAATATGCACGAGGTCTATTACTGAAATATAATCCCTAGCAACGTAAAATAGACTGGGTGTGTATTCTATAACTGCTTTATAGCCATCCACTTCGACTCAAACACTCGCCTTGCTGCTTCATCGCAACTAACGAAGGATAATGTTGATATGTATGGCTTTTGTATAAGTTCTTCTATACATTCAAACAAGTTAGAAGCCTGTGCTGTTAAAAAAATACAGAAGTTATGAAGCTTAGCCAGAGTGTGGGGTTTGCCTTGGACATTTCATACGCTCACCTTGGTGAACTAATGAAGATTAACACTTCAACTCTCCAGTAAAAGGAATTAGAATCTTGAATCTTGTAAAATGCAAGACTTATTGAGCTAAGAACAGTTGTTTCTGTAATGCCCCGCCGACACAATTTTCTAATTTACGCATGTGCAATCCTATTACCTTGGTTACAGCATCTTCGCATATTGGAAGTTATAAACCGGTCTATAACTTCCAATATGCGAAATATAACACATAGCAAACAACATGGTAACAGGCTATAAATTATATATAATTATCTTATCAGCTCTGTTACATTTTAGACATTCCATTTCACTTCCATTGATAATCAATTAATCAATGATGCTATACATGTACATGTACATGTATATTGATGATTTCATATCTACATGTACATGTATATTGATGAGTTCATACGTACATGTACATGTATATTGATGACTCTACATGTACATGTACATGTATATTGATGAGTTCATACGTACACATGTACATGTACATGTATATTGATGAGTTCATACGTACATGTACATGTATATTGATGACTCTACATGTACATGTACATGTATATTGATGAGTTCATACGTACACATGTACATGTATATTGATGACTCTACATGTACATGTACATGTATATTGATGAGTTCATACGTACACATGTACATGTACATGTATATTGATGAGTTCATACGTACATGTACATGTATATTGATGACTCTACATGTACATGTACATGTATATTGATGAGTTCATACGTACACATGTACATGTACATGTATATTGATGATGTCATATCTACATGTACATGTATATTGATGACTCTACATGTACATGTACATGTAGTAGATGAACAAACCTTTCTTTAGCTTCTTGATCAAGTTTAATACCTTCATCAAAGAAAGATCTTCTTGTTTTTGTCAATTCATTTTCTCTGTCTTTAATCTATTATAATTATAAATTTAATATAATTATATATAATTTATAATAATAATATAGTAACACAACATTCACACAATATGCACTCACATAACTTCACTCTTCACACGATACACGCATCACTTCATATTTGTACAATATACACACACATTACTTCACTCTTCATATACATGTAATATATCACATCACTTCATTTATGCACTATTCACACAATTCACTCACACATACATCATTTCATCCTCACACTCACATAATACATCATTTTCGTCTTCACACAATACATCATTTCATCTTCACACAACACTCATAAAATACAACATTTCGTCTTCACACAATACATCATTTCATCTTCACACAATACACTCATAAATTACATAATTTCATCTTCACACAATACACTCACACAATACATCATTTCATCTTCACACAAAAATCATAAAATACAACATTTCATCTTCATACAATATACTCATAAATTACATAATTTCATCTTCACACAATACATAATTTCATCTTCACACAATACACTCATAAATTACATCATTTCATCTTCACACAATACACTCATAAAATACATCATTTCATCTTCACACAATACACTCACATAATACATCATTTCATCTTCACACATTACATCATTTCATCTTCACACAATACACTCATACAATAAACATCACTTCACACAATACACACACATTACACTCACTTGTTTCCTGACTTCATTGACATGTGCTTTTCTTCGTAGTGCAGCATTAAGTTGATTCTGTTCATCTTGTGACATCTGATCTCGTTGCACCCTGAGGTAGAGATATAATTATTATTATTAGTAGCTCATTATAAATACTAACTTGAGAACCCTCTCAAACTCTGTCCTTTCTCGTTGAGCCTGCACTGCAAGGAAATGTTCCTTATGTTGGACCTGATCTTCTCGTGCTTTACATAGAAGTTCTTCAGTCTCTTTTCTGCAATATTAAGAACTGTTAATAACATGTACTCTTTATTATTATTTATAACTTACTTCTTTTGTGCTTCTTCTTTCTGTTTTCTTCTCCATTCTCTTTCGAATTGTTCTTGATTTCTTTTAGCTCTGAGAGCATCCTGTAATATAATGTATATTGTAGTCCCGATAAGAAATTTTACCAATATTCCCAATAAACCAACACTGGTAATTACTTTAGATATATACCAATAACTGATACCAATATTACATGTATATCTACCTTCTGGCTTCTGATTCCTTCATGAAAATGCTCATTTTCTCAATAATTACTAGTACATGTATCATAAAAGTGATGTTATAATCACATTATTAGCACACTTATTACAATATTGATTACATCTTTCAGGAAAAACCAATACCAATACCAATCCAATTATTAGTGCATCTCTAATAATGTGTGACCAATACATACAAGAATACATGTACATACATAAATTACATGTGTATACATGTACATGTATATGTACGGGTAGCTCAGTTGGTAGAGCATCTGTCCGGAGTGCAGAGTGTCGTGGGTTCGAATCCCACCTGAGGCAACTCTCATTTTTCATTTTTCCATTGCCTCAGGTGTCTTTCTTTCTTTCTTTCTTTCTTTCATCTCAGATAACATCATGTATGTATACACATACACACATAGAGAGACACTCAGACACACAGATACACATAGAGAGACACTCAGAGACACACAGATTCACACAGAGACAGAGACACAGACACAGTCACACATCCAGTCACACACACAGAAACACACAGAAAGAGACACACACAGATCTTATATATATATATATACATATTACATGTGTTATATCATAGACATACTCTTTCAGCTTGCTTGTCTTTAGCTTTTTCTTGTTGAGCTCTTAGACGAGCCACTTCCTTTTCTTTCTCAATTCTGAGCCTTTCTTGTTCCTTCTGTTGCTCTTCCTCTCGTTTCTGTATTAATAATGTAAGAAGAAAGAAACCATTGGAGGGAGAGACAATGGAGGAAGAGACAGTGGAAGGAGAGAAAATGGAGGGAGAGACAATGGAAGATGGAAGGAGACACAGTGGAAGGAGAGACAATGGAAGGAGAGACGATTGAAGAAGAGACAATGGAGGGAGAGGCAGTGGAAGGAGAGACAATGGAGGGAGAGACAATGGAAGATGGAAGGAGCCACAGTGGAAGGAGAGACAATGAAAGGAGAGACAATGTAGGGAGAGACAATGAAGGGAGAGACAAAGGAAGGAGAGACAATGGAGGGAAAGACAATGGAAGGAGAGACAATGGAAGATGGAAGGAGAGACAATGGAGGGAAAGACAAAGGAAGGAGAGACAATGGAGGGAAAGACAATGGAAGACAATGGAGGGAGAGACAATGGAGGGAGAGACAAAGGAAGGAGAGACAATGGAGGGAAAGACAATGGAAGACAATGGAGGGAGAGACAATGGAGGGAAAGACAATGGAGGAGAGACAATAGAAAATGGAAGGAGAGACAATGGAGGGAAGGAAAATGGAGGAGAGACAATGGAAAATGGAAGGAGAGACAATGGAGGGAAAGAAAATGGAGGAGAGACAATGGAAAATGGAAGGAGAGACAATGGAGGGAGAGATAATGGAGGGAGAGTAGAGTTTACGAAAGAGAAGTCAAGTGATCTATTTACTTCTTTCTCTTTCAAGTAGTCTAATATTTTTAACTCTTCCAATTTCACTTGTTCTCTTTGTTGCATTTTCTGACGAGATATCTCCTGGTAATTGAATATAATAATATAACCACTAATTAGAATATTAATTACTCACATTATTACATTGTGTAACTTCCTCCATTAAAGACTTTTGAACTTGTCTTTTCTTTTGTAGATTATCCCAATCCTCTTGTTGTAATTTCTGCATATATCTATTTTACAGTACATGTACATACACATATGTACATGTACATGTGAATATGTACATGTACTATATTTATGCATTGTTTACATGTACATACATACACATATGTACAATGTACATGTGAATATGTACATGTACTATATTTATGCATTGTTTACATGTACATACATACACATATGTACAATGTACATGTGAATATGTACATGTACTATATTTATGCATTGTTTACATGTACATACATACACATATGTACAATGTACATGTGAATATGTACACGTACTATATTTATGCATTATTTACATGTACATGTACATACATACACATATGTACAATGTACATGTGAATATGTACACGTACTATATTTATGCATTATTTACATGTACATGTACATACATACACATATGTACAATGTACATGTGAATATGTACACGTACTATATTTATGCATTGTTTACATGTACATGTACATGCCTGTATATACATGTACAGTTGTATATCATACACTGTACATCAGGTTTCATACAGGAGTTTTTGTTTAGGAGAGGAAAAAAGAATCGATCGATTTTAGGCTCTCTGAGGTTGCGTCTGGTGGCTTGTGGGGTCCCAGAATGCTTGTAGTTGAGGTATTATTGCATGTTGAAATACATCTGGTCTGAAATCTAAGGGAAGGACTTAAGCTAGGGGGGATATCCCTCCTTCCCTCCCCTCTGTATGAAACCTTGTACATACATTCACAAGTATGTATGTATACATGTATATACATGTACTATGACTGCCAACTGTGTGTGTACATTTGTATAGATATATGATCTCACTAACTTGATGAGTTGTTGAGTTTCTTGGTCTCGTCTCTCAGCTTCTAGAAGACGTTGAAACTCCCTATCTTCTATTTGTTGATGTATTACCTACAAATAGATACCAAGTACCTATATATATGCATTAGTACATACAGGTTCATTCCCTCCCTCAAAACATATGAAAGCAATATAGGTGAAAACGTTTAGATCAATTGATGATCTTCAGCTTATCCTTCATGGATTCTCTTTGTCTAATCAAGTTGATTTGTAAGCTCAGCACTACTGGTAAACCCTAGGAAAAACCCTACATCTATCCATCCACTAGAGAGGTATTACACTATTCCCTCCCCCTAGGAAAAACCCTACATCTATCCATCCACTAGAGAGGTATTACACTATTCCCTCCCCCTAGGAAGAACCCTACATCTATCCATCCACTGGTAAATGTCACAGCTTTATGTCATTTCACCAAGGAGTGTGGAATTAATAAGATAATTGCCAGACATTTTGACCTATTGTCATCACTCTTGTCCTGCTCCCCATATACTGTATTTTGCATACAGCTCAGTTTCAATTTACCACACATTCACTAGATTTATCAGATAATATCCTGAATGACTGGCTGTTCCCCCACCACTGGTCCACCCCCTTCTGACTGAGCTGCTCATCAAGCCTAACATGTATACTAAACAGAATGTGTGTGTGATGATACTATTACCTTTGCCCCTTGTAATCTCTGTATATTTTTCTGTTTCTCTCTCTCTTCATAATCTTGTAGAGATTTCAGTCTCTCTACTTCCATCATTAAATCCAACCGTTTCTAAAAAAATAATTAATAAATGCATGTACATGTATGTACATATGAATTAATAAATAGAAATGGATATGTATATGATTCAATTGGGATAGATAGATAGATAAATTACAGAAGAAATAAACAAAGTCATGTACATTAGAGATATAATAGATCAATAGATACATAAGCATATAGATAAATACAAGAAGAGAAATATATTTAAATAGATTAGTAGAAAGATAAACAGTTGAATAGAAAAGAAATGTACACAATATGTACATGTATGGATGATATACCTGTACATGTATGTATATATTTGTACATGTACATGCATGGATGATATACATGTACATGTACATGTATGAATCATGTATAAGTAGAGGAATGGAGGATGGATAGACAGATAGAGAATAGAATACATGCATATGTAGATTAAAGTAGATAGTACATGTACATGTAGATACACGTACATGTTAATGTAGACATATACATGTACATGTACATGTAGATAAATACATGCACATGTAGATGGATACATGCACATGTTCATGTAAATATATACATGTACATGTAGATACATGTACATGTAGATACATGTATATGTATGTGTAGATAGATACATGTTCGTGTAAATAGATACATAAATGTACATGTACATGAACATAGATTAAGGTAGATATACATGTATGTACATGTATATGGATCTGTACATGGTTAGTCTCATAAATCAGACCCTCACAGAAGGTCTGGCAATACCCAATACTCGAATTGTGCAAGTGGAATTTAATTAAGTATTTTATGAATTTATACTTAATTTTAATGAAAACGCATTTATAAAGTCTTCAAACCACTGGTACTATTATTACTATGTACATTGAGAAATTAATAAGTTATGTCAAATATTCGCTGTCTTGGAGGAGGAGCAGACCTATCTCAAACACCTTCAATCATTAATTTGGTCTTCATGAGCATATGCTGTTGGGTGTGGGTCACTTCGAATTCCTTTATTATAACTTCACTTCCTACACAATATAACTATTTGAAATCCTACAATCTGATTGGCTCTGTCTGCCCTCCTGTAGGGGTGGGGCTAACTTCCTTTATTATAACTTCACTGCCACAATATTTTTATTTGAAATCCTACAATCTGATTGGCTCTGTCTGTAGGAGAGCAGTGACACAACTCAGGTATTGTCACCAGACCCTCTTTCTTTTCTGCAAGGGTGTGGTTTATGAGAAAAGGACATGTTCAATACATATAGAGATTTAGAGATGAATGGATGCGTAATTATATGAAATAGAAATATAGATAGAGATCTACATGTACATGTACATGTAGATACTAGATAGAGGAATGGACATAAGAGAATTAGGTGTAGATATACTTATACATGTACATGTACATGTATATAATGGTATTTCCTCACTTCCTCTTCTTCCATGAATTTCTTTATTTCATCTTTCTCTTGTAATTGTGCATCTCTTATAGCATGACACTTTGCATTCAAAATCACTTCATTTAATTGTTTAATTTCATCATCTTGTTCTTCCATTTGAACTTTAGCACGTGATACAAGTTGACTACCTTCTTTCATGGATTCCTATTTTAGGGAGAGAATGATAAGACATAATGAAGAGGAATGGTTGCAGATAGAATGAAGGATAAAATTATGATATGAAAGTGAAGTACAATGTACATAGGGAGAGAGACAGTCAGAGAGTGAGAGAGACAGACTGACAGAGATAGAAACAGATCTAGAGAGAGAAACAGAGAGACAGTGTTAAACAGAGTGGGACAGAGACAGAGAAATCAAGAATGGTGGGAAGGAAAGATTGATGGACGGAGGGAGAGTGAGACATGAGGAGACAGATGGAAGGAAGACAGAGAGAGATGGGAGTAACGAAGGAGCTAGAGACAGAGAGGGTGATACTATGTAGGTGAAGGTAAGATCAAGCATATGTTAATATAATTTAAAAACCTGTTCTAGATCAGAGGGTTTTTCATTTGTTTTTCTCTCCAGTTCAAAATCCTGCATTAGTTTTTTACGTGAGTTTGAATCTTCCATTTTCTTCAATCTATTTAGTTTAATTTCCTCTTCTAGGAACTTCTTATCTTCAGGTGATAGGACAGCTGATCTCCACTATATAATCATAATACTTACTACATGTACACTATCCAGTACATAGCTTTATGTATTTACAAAAAAAAACATTTTTCCTAAGAAATAGTTTTTATCAAAATACTAATGATTGTGTTTATATTTCACTTGGAAGTTAATGAAATTGTGTGTCAAAGAAGCTTAGTAATATCTCCTCCTGTATTCCAAATTTCATTGACTTCCAGTACGAAATAGCAAAATGGTGAATGAATGAAGGTAAGTGTTCATCAAAATGTTTTTGCAGGAAAGTGTCCTTTCAAAACTTACATCACATATAGTAATAATGTGTGTAAAAAGTGAATAATTAATTACCACTTGTGTTTGGACATAACAATTAATTAACTATTAATATTAATTATATTTTAATTGTGGTTTATTATTAAATTCTTATTCACCTTAATTCTGTCAAATTGATTAGTATCAAGTATAACAGACATTCCAGAAGGGTCAGGAGTTTTAGGAACTCTGTAATTAGTAAGAGATAACAAACACATAGTAAAATTTTATTTCGCTATTACTTGAGTGTCCTGATTAAATCTTTTGTGACAACTTCTACAACTTTAGGTTGACCTGTACGATATATGATTATAATAATGATAAGACCATTAACTATTAATTAATACAGTACTCAGGAAAAAAAGATTGATGCTCAAGTAGTAGTTTGGGAATGAGACTGTATAGTATCCTAATGAGCAAGTACAGATAGTTCATGTGTTAGTCTTATGGTATATATGTATTGCCATGTTTAAAACATCAGTGACAAGCAGAGATAGATACAGAAGAAAGACAGACAGAGAGAAAGTGCTGTCTGGAAATACTTCAGAGAGCAAAACCTACCCACAAAAAGAAACAGAATCTTTATGTTGAAAAATGAAAAGGCACCCAAATAATAATTACATGTACAATAATTACATGTATAATAATAATTACTCAAATACAAATATTTCACACATTGAATAGGATTATGAACTACAAGTGTACAGATAATTTGCTGTATATATATATATATATATATATATATATATATATATATATATATATATATATATATACATGTACCTCCTTTTCTGGAGTCAGTTTTCATTCCATCATAGAAGGAGTCATTCCCTGTTGATGATGTCCATGTTCTGTTACCTGTCATCTGTTGAAGACGTGCGGGAGGTCCAAACAGAGTCTCATCCTGAAAAATAGAGAAGAGTCTCATCACTATCACACACAACACCATTATCACTTACCACTCTAAAAGACGTAGGCTTGTTATTGAGTGGTTTTGCTTTCTTTGAGAAAGAAGATCTGTTAGAACTAGTAGAACGCATACTATTAGCCTGTAAGAAGAAGTGAATAAAAGAAAAGGCTCTGAAAAAGTTGAACATACCATCTTTCTCAAATGTTGTTGTTTGGTTTCAAGGTTACTATGGTAACTGTTAGTTAGTTACTATAACAACCAATTTCAGCCTCGCCTATATAACCACGCCTACTGTAGTTTGGAGGGCAATTAATTAATTAATTATAATAAAGATGGTGGTGTTTCACAAGGATCCAGTTGGTATTGTAACCTTTGTGGGAGTTGAGATTTTGTTGTTATTTGGTGATCTAGGAGGTGTAAGTGTTGTGATTGAGTATGGAAAACATGAAGAGTAAGTACTGTACACATGTATATTACACGTGTAACATGGCACATTTTTTAATTGGTGTTCCATAGTTTGTTTTCAGGGCTAATATAATGCATATGATAGTATTATTATTAACAACTCATTGTCACTACAATGGTGTTCACATATACATACTAATCAAGGTGGAATTTATCATGTCGTATATATTTTTTACAGGAGATGGCGGACTGTGGCTGCATTATTCCTTCATTTTTTGTATGCAATGGCTGTAATTTCACATTTGAGAGCATCTTTCAGTAATCCAGGTCAGACATGGGGGCTGTTTCTTGATGTAACTGCCAGCAGGATTAGATAAATTTATTCTAGGTTTTATCATTATTTGAGTTGGGTGTGGTTTATTATTTATAGAACTATCGACATGGGGTCAATCACAATGCAATACATGTAAAGTATATTATTATTACTCCAGTATTACCTGAAGAATCAGTATACTGTTATTACTATTACCTCCTAAATCATTGTACTATTACCTTAAATATGAGTAGATTATCTAAGTCAATGTAATGCATTACTATTACCTCCTATAATCAGTAGATTATCTAAGTCAATGTAATGCATTACTATTATCTGTAGATTACAATTACTACACAAGTGATATGGAATACTATAGTATTGAGGTTTTTTTGAAATTCTTTCATATTTTAAATTAAATGACCATTACATTTAATGTTCACAAGTTTCTCCAAAACTGAACCGTTAAGTCCACATCTTTCTGCACGAAACGTCTCTCTACTGGCACTACTATAATGAACATATTACTTAAAGTCAATTACTATTATCTCAAAATTGAGATTGTCTCAGTCTTTTTAAATTACCTATTACTATTTCCTTGAACTAGAGAATGATAATCATTTTGGGGCAAGCCTGAGAGTGAGATCACATTAAAAGATGTGGTTGTAAAACGAGGTTGTGCGCAACTGCGCATGCATTAGGAACGCGTGCAAGTCTGTGAAAATGGCACAGAAAAGAGAATTCGATGTGTCAGACATGAAGGAGCATTCAAATGCCACAGTTCATGGAATAGTGATGGAGGTTTCACCAATAAAAGTAAGTAAGAAAATCCTGATGTTAAATACTTTAGCGGGAAGATCACTTTGCTCAGCAGTCTCCATAGCTGTTCTGTCTCTCCCGCAGAATCTTCAATCTCTCTTCTCAGGCTTTGCTCAGCAGTCTCCACATCGCTTATCTCCACTTGTCTCTCTCGATTATGACGAGCTCTATCAGTCTCTCTTCTCTTATGTAATCTCACTTCTCTCTCCTCTTTAGTTTCTGCTGCTCGTTTAGCTCTGTCCTTTTCTCTTCTTCTCAATTTCATAACGAACAATGCAACCACATGGCTTTCTCAAATTTTATTGATGAAATTAAATGGTAAACGAGAATTGAAGCATTTACGAAATACGTATGATGCAAACAAAAACATATACAATGCAAACTTTTCAGCTACCTCCCTAGTGTGGGGCTCACTCAGGCTTGCCCCAATTATCTATTACTATTACCTCATGTTTCAAGTTCAAGTTTTATTGTCCTAAGTTAACTTTAATTCCATATTATCATTATTATGTGATTATATGTTTGCTTTGATGGATACGTTCATTAATTAGTTCCTCTACATGTAAGTACATGTATATATATTTATTATTAATTGGATTCCCAAGAGAGAAAATAACATCAGTCCCAATTTCTGATACAGTAATAACATGTATTACTATGGAAGGTTGAATTTTAGTTATGATGTCATTTATTTGTGCAAATGGAGGAGAGGTACTCCTTTTAGTTAGTACACTATAATGTAGAACCAGTTAACTAACTAAGAGTTTAATACTGTTTGGGGTCAGCTAGTGTACATATAGGTACATTAGGTGTACAAATAATGAGTGTTTATGAAGAAAACCATTTGATAATATATCCATAATGTTCACTACTCATATTCATAATATCATTCTATTAGGGTATGTTCCTAGATCAAGAATTAAAGTAGATTTCTCATCTGATTTAGATAATAAAGAACGACCAAAACGTAAGAAGGTGAGTTTTACAAGATTGCATATATACTAACATGTAGTATTTGAATATGTGTCAATATATCATAAGATTAGGATTGTGATTCAAATATTACCCTCATTACAAAGTGTAGGCTAAAGGGTATGGTAATGATTTGTGTGTGTCTGTTCACAACATTGTGTTGAAAACTATAAATATTGATGACTTGAATGAGCTTCTCGCAGACTTCAAATTATAAAGGAACAAGAGGCTTTTGCTAAAACCTAATTATAAAGTTATGAAAATTTACACAAATGGATGTTACTGTTTCTTGACTCCATCTACAAGTCATGTGCTGGTCACATGATTCAAGCATGCTGTACATTCAAAGGAGCTTGTTCTTGTACTTTTTGAGGGTGCAAACACTAAGATGTAAGATATATTAGCTTATAATATACTAATTATTATAATAATTATAAGCTGAGATGTCTTACATCTTAGTGTATGCTTTATGTTGAGCTCTATTGGCTACTGATGTAATGAATAGTTGTTTGTATGGGTCTGAGTCATAGTCTGTTGAGAGATGAAATAAAATGATAATTCTGTGAAATTTAATAACAAGATCCAAATAAATGAAACATGTAGACCATGTAGGACCCTTTGCTGTTGAGACTATACATGCACTATGAATAATTACATGTAGTATATGTATATTTTACGGTGTCCCAATGGCAAGGGTCCTACACAGTCCATGTTCATACATGTACATGTATAATCATATGGTTATAGTATGCCTGGTTTCTCAAACATTTAGTTTAGTTATAGTTTAATTAACTAAAACAATATTAGGCTTACTAAAAGGGTTTTAGTTTTAGTTAACTAACTAAAAGTGCCCATTATTGGCCAATTTTCATTTTAGTTAGTTATAGTTATTACAGTACACTTAGTAATTTAGTTATAGTTTCATCAACTAAAAGTCATAATCCGTTACTAAAAAGGGTTTTAGTTATAGTTAACTAAAGCAACACAAATGATAATATACCTACATGTAAAGGTGTGTAGGGAATTGATGTACTGGTGTAACTCTACAGTTTTAGGTTTAATTATATCTTTTCATCTCCTAGGAGCCTCCAGGAATAGATCAATGGACTGTGTGTACTAAATGTGAGACATATAGACCTCCAAGATCACACCACTGCAGGTAAGTACATAAAACAGTTTATAATTTCAATTTTACTTTTTTACTATATAATTAGAATATGTGGTAGATGTGTAAGAAGAATGGATCATCATTGTCCCTGGTAAGCCCCTATAATTATATTATTATTAAATATTAATTATCATATTCATAGGATTAATAATTGTGTTGGTGAACTCAATTACAAATACTTTTTTTTATTTATTGCTTATGTTGGTGAGTTAGTATACTAATAATATCCTGGAAATATACTAACAATACACAATATGGAGACTGTTCATCATGATTCATTCATTCATTAATGATATGATCATGATGATATTCTCATTAGTGCTGATAAGTAAATTGATAATCAATATCAGCCATTATTGGGAACACAGAAGCCCATAACAATGTTGACCAGAAATATGTTTTTTGGCTTCTCAGTTCAAAGCATGCTCTCACTTTCCTGATAGTAGGTGACTCCATTTCTGCCTCCAGACATGTTCATTTACTAGCTAACCTTGGAGATCTTCAAGGTGTAGACGCCATATTTAACGAAGGCGTGTACACATGTAGATTCTAAAAATAGTAACAAACTGTGAGACAGATAGTTTGACCAATGTAAATAAATGCATGGTCATCTGCAACTCCTACTCTTACACTTTCTAGTTCTGGTCAATGTCATTATGAGCTCCTGTTGACCATTATTATTAGTATAGTTATAAACAAAATTGATGTTTGAAATTCAAATTTTCACTGATATTCAGATATCAATATTGAAATTTGAAAGGGCCATGGCCATAATACATGTTTAATAAGCTGTTGTTGACCTTTCTTTGCTGTTTCTTAAAACCTTAAATTTATACAACATAGAATACAACTTTAATGTATTGTAACTGCAAGTAGAATAATACATGTAGTCCAAGATAGGCTGTTTAAGAGATCATAATAACAAATAAGTTTGGGGGTGTTTGAGATATGGTACCTCCTAAGGCTATGATTAATGAGTGGGTGACAGAGCGATATACAGGTGTAACTGGGCTGTATTTAGGGGGGGGGGGGGGGGTGGGGGGGAGGATTGGCCCCCCCTTATCGATATTTTGCCCCCCCTTGAACATTGACAAATAATAATTAATGATTTAGCAGTACACTGTGCAGTCAGCAAAAATAACAGTCCTTACACCTACTGTATATAGAGTAACAATTAGCCTAAGAATGCATGTAAAGTGAGCTTTGAGCCTCTACTATATGTAAAATTTTCTTCCAAACCCCCCTAGCTTTACACGTGCTTACACACAAACTGGGGGGCAAAGCCCCCCCCCCTTCATTCCCAGACACACATATTTGTCCCCCCCTTTTGAAGAATCCTAAATACAGCAACTGTTCTTAATTTATATTTATTAATTAATACCAGATGTAATGTGTGGTTATGGACTCATTCTCATACTGATGGACTGGATCCAGAACTGGCATATTGATCAAGGACCAATGGACAGGTAAGTGATGTAATTAATACATTATCAAATTAGAATACATATACTGGGGGGTATTATTATTAGATGATAAATGATATTAGTAGTTATTGTTTATCTGCCTGCAATGGCCAGGATTACAAGGCCAATAATCAATGTATATTAATATACAACACTAATTATAATTACATAATTATACATTTTAATTAAATCATTCCTTCGGCTTTAATATGTGTGGGTGTGTAATGAGAAAGAAACTAAGAAATAATATTGTAGTATATATTATTATTATTATATATTATATTTTTATAGAATACTAACTATTTTATTATTTTTTTGTGCTATCATATTTGGAATGTTTGTTGGTGGAATGGTACTAGCTCAGGTGAGTTATAGTATACTAATAATATACTAATAATATACTAATAATATACTGAATTGATACTGGATATGATAATAATTAACAACTTGTAGTAATGTGCGTGTGCAATTTAATGAAGACTAATTGATAAATGTTACTGACAGCTCCAGGTTTAACTGTTGTTAGAAAATTAAAAAAAAAACTGATTAGTAATTAAGAACCTAACAGGAGCCCATAATGAAAAAATAGAGGATAGAGGTAGGAGCGTGAAATGACTACACACTTGAGTTAAATGTGTGATAGAGCTGTCGAGAGTTGTGTTACTATTTTTAACTACATAAAATAGTAATAATTTTATTATAATTACTAGGGTGGGACCACACAAGTTGGTATGGCTGCTAAAGTACATGGGCAAGACTAAGTTCTCTATAGGTGAAAGTAGAAACATCATGCCTTATCAACACCCACCCAGTGAATATATATAATTAGTTTTATTAATAATAATGAATAACAATTAGTTTAAAAATAGTAACACAACTCCCAACAGCTCCATCGGACATTTAAATCAATTGTGTGTTCATTTCACGCTCCTACCTCTTCCACTATTCATCCATTATTGGTTCCTGGTTCAATACTGATGTGTACTGAACATAATAATCCATAGTAGGTTTGTAAAGTAACAGGAAACACTAAAATAATGTTAAGTTGTCATATCATGGTCCAATCATAGCTGTATTTAATATTTGTAGTATTTTGTGGTTACTATTAACTAAAGAGAAATCCCCTACATGTACATGTATGTATATATATATATATATATATTATATATATATATAGACCAGACTGTACTGTATTCATTTATATCTGATATATATACATGTATTTCCCTAACATACAAAGTGCAGGTATTATAATGTACATGTACATATACATGTACATGTACATGTTTTAACACTACTAATAATTGATCCTTCTCAATTTTCAGTTTAGTGTCCATTATTGAAAAATAACCGTATATTTCAAGAATAGCTAACTACATGTAATTATAAAATAATATGATTGACTCAATAGTTGTATTACTATACAACACACTAAAATATAAATAACATATTCTCTAATACATAATGTGTATTATTTGGGTGAGCCTGAGTGAGTGTATGTAGTCAACTAAATGGACAAATGAATGAACATTGTTTGTACCCATTGGAGTTGAGTATTATTATTACAGTATTATATTATCAATAGGTTATGTCTGTGTTATGTAATAGAAGTGCTATTGAAATCAGACGATATGGTAGACCAATGGGATTCCCCACCACACCCAAACTAATGTTAATAGCAGGTGTATGTGGAAGAGGTATAATCAATCATATTTTCATATACATGTACATGTACGTACTAGTCACCTGATCATTTTGTATGTACAATAAGAATACATTAATTACTTAAACCATAGCTACAACATGTACCTATGAAAATACAAATATAATTATGATCATCATACATGTACATGTACATGTAGATATACTAAATCATTTTTTATGGTGCATTAAGCATTGTACATGTATGTGACATGATGATGAAAGTTCAATAATGCCTTCACTTCACTCATGTATTTTAGCCCACTAAAGTCCCACATTAACTACACAGTAGATTATAGTCTGTTAAGGGTTATGACACAATGTGGGTGGGGTTTATTAAAGGTTGAGATTTCAAGTAGTGAGTTTAGACATTTAATGATGTGCCTGAGTTCCCATTATGAATACAGAATTAGTGTCCATCATTTGATATTTCTAGTGTACAAGATCACATTATCACAGGTAACATAGTTAATGCATTCCTAAGTGTGATTATAGTACAAAATCAGGTGACTGGTATATGAAAGCGGCTCAATGTCATGTGATATATACCTTATTTCTCTATAGGGTCTAAGCTATTCTGGATTTTTCCATGTATCAAAGCTCAAATACCAGATCCTGTTCCTCCTAATGACAAATTTAATGATATAAATCAGTTTGTATAATACCCTTTTCTTATGATGATCGAGATTTTATAATAATTTATAACATTATTTTAGTAATAATTATTAACATTAATCATTAATTAATTTCGTTATTAATTAATTTCATTTACTAGACATGCCTGAATATAACAAAAGTGCTATGAATCCTGTTACCATGGCAACAATAGTTTTAAATAGAAGTAGCCCCCATCCTTTAATACCAATTATATGATAAATGAAGTGGAATAATAGTGGTCTATAACACAGGAACATTAGAAGAACTCCTACAAGAACAGTAATAGTTCGGTTGAGATCATTACGACTCCATAACCATAAATATGTACAAACAGACACTAGAAAAACCTGTATTTGAAATAGATATAATGATTACGTCAATATACATACAATACACAAGCTTACTAAATTAATGTTTGCATCAAAACTCGATTGAATATATTTCCAGTCAAATTCAGTAGATCTTGCACCAAACCACAATGGTAGGAGTCGAGTTGATATCAATTCAGCTAAACCCCAACCTATAGTAATATATATATACTATACAGTAAACTCCTATAGTAATGAATACACTACATGTACTGTCCTGTTAAACAAAAGAGGTGTATTATATTGACACTATGAGATAAACTATTGTTAAAAGTGTTGTGTTAGTTAAGGTGGTGTTACAGTGATGTTAATGAATTCATAGTTCAAAAGTTTTTATTATTATTATGGCCCGTAGGGCCATCCCTATGATTGCTTTCCCACGGGTTCGATGTATGTTTATATAAATTATATATATATAATATATTCTTGTGTCACTTGCGCGACTATGCGTTGTATACGTAGTTAAGGAAGTTGCGTCATTCCCGGGGGCTCGGTCAATTAATGGGCGTGGCGCGTAAAAGAACGCGCGTTTGAGCTACAGACCAGCCAGGAAGATTCAGAAAGGATGTAAAACTGCTAATAACTGTTGTATATAGCAGAGAAACAGTATAGATATTATGCAAGAATCTTTAACAAGTAAGTATGATAAGTTGTTGAGTTTCAAACACGAGGAAGTCATCATTTAGAACCTTGAAGGAGTACCTCAGTCAGTTCATCAGACATCTGTGTATTTAGACTGCAATTAGGCTTACACTTACGTATTCAGGCCCCAGGAGTACACAGAAAGGTAGAGACACCAGTGCCATCAGCAATGCTTAATACATAGTCATCACAAAGCAAATATAGGGATGTTTTTTTCTCTATATACACTTGTTATTTTTCATTATTTTGTTTTATAATTTAATAATTTAATAATTAACATTACCTTACTTGTCATTTATTGATGGTGAAAATTTCAAGTTGTTCCCTTGTTGCATTCAAGAGTTACGAGCATGAAAAAGCCCATCACAAAAGTACATTTTTAATACAAAGTACTCAACATAGAGAATGGAAAGTCGCTGTACATGTATAACTTACTAGGATCTACAGTTCTATGAAGGTATTTTTGATATCTCTTCCTGTTCCAAAGATATTATACATAGTCAACACGTATCTCCACATATCTCCAGAGAACGTACTTCATAGAATTGTTCGCCCACATGTTTTGGTTCTCTGATTGATTTTTCATAGCTGTACGAATTATTAGAGCTGTGAAAAATGTATCTCAGTACAACCCACTGATTTTGATTCATTATAGCAGAGATAATACCACAGGAATGTATATTTAACGCAGTTATGTATGCCCATAGTATTGTACTGCAACCACAAAATGAATATCATGAAATATAATTAACGGGCAATTGTATGGTTTCTTGCTTCCGCTGTAACACCACCTTAAGTAATGACAGGTCTACTAACTTATATACAAGTAGAAATTAGTGAATTGGTACTTACTAAAAGTAATATCTACAAACCAGATATAGTGTATATACACTGATCATAAACAAGAGGAAAGGTCATTCACTAATCACATTATTAATATAATTATTAACATACCTACACTTGTAACAAGAACCTTCATTTCACCTTTACCAAGTAATCTTGTCAAGACAAGATATAAACCAAGAAAATCAATAATATCTACCATACACTTTACTGATTCCTATTAATAATATTAATAATATAATTATATTGAGGGGAAATCCCTATTACTTACTGTTAATGGATCTATACCATCCTCTAATTCATTAACTGGAAAGAAGGTTGCTAATAGTAACATCTAAAATGATGGATTAGTAACAAATATTACATGAGAACATTATGGTTATGAGTTCTTCATACTAACTAACATATAATATGATAAAGAGAATATAATATCATTTGATACCACAGAAATATTCATAACTTTAGTTCGGAATAAGCAATAATATTTTCATACAACTATCATTCCTGCACTTTTTGTGTATGTCAAATTTCAAATGTTAATCCATTGCTTCATTACAGTACTATGGTTTCATTACAGTACTAGGGTTTCATTTAGGGGAAATATTTCCCCTCTCAACAAATTTAAAATGAAACCCTGAGTTAGGCTGAGTACAACCATGTATTAACCTTATGACATTAAACTATACATGTATTACATAATACATATAAACACATAATTTGAATGTGAACCGATCATCCTTATGTTCATTCCCAGATATCTTATTGTATAATGAACATGGATTGGAATTTAACATTAGAAATAGAGAGCTTTTTTAACAGGATTATGATGTACAAATAATGAAGTAAAATGAGATGTATCATAACACCTCTCGAAAATATAATTTTCACTGATATGTATTGAATTAGCCCCACTATAATCTTATTCAATCACATTCCCCAGTGACTATATATGACTATTATGTATATCAGTACAAAATAAAGGAGGATAGGATCATTTTCGACTCCCAAAATGTCTATTCCCAAAAGTTCAACTTCCAAAAGGTCAATTCCCAGAATGTCAATGTTACAAAATGTCAAATATTATAATAATGACCATGTACATGTCATGAGGTCAGTGGGTGTGGTTTAGGTTCTCTGTCTAGTATGTAAGTCTCTCTACAATATAATCAATATTCCATTGTACCTTGATAATCTGGGTCATGAAATATGCACCACCAGCTTTAATACATCTCCAGAATGCTCCTAATTCTAACCTGTAAGTGAATCACGTGATAACACATGTTCCAATATATTATATATTTCCATAGTGTCTACATCCCTTCATAATTACAAAACTTATTAAGAGAGTAACTTACAGTCCAGAATATCTGTAAGTAATAATGTATGGAGCAGCAGCGAGAGCCACACAATTCACAAAATGTAAGAGAGTCATTAATAAAAATAATTTTTTTTTAAAACACTAGAACCAGTGTCAGTGTGCGAATGTTTTTACCTCAAGAGGACCTATGTCGCCGACGACAGTGAACTGCGATGAAAAAAATTGTTCGCAACAAAGGAGGCAGAGGAGGCTCTAGCTGATTTTAGCTCTCAAATAGAAATAGTAATATTGCGCTCCATACTACGGCCCATAAAGTAGTAATATTGTAGTGTTTGGCGCTCCATACTACAGCCCATAAAGTAATAGAAATTGTGCTGGAAAATGAAATGACCTTGAATATATATAGCGCTTGAGTTTCTCCATTCGAGTTTCCCGCTCTTGAGTAAACTGACCAATAATAACATACTGTACGTTTGGCCTCTAAGGAAGTGCATTCTTGTTGGATTACCCACGCATTCTAGTTGAAGTAAGAGTGTATCCCTGAGAAGGATAAGTGTCTACAGTCGTTTGGTTGTTTCTGGAATTTCACAGGTATAATAATTATAATATTTAGTTAAGGATTAAATTTTTCTCGTTGGTAAAATTTTGTATAATTATAATAAAATTATAATAATAAATAATATGTTGTGTGTGAGTGGATTTGGTTTGTAGTCTCATTATTCAACCAGGACTCCATTAATTGCTTAAAATTCATTTCAATGCATTATACAAACCACAAAGATATATCTTGTGTTGTGTTGTGTTGTGGCTATAGTCTGGCATAGCCACACCCTTCACTTGGAGGAGAAATCATCTGATAAGACTTGTACTCTGCAACTGAAATATGTTGACCCAATCTGATTGCATGAAAGTTAATTTAATGCATTCTTGTTACATGAAGTCAAGAAAGAAAATGGGTTAGGGAGAGAATGTTATGCTAACATTCATTCCCTAGCCTTGCTTGTTAACTACATCAACTTTAACCCTAACAGCAAATATCGGCTAAAATATGGAGATATTCATGATGCTAATGTTATCTAGTGTTGAACTTGTAAGACATGCTATTTCACTATGGTATAAATGTTTTAAGAATGAGTAGACTATAGTATATAGTGTCTAGTTTTGAGCATGAAAATGTAGTGATGTCGGTAAAAGAACTGGCAGTTAATCTTTCATTTATTGTATAAACAAACACTTATCTCAATATCTTCTTACACATAGTAAAGAATGATTTGTGTAATTTTTATTATCTCTTCAGCGATAAGTTAAAATCATGAGCTGTTTTAAATATTTGTACAATATAGTAACTACAATTACCTCACCTATTATAATTAATTCATTATAATATCATTCTTTATTCATTCCAGACTAAATCAAGTAGTTAATATATTATATTTGATATACTGTTCAGTTCCTTACCATATGGTGAGTATAATATATATTAATATAATCAATTATTAACTCTCAAATTAAATCCTTTATAATGATTGATAAATGATTTGTGATATACCACATGTAGGATGAGGTTAGTATATAGTATACAAGTAATAGACATTATAATGAATATATCTCATTTACATTAACTGTACCTGAGGGCTGTAGGGTCAAGAGAAAGGTTACTGTAAATCAGATATATCCCAACTAGAGGTGTTATCAACTGAGTTGTTTATATTGAGTGGGTGTATTTGGAACAACTCTATCTAAACTAATTAGTTGCTTAAAATTCATTTGAGTTTTGCAGGTAACTATAAAACCATGGTGATACAATGAAACAGGATAATATAACTCATTAGAAGTTCTTCTGATACACCCACTCAACATTGTACAATAGTATTGTGAATTATCATTTTATTTCCTCTTTTTCATATCTTTGTCTATATTCTAATTACGGCACATCTTTTCATTTCTTAATAACACATCATTGTGGATCCACTAGTGGGTGAGTCTAATCAAACCTAATATATACAATAGTATTTTGAATTATCATTTTATTTCCTCTTTTTCATATCTTTGTCTATATTCTAATTACGGCACATCTTTTCATTTCTTAATAACACATCATTGTGGATCCACTAGGACGTGAGTCTAATCAAACCTAATATATACAATAGTATTTTGAATTATCATTTTATTTCCTCTTTTTCATATCTTTCTCTATATTCTAATTACGGCACATCTTTTCATTTCTTAATAACACATCATTGTGGATCCACTAGCTGGTGAGTCTAATCAAACCTAATATATACAATAGTATTTTGAATTATCATTTTATTTCCTCTTTTTCATATCTTTCTCTATATTCTAATTACGGCACATCTTTTCATTTCTTAATAACACATCATTGTGGATCCACTAGCTGGTGAGTCTAATCAAACCTAATATATACAATAGTATTTTGAATTATCATTTTATTTCCTCTTTTTCATATCTTTGTCTATATTCTAATTACGGCACATCTTTTCATTTCTTAATAACACATCATTGTGGATCCACTAGGAGGTGAGTCTAATCAAACCTAATATATACAATAGTATTTTGAATTATCATTTTATTTCCTCTTTTTCATATCTTTGTCTATATTCTAATTACGGCACATCTTTTCATTTCTTAATAACACATCATTGTGGATCCACTAGCTGGTGAGTCTAATCAAACCTAATATATACAATAGTATTTTGAATTATCATTTTATTTCCTCTTTTTCATATCTTTGTCTATATTCTAATTACGGCACATCTTTTCATTTCTTAATAACACATCATTGTGGATCCACTAGGACGTGAGTCTAATCAAACCTAATATATACAATAGTATTTTGAATTATCATTTTATTTCCTCTTTTTCATATCTTTCTCTATATTCTAATTACGGCACATCTTTTCATTTCTTAATAACACATCATTGTGGATCCACTAGGTGGTGAGTCTAATCAAACCTAATATATACAATAGTATTTTGAATTATCATTTTATTTCCTCTTTTTCATATCTTTCTCTATATTCTATTTACGGCACATCTTTTCATTTCTTAATAACACATCATTGTGGATCCACTAGCTGGTGAGTCTAATCAAACCTAATATATACAATAGTATTTTGAATTATCATTTTATTTCCTCTTTTTCATATCTTTGTCTATATTCTAATTACGGCACATCTTTTCATTTCTTAATAACACATCATTGTGGATCCACTAGGACGTGAGTCTAATCAAACCTAATATATACAATAGTATTTTGAATTATCATTTTATTTCCTCTTTTTCATATCTTTGTCTATATTCTAATTACGGCACATCTTTTCATTTCTTAATAACACATCATTGTGAATCCACTAGTTGGTGAGTCTAATCAAACCTAATGTATACAATAGTATTTTGAATTATCATTTTATTTCCTCTTTTTCATATCTTTGTCTATATTCTAATTACGGCACATCTTTTCATTTCTTAATAACACATCATTGTGGATCCACTAGTCGGTGAGTCTAATCAAACCTAATATATACAATAGTATTTTGAATTATCATTTTATTTCCTCTTTTTCATATCTTTCTCTATATTCTAATTACGGCACATCTTTTCATTTCTTAATAACACATCATTGTGGATCCACTAGCTGGTGAGTCTAATCAAACCTAATATATACAATAGTATTTTGAATTATCATTTTATTTCCTCTTTTTCATATCTTTGTCTATATTCTAATTACGGCACATCTTTTCATTTCTTAATAACACATCATTGTGGATCCACTAGTCGGTGAGTCTAATCAAACCTAATATATACAATAGTATTTTGAATTATCATTTTATTTCCTCTTTTTCATATCTTTGTCTATATTCTAATTACGGCACATCTTTTCATTTCTTAATAACACATCATTGCGGATCCACTAGTGGGTGAGTCTAATCAAACCTAATGTATACAATAGTATTTTGAATTATCATTTTATTTCCTCTTTTTCATATCTTTGTCTATATTCTAATTACGGCACATCTTTTCATTTCTTAATAACACATCATTGTGGATCCACTAGTCGGTGAGTCTAATCAAACCTAATATATACAATAGTATTTTGAATTATCATTTTATTTCCTCTTTTTCATATCTTTGTCTATATTCTAATTACGGCACATCTTTTCATTTCTTAATAACACATCATTGCGGATCCACTAGTGGGTGAGTCTAATCAAACCTAATGTATACAATAGTATTTTGAATTATCATTTTATTTCCTCTTTTTCATATCTTTGTCTATATTCTAATTACGGCACATCTTTTCATTTCTTAATAACACATCATTGTGGATCCACTAGCTGGTGAGTCTAATCAAACCTAATATATACAATAGTATTTTGAATTATCATTTTATTTCCTCTTTTTCATATCTTTGTCTATATTCTAATTACGGCACATCTTTTCATTTCTTAATAACACATCATTGTGGATCCACTAGCCGGTGAGTCTAATCAAACCTAATATATACAATAGTATTTTGAATTATCATTTTATTTCCTCTTTTTCATATCTTTGTCTATATTCTAATTACGGCACATCTTTTCATTTCTTAATAACACATCATTGTGGATCCACTAGGAGGTGAGTCTAATCAAACCTAATATATACATGTACAATAGTATTTTGAATTATCATTTTATTTCCTCTTTTTCATATCTTTGTCTATATTCTAATTACGGCACATCTTTTCATTTCTTAATAACACATCATTGCGGATCCACTAGTGGGTGAGTCTAATCAAACCTAATGTATACAATAGTATTTTGAATTATCATTTTATTTCCTCTTTTTCATATCTTTGTCTATATTCTAATTACGGCACATCTTTTCATTTCTTAATAACACATCATTGTGGATCCACTAGCTGGTGAGTCTAATCAAACCTAATATATACAATAGTATTTTGAATTATCATTTTATTTCCTCTTTTTCATATCTTTGTCTATATTCTAATTACGGCACATCTTTTCATTTCTTAATAACACATCATTGTGGATCCACTAGCCGGTGAGTCTAATCAAACCTAATATATACAATAGTATTTTGAATTATCATTTTATTTCCTCTTTTTCATATCTTTGTCTATATTCTAATTACGGCACATCTTTTCATTTCTTAATAACACATCATTGTGGATCCACTAGGAGGTGAGTCTAATCAAACCTAATATATACATGTACAATAGTATTTTGAATTATCATTTTATTTCCTCTTTTTCATATCTTTGTCTATATTCTAATTACGGCACATCTTTTCATTTCTTAATAACACATCATTGTGGATCCACTAGCCGGTGAGTCTAATCAAACCTAATATATACAATAGTATTTTGAATTATCATTTTATTTCCTCTTTTTCATATCTTTGTCTATATTCTAATTACGGCACATCTTTTCATTTCTTAATAACACATCATTGTGGATCCACTAGCCGGTGAGTCTAATCAAACCTAATATATACAATAGTATTTTGAATTATCATTTTATTTCCTCTTTTTCATATCTTTGTCTATATTCTAATTACGGCACATCTTTTCATTTCTTAATAACACATCATTGTGGATCCACTAGGTGGTGAGTCTAATCAAACCTAATATATACAATAGTATTTTGAATTATCATTTTATTTCCTCTTTTTCATATCTTTGTCTATATTCTAATTATGGCACATCTTTTCATTTCTTAATAACACATCATTGTGGATCCACTAGGAGGTGAGTCTAATCAAACCTAATATATACATGTACAATAGTATTTTGAATTATCATTTTATTTCCTCTTTTTCATATCTTTGTCTATATTCTAATTACGGCACATCTTTTCATTTCTTAATAACACATCATTGTGGATCCACTAGGAGGTGAGTCTAATCAAACTAATATATACAATAGTATTTTGAATTATCATTTTATTTCCTCTTTTTCACATCTTTGTCTATATTCTAATTACGGCACATCTTTTCATTTCTTAATAACACATCATTGTGGATCCACTAGGATGTGAGTCTAATCAAACCTAATATATACAATAGTATTTTGAATTATCCTCTTTTTCATATCTTTGTCTATATTCTAATATCGACACTTCTTTTCATCTGATAATAACATATCATTTAATCTACTTCAGTATTTCCATTTTCCATTTTTATATACTTATTTTGTTTAACACAGCCTACACATAGAGCAACAGAATATAGATGTAAGTTCTCAGTTATATCAATTGTTATTGTAATGTCATACATGTACTACTCCATTTTGCTTGTTCAAAATTAATATAATTAAAGAAACTGGAATTTTACAAAAGTATAGTAATTACTGTAAGTGTTTGATATCAGGTGTACAAGAAATCAATGAATTATTCATCTTAAACCAATATCATTATCTGACTAGTGTGTGATACCCATATTCTTTACTTGGTGTATGAAGGGTCTGGGGATAATATCTTGTTCTGTTCAAATGTTTAACTATCTTATATCAGGAGTGCATGAATTTTTTGGCGGGGTTCATGTGCTCCTGCTTATATACATAAAGGAAGTGGTTGTTGTTTGTGTTGTGTTTCAGTCTCAGTCCTCTAGTTTTCCTTTCTTCAGTAGTCTGGTATGTTTGGTAACTATTGCTACACACTTGTCAAATATCTATTATCATAATATGTTTTGAGTTCTACACAATATATAGTTACAATGTGTATTGCACAAATCACGTACTAACCAGGTAATCAGTCATGTAGAAATCACCTCCTACACTGATAAAGTGGTGCTTGATCAGGCTCACTCAATTACTAGTTAACATGAATACATGTATTCATGTGGTGATATGTATTTTAATTATAATTGTGTTGAGCTGAAACTGATCTCATCATGAATTCATAGTTTTAAATATAATTATACTTGTGTGTGTATTATAATCATTATAGTAATCACATATTGAGTGCATTTTAGAAAGTGAGTTTGATTTGCACAACATATTTAACCCCTACGCAGTTTGGAGTGTGTTCCTAGCATTATGAAGCACTCCAAATTGGTGTCAGGAATAGATAAGCCCATAAAAATGGGTTTAAAAGTTGATGTTTTTTCGGCTGCCCTTTGCCCTAAACATCAAGTATGGGAAGATTATAAAGGGTTGGTGTACCCCCGTTAATGGGGTTTGGAGTGGGTCAGCCATCGCCGCCCACACAATTTGGAGATTCAGTGACCCCACCCACCAGCACAATCTGGTGTGTAGCTGAGACATTTCCTTTGCTGTGAAACCCGATATCGCATCATAATGTAGCTTATGCCAATATGTAGTGTGGTAGTTTTGTTTGTCCCAGGTGCAGTCGAAAGAGGGAGAACACTACATTTGAATAGATTAAGATTATATGTATATATTTGACATAAATATACACATTTACTTTGTTATAGATTTATATTTTCATCTTCTCTCCTTATGTATCTAAATCATTCTTTAGCTTATACAAATGCTCTCAAAGAAGGAGAGTTAGATGTTGCCTATTCTCGTATAATGTTAATTGGATCAGCTGGTGTTGGGAAGAGTAGTCTAAAACGTGGACTAATGAGCTTACCATTTGATGTTAACATCAACAGCACCATTGTTGCTGATGTTCAATCCGTACGACCCGATATTCTATCACTACAACCAAATATATCTTCAGTACAACCTGTTCTTCCTCCGTTACGACCGAATATTCCATCATTACAGCCTGATATTTCATCAATACAACCCTTATTACGACCAGTGTGTTTGGAGTGGGCAATGCCAGGAGATGAATCTACTATAGAATGGACGGAGGTGACCACAGAGCATGAAGTAGAGGAAATAGCTCAATTAGTTACCATTGTCCACAAGCAACAAGAGGGTCATGGTACTTCTACAGCTACTGCCAATTTTCCACAAACCAAGCCACGTACGTCAACCCCACCAGAGTATAATACAAGAATATACCAGATAATTAAATCAGAAATTCTTACTCCTGCCTTCAACACAGCCTATGAGATGCGCCACAATGATATTGAACACGTAAAACTTCAGTCTTTCTATCATATTTGGGATTGTGGTGGTCAGCCAGTATTTCAGGAGGTATTGCCAGCATTTCTCACTTCACGTACCATGTTCCTTCTCCTCTTTGATGCCTCTATAGATTTCAATACTAGATTGAAAGCTATACAGTATCAACAAGGGCAAATGATTGAAGAAGGGGAAGTCAACATGACGACACTTGAGCTTATGGAGGGGTGGATGTCAAATATTCATGGCCATCTTGTGAAGTATGATGACAAGGGTGGTTTATTAGAGTATCCTAGAATTATTGCAGTTGGATCTCGAGGGGATAAATTGACAGAACAGGAGAAGATTGAAGTCAAGGCAAAGCTGGATAAGTGTCTAAGAGACACTTCACATGATCAGAAAGACAAACAATATCTACAAATATTAAAGGAAATTGTCATTATTGATAATACCACATCAGGAAAGGGAAGTGAAGAAGATATAGGATACAAGTATTTACGAAAGGAGATTTATGATTTCACAAGCAAGAAGCTCGTTGTTAGAACACCAATTAGATGGGTTCTTTTTCGTAAGGTTTTGCAATCGTTAGTGAAGAAATCAGAAAATATCATTACCATGAGGGAGGCATGTGCTATTGGTGTTGCCTGTAACATACACCCTAAAGATGTTCCCAGTGTCCTCAAGTTCTATCATGAGCTAGGTGTGGTATTATTCTACTCTCGTATCAAGGGCCTTCAAGAGAAAGTCATTCTGAATCCAAAATGGTTTGTCGAATGTCTTGGAAAGATTCTCACACTTCCAGGTAGGGAAGGGTTTGAGAAAAGAGAGATGTGGACTCTTCTACGTCAAAAGGGCATTCTTGTACAGCCTCTGTATGTAGCTGTTTGGAAAGAATGCGAGGGGATTGATCCCGAGGATATGATCCAGCTTTTAGTAAATTTTCATTTGGCAGCTGAAGTCCAGACAGATGAGTTTGGTCAACGAAGATCAAAACAGTTTTTCGTACCCGCAGTACTTCCAACAGGAGATCCATCATCAGCTCTGCCTTCTGGATATCAGCTTAGAGCTAGTCCACTACACATCACATTTGGAACAGGTTATGTCATACCAGGCTTTTTTACACGTCTTGTCACCTCCATGGCTGAATCATCTCAATGCTCACTTTACTTCCGTGATGGTATTTTCCGAAACAGAGTGACATTTAAATTTGCCGATATCAATCGCGTGACTCTTACTCAGCTTTCTAACGCAATACAAGTTGATATGTTACGTTATATTCCCAATTCCCCTGCCCTAACACCTTTCCAAATAAGTTGTAAAGATTTACAGGTATCTCATTATGTATAATAATTACTTGTATTTGTATGACATACTGAATCAATAGATTTATCATTATATACATAATTAAGGTATTCTCTGATGATTCATAATTCCCATTTATTAATAAGATGAGTAATACAGTATTATTAAACTGTATATATAATCTAAGTGTGGTTTATATAATGAAATATTAATGTGTTACTTTTCATCCAGTGTCTTCTGAAGATCTGTTCTCAGAAGGTAGAAGATAGTCTACAGTCTACTAATATCTATACTGATGATCAACAAGTGACTGTTTCTGATATTACAAGAGAAGTCAAGTTCATATGTCAAGGGTTGGAATGTAATTCTTCTTCTGATCCTCATTATCTACTTCCTATAGCTTCTCAAACATGTGAGATACCAGTTGAATGTGATAGAAGCAGAGTTTATAGGAAACTTACTCGTGATGAATCATACTGGTTTCCTGGAAATATTGAAGGTGAAATTAAATGCTTAAGACACTTGTATTGTAAATTACTTGTTGTTTTATTTATTATCATCAATCCCGCACTTACATAACTAAGTACATACATCTATATACATGATGTTGATAATCTGTTCTACAAGTAGTCAAATATTATTCACATAACTCATAATTCTTTTACTAACTCTTGTTCCTTTGTTCATGGAGATGGATTCAAGGGTTGCTGTAATTTGTTTCTCTCTGAGAACATTACAATGACATTTTGAATCCACTACTAGCAAAATTATACAAGGAAAATATAATAGTGGCCTTTTCTTCTTGTTTGTAAAGATATGATTATTGTTTCGTTGAGAGGACTTCTGTTAGCAAAATGAATAGATAGAAACAAACGACATAATTCTACTCAGTGTTTTGCCCACACTGGTTGGCACTTGTCAGGATTAACCACCTCTCAGATATATCAACCATCTCTCAGATAATACATATATAGGCTACTGAGACAGAATTAAGTATATACTGGATAAACAGCACTAAATGTAATGTAGAATCCAACCACCACTCTAACTATCCTGAGCAGAACACTGTATAATAATATATATTTTATGTGTTCTAATTATTTCTTAATCATTGGAATAATTATGAGAGCATGTTTTATACTCAATGAAATGATTATAATATTATACTTGTAATGAAGGGTTGTACTTTATGTTATATAATAATTAATAGTGTGTAATATATAACGAGTTGTGTGAGAAAAACACTTATAAAACCAGCTATCTATATCTCATATTCAGACACTACAGTATCATCTCCCTTTGTTGTTAATACATCATCTCAACTAGTAGATAATACTCCAGTATCTGATATACCATCACAAACATCTACTATTAACAAAGGTAATGAATGAAGTTCATAAAATACACAACTAACATTCTTATTGAATTGTAACTGATGATAATGATTATATATAATTCTCTCATTGTACATTTGGAATCAATTGTAATGTCAGTATAATACACATTCATGATATCACAATATTGTATATATGAGTTACATGTAATTACACTTCATATAATACTAATCCCAATATAGAATCTTTCATCAAGACACCTGTCAAGTCTACTACACTCGCTGGACACCATACATCACAAACCACTAAGCTTTCTTCTCCATACGATATACTGAAGAAGCACACACCAGAGTTATTAGGTGCATTACCTGGACCTGATAAACTAGCTAATGATCTCTCATCAGTTGATCTAGTATCAGATCATGTTAAAGATGATGTATTGACAACTTTAGGAATCCCTCGTTATGTGAAATGTAGCAAGCTATTAAACGAAATTCAAAGATCTCTCCGAGCCTTCAATGAAGAAGAAAGATTAAAATTATTTTGTGATGTATTGAAACAACAAAATGACTGGACACTATCAAAAATATCTGATAACATGTTGAAAGAGTTATAAGGTCACATAACATTATTATAATGAAGTATTTGTTTTATAAATATTTCATTAGCTGCCCCATTTTGTATTGTATAATTGAAACAATACAATATTCTATATAATTATTAGCTATAGTGTATGAAATGTAACTCCTGATCTCATTGTTTTTTCTTTTAATTTCTTTCGTTATAATAATTTGATTATTTAAATCCTGATTTGCTACTAATGAGTTAGACTATTAATAATTTTATTGTCATGAATATAATTATCTCTGTTTAATAATAAAATATGTATCATTGATATTTGCAGTAAAAGAATGACACACACATTTAGTATTGTCAATGTGAGGCAAGATTAGCAAAGTGTTAGCATTGTATGGCTTTACTCCTGATGAATTTATGTTTCCAATCAGAGTTCTGACAGCACATACATAATGACTGCCTGGTTTCGTAACTGAAGCATTCAGTACCACTCAGGAAGTATGTATATATGAAGTGCTGATGGTTGTCATAGCTCTGTGGTGAGAGGCTCAGTGAAACCACTGGTAGCTAAAGTCAGTAGCCCTGAATTCAATTCCCTGGCATTTTTTTCACTTTACTTTGTTCATGAATGTGAACAGACTTTAGATAATCACCTGAATTAGATACAGCATTAGTATGAATCATGATTAACTATTAATCATGATTCATACTAAGGCAATTGAACACAATAAAATTATCATTTTACATCTACCTTATTAATAATGAATTATTCATTATTAATAATAATAAATAATATTTCCTGCACTAATAATAATAATAATAATAATAATAATAATAATAATAATAATAATGTGATAATAAATATTAAACAGAGATATAGTGTATTATATATTATGATTAGTCTACTGTAGCTTTTAATAGTAAGTCTCTCTCTCAACCCAACCTAAAGAGTAATATTATAATAATAATTAAATAATAATATTACAGGATACATACCTCCTGGTCTCCTTCGTATGATAAGTTTTCTTATCTCATCGTACACAAAGATAAGAATAGAGAAACTTATGGGTGTACACCACCATTCTAATCTTAATCCATGCATACGTAATGCTGTATCTAACCATGGACAGTAAGCTAGGAATACAGCTAGAGCTGTCTCAAATATTAGACCAAATATAAGATAATAGTTCCTAATAAATAAATAAATACATGTATAGATAATATAATGACTATATGAATGATGAATGGTGGATGGATGAATAGATGGATGCATGGATGAATAGATGGATGGATGATACATGATGGACGGATAGATAAATGTATGATAAATGAATGACTGGATGTATGATGGGTGATGATGAATGGATGGTTCCTAATGATTAAAGAAATATACATTATAGAATGATAAATGAATGGTGAGGCTAAATTTAAGTACATGAATGAATGGATACAATATCCATGATCCATCCATTCATCCATCTGTCTTTTATTCATCCGTCCTCCATCCATTCATCCATTCATCCATCCATCCATCCATCCATCCATCCATCCTCCGACCATTCAATCCATTCATCCATTCATTCATTAATCCATCCATCCCTTCATCCATCCATTCATCTATCCATCCATATATACAGAGATTACAGACAACTGGAAGTATATATAATTATGATTATGATTAATGAATAAATATTCAATCATACTTGAATCCCTGTCTAAATAGAGAGTTCAGTCGTGTTTTACATATTATCAGATCAGCCCACTGTACTACAACAATACTGATAAAGAATCCAGTGTGACATGTAAACTCCAGTGTTTTACGATTATCATAATTCTGTATATATACACATGTATAATGAATGGATGGATGATGGATTAATGGATCATTAAAATTAATGGATAAATGGAGGGTGCATGAATGGGCCAGTGAGCAGATATATGATGGGATGAATGTACAGTACATACCAGCACATGTATGTACATGTATCTATCTACATGTAAGCACATGTACAAATAGAAAGTATGTATATAATAAAACACAAGGAATAATTATTACATTACATGTACATGTATGTGAGGTACGTGATATATACATATATCTCATAATGAGATTCATAGCCCATACATTTCTATGGGGCGTGTAAGTTTATATTTCTCATATAAACCTCAAAATAGGTTGATATTTTAAAATATCAACCTTGTGAAACTCGATGGCGATTTCTTACGGACTCAATGACAATCTCTTGCAGGACAATCCAAGGTATGAATCTCATTCTAAAATATATCAGATATAACATGTTTCATCTGTCTATATGCGTTATATAAACCTGCCAACTCGGATGATATCACCCTCGGGCTACGCCCTCGGGTGATATCTTACCTCGTGGTAGGTTTATATAACGCATATAGACCTCTGAAACATGATATATATAACACATAAATTATATACATGTATGTGAGGTGATATAATACATGTATACATGTATGTGAGGTGATATATACATGTATACATGTATGTGAGGTGATATATACATGTATACATGTATGTGAGGTGATATATACATATATACATGTATGTGAGGTGATATATACATGTACACATGTATGTGAGGTGATATATACATATATACATGTATGTGAGGTGATATAATACATGTATACATGTATGTGAAGTGATATATACATGTACATGTATACATGTATGTGAGGTGATATATACATGTACATGTATACATGTATGTCAAGTGATATATACATGTATACATGTATGTGAGGTGATATAATACATGTATACATGTATGTGAAGTGATATATACATGTACATGTATACATGTATGTGAAGTGATATATACATATATACATGTATGTGAAGTGATATATACATGTATATATGTATGTGAGGTGATATATACATATATACATGTATGTGAGGTGATATAATACATGTATACATGTATATGAAGTGATATATACATGTACATGTATACATGTATGTGAGGTGATATATACATATATACATGTACATGTATGTGAAGTGATATAATACATGTATACATGTATATGAAGTGATATATACATGTATACATGTATATGAAGTGATATATACATGTACATATATACATGTATGTGAAGTGATATATACATATATGTGAAGTGATATATACATGTATACATGTATGTGAGGTGATATATACATGTATATGTATGTGAGGTGATATATACATATATACATGTATGTGAGGTGATATATACATGTACATGTATACATGTATGTGAAGTGATATATACATGTATACATGTATGTGAGGTGATATATACATGTATATATGTATGTGAGGTGATATATACATATATACATGCATGTGAGGTGATATAATACATGTATACATGTATGTGAGGTGATATATACATATATACATGTATGCGAGGTGATATATACATATATACATGTATGTGAGGTGATATAATACATGTATATATGTATGTAAGGTGATATATACATGTATATATGTATGTGAGGTGATATATACATGTATATATGTATGTGAGGTGATATAATACATGTATACATGTATGTGAAGTGATATATACATGTATACATGTATGTGAAGTGATATAATACATTTATACATGTATGTGAGGTGATATATACATGTATACATGTATGTGAGGTGATATATACATATATACATGTATGTGAGGTGATATAATACATGTATACATGTATGTGAAGTGATATATACATGTACATGTATACATGTACATGTATACATGTATGTGAGGTGATATATACATGTACATGTATACATGTATGTCAAGTGATATATACATGTATACATGTATGTGAGGTGATATAATACATGTATACATGTATGTGAAGTGATATATACATATATCAGTATACATGTATGTGAACTGATATATACATATATACATGTATGTGAAGTGATATATACATATATACATGTATGTGAAGTGATATATACATGTATACATGTATGTGAGGTGATATATACATGTATATATGTATGTGAGGTGATATATACATATATACATGTATGTGAAGTGATATATACATGTACATGTATACATGTATGTGAAGTGATATATACATGTATACATGTATGTGAGGTGATATAATACATGTATACATGTATGTGAAGTGATATATACATGTACATGTATATATGTATGTGAGGTGATATATACATATATACATGTATGTGAGGTGATATATACATGTACATGTATACATGTATGTGAAGTGATATATACATGTATACATGTATGTGAGGTGATATAATACATGTATACATGTATGTGAAGTGATATATACATGTACATGTATACATGTATGTGAAGTGATATATACATATATACATGTATGTGAAGTGATATATACATGTATACATGTATGTGAGGTGATATATACATGTATATATGTATGTGAGGTGATATATACATATATACATGTATGTGAGGTGATATAATACATGTATACATGTATATGAAGTGATATATACATGTACATGTATACATGTATGTGAGGTGATATATACATATATACATGTGCATGTATGTGAAGTGATATAATACATGTATACATGTATATGAAGTGATATATACATGTATACATGTATATGAAGTGATACATGTATATACATGTACATATATACATGTATGTGAAGTGATATATACATGTACATGTACACATGTATGTGAGGTGATATATACATATATACATGTACATGTATGTGAGGCGATATATACATATATACATGTATGTGAGGTGATATATACATATACATGTACATTGTATTATGACGTATAAGAAAGTTAAATGAGGAATCAAGCTACTTCTAACTCTCTCAACATGTTATAATAATACTCATCAACTCACCCATTCTTGTCCAAAGCTATCTGTTACATAACCATTTTTATTATCCCAGTCTTTCCTCAGTCCCAGGAGTGTCCAAGGCAGAAACCCATTCTCACCCATTATCACAAAGTATGTAAAGAACCCAGCCATTGCCTGTATGATACCAATCTGACCATATGTCATACTAATTAACCTGTTGTGATGAAATGATTCATTTAATTAATGTGATCAACACATGATTACTGTTCATTGTGTACACAAATCAATTTAGTAACTAAGAAACATATAGTCTCATCCCCAGCCACACCACTATGTGATAAGCCTCTGGTGACTTTCTAGTAATATCTTGGTTGTGCTGACTCAGCATGTCATGTGATTATTTAGCACAGAATGTATATAAAATAGTGTGTTGCCAAGGTGAAATATCATAGATGGTTGTTATCCTATTATCACATAGGCTCTTTTCTGAGTTGCACATACAAACCTTTCCAAACATTCATCCTGTGTCTCAGTAGTATAGATCTACTTTCATAGCTAAACATTGCAACTTAATAAATAATGGTATGTAGCCATTAGCAAAATAATAGCTTATCTTTAATAATCACCAGAAATAAACATTCCTTTGACATTTTCACACACGCGTCACATGATATTTGTCAATTACTGTATAGCCCTAAATTTTCAAATTTTGGCGATGTTCAACTTTTTGTGATAACATTTTTATTTTCACCAAAAATGCCCACATGTGGTGTGACCATTATTTTGCCGTCCATCAGTTTTCTCATTAAACACGAAATTTATAGCCTACAAACATTTAGGGCTATACAGTATATGATGATGATACAACATATTTGAATACAATTGTGTGAAGCACAACCAAGAAATTATTAGATAGTCACCAGACACTTCGGGTGTGGCTGAGATGAGACTAATCACTCTTCATTAATAACACATTTCAATTACTGAATATCAAGTGTAATCATTCACTGATCAGTAGTACCATTTCATATTACCAGTAATACATACTCACCTACTGTTGACCAGTTTATCTCTTTTAGCATCTCGTGGTTTCCTCTCCATTATATTACTCTCGGCTTTCTCATATGCAAAAGAGATAGCAGGTACCTACCGGAAGATACATGAATAGATAGATAGATACATGTACATAGATAGATATATAGACACATGTAGAATTGTAGATAGATACATGTGTATATATATATAGACAGATAAATAGATTCTGATAACTTGATTGATGATGTATAGAATATAATAGACAGGGACATGTATATCAATGAATTGAATGAAGGAATGGATAGATAGATGGAATGGATGAATAGATAGATGAATGGATGGATGGATGGGTGGATGGATGAATGGATGGATGAATAGATAGATGGATCGGTGGATGGATGGATAAATCAATGAGATACCAACCATATCAGTTCCTAAGTCAATACAAAGGATAGTAATAGTTCCAAGAGGAAGAGGAATAGAGGCAAGAATAAACAGAAGAAATGGTGTTATCTCTGGTACATTAGATGTTAGAGTATAAGCTATTGACTTCTTTAGATTATCAAAGATGAGACGACCTAGAGAAACAAGTCATGATATGAAGAGAGAACGGATGAAGATATGATGAAATACCTTCTTCAACTCCAGTAACAATAGATACAAAATTATCATCAAGTAGTATCATATCAGCAGCTTGTTTAGACACATCTGATCCAGTGATACCCATAGCAACACCTAGTAACCATTTAATAAAATTAATAATAATTCTTTAGTTAATAATACATCTTTTGATTAACCTATATTAGCTCTTCTTAATGCAGGGGCATCATTCACTCCATCTCCAGTAACAGCAACCACCCAACCAGCTCTACAACAACCTTCAACAATACGAAGTTTTTGTGTTGGTGAAGTTCGTGCAAAGACGATTTCTGGATATCCACTTAATACCATATCAACCTCTTCATCACTCATTTCCTGAAATTAGGAATCAATGGAATGGGAATCAGTCTATAGAATAGGCATCAGTCTATATATGGATACAACACTTACCAGTAATTCAGTACCATGAATAACAATAGCACATGCTTTTCTGTTTAATAAAAACAAGAGGAATAGTGATGACCATATAAGGAAATATTACCTTGGATCAACTTGTTCTAGTGTTATACCTTCAGCCTCAGCCACTTCATCAGGTGTATAATGACCTGGGACATACCCAATATATAAATAATAATAATATAATTAATATAACTGACCCTCTCTTATAATACCAACACTACGAGCTATAGCTTTAGCAGTAATAGGATGATCACCAGTAACCATTATCACCTTTAAAAAGGAAGGATCATATTTATAACTGTCTGTTAATTGTATGGTTTCTATTGATTTATCAAACATTGGCCCTCAGTTTGATAAATCCTACATACCCCAGTACATAACCTATACTTATAACTGTGTGTTAATTGTGTTTATGACATGAGAAGTCAGCCATGATTACTGAATGATGATACCACATAGTAATTATAGGAATACTTTTATCTCCATACATGCGTGTTTTTGCTATGATTATAATATCATATAGTCTAGTATCACATTAATACCTTAATTCCTGCTGTTCTGCATTTACAAACAGCTTCAGGTACATTGGATCGAGGTGGATCAATCATTGACATTAGACCAACGAAACACAATCCTTCAACAGGAAAATTAATCTATAAATAATATAATTAGCGAGTTTAATATCTCATGAATAATTCATTACTCACTTCATCTGTATCAAATTGATATCCTTTAGAAAATGTGTCCAATGGAAGATTATAATGACAGAAACTATATAAATGATATATAATATCAATATGTGTACATATATAGTATGAGGTATAATTGAGATAAAGATCTTTATCTTATACATGTATTACATGTATAACCATTTATATATGTACATGTGATATTATAACAATAATATCCTCATGTTTAACTAACCCTAACACTCTTTCTCCAAGACCTCCTAGTTCAAGATATGCTTTATTAAATGACTCAGTGAATAATTCATTAATGAGGTGCTCCTGTAATAATAATAATAATAATAATAATAATAATAATAATGAATTTTATTATGTTAATGATAAAATAATAAACTAATATAATGAACTATTATATATACATATAAACAATAATTATGTGATAGTTATAATAATCTTTTACAGTGTATTAAGAGATTAAATATAGCATGATAATGAGGGGAGAGGGACAATACAGTTCAGGATTACATGTATGAATGAAGTTAGTGTATGGCGTATCATTTATTAGCTCCATTCAAGTACACACATGTACAATAAAGGAAGTGTTTTAATACAGCACAGGTGATGAGTTTCAAGCAATCCGATTGGGTTGAATTCAGAAAGATATAATAAATAATTATATTACATTACCTCTCCATTCATCATGTAAGTTGAACAACGACTTAAAATTCTTTCTGGAGCTCCTGTTAGTAATACAAAGATATAATTATTATATTAATGATCTAGCTCTCTTAAATACAGTTCATTATAATATACATATTTACTAGAGAACATCATAATGATTACATGTTAGTTATAACATAATATTACACATAATGTGTATCACAACTCTTACATTCATTATAATTATTATGTAACTTATTAGTAAAGGATATCATATCCTCAGACATGTAGTCTTTAGATGATATATTATACAAATTAATATTCCTCTCATTATGGTGTGATACTCAATTATTTTATGATCATGATGCAGCAATATTTAGATGGTACGATTATCACATGGTATCTTAATAATATTTTATCTGATGATCAAAATATTACCAATCCCTTCCTACATGATGTACCGTATGCCGGGAAATATTTGTGGTGGAATATTTTCATGGAAGGCCTATTTTGGAGTATTTGCGAATTTAAATTTTCACAAATTACCACAATTTTAGCACCCACTTTCAATTTTAGTAGCCCTGCTGAACCACGCGTACAGTTTATTTACTCAACATGTGAACTATTGACTTGCATGCGAGAGGCCGAAAATGATGCTGATCCCTATTCTGTAGCAATGATCAATTCTTCAATGACTGTTGTTGGGTCATGAATCAATGTCAGAAGAAGGGACACTTGAGGATAGTGCTTCGTGTGGGCTTGAAACAGAAGAATCTCACTTAAAGTAATGATACAATGATGCCATAATCGATTCATGAATCCACATGGCGTTTACTTGTACCACACCCATATCTTTACGATTTTTATTTTCGCAAGTAGTGTACAATTCCTGAAATTCCCTAAAATATTCCACTGCGAACATTTCCCAGCATACGATATATATACATTATATATACTTCCCCTCATATCAAATCATGCTGTTCATTTTAGTTACCTTTCATAACAAGTAGGAATCCACTTCCATCAGGTTTGTCATGAATAGATAACTATAATAATAATATATTCATTAGTTATATGAATATTAATGAGTTTATACCTGATATTTATTAGTTGAGTTAAATGGTATCTCTGATACTTTACTATATTCCATTCTCAATTCTTCCACATTACCTACCTCTAATTCATAACACTTGAGTAATGCTGATTCACTAGCATCACCACAACACTCTCTATGTGTGTGTGTGTGTGTGTGCGTGTATGTGTGTGTGTGTGCGTGTGTGTACAGAGTGTAAGACTCACTTACATGTATATATAATATACATGTACACATGTATGTACACACACATGTACAGTGTAGTATGAAAGACCAAAGCCACAGACACACACACACTTACTTGTCTAGTATATTCATGTATTCCTGACCATCTTTGAAATAAGCCCTGTTACACAAACCAGTAATCCTAGCTAACATATTCCATGTTGAACTAGGATCCTAGTATTAAATAATGAAAATTTAATAATGATAATGATGTTATTACATACTCTCTTTGTCTTCATAGGATCACAAAGATCTTCATCAGTATTAGCACCATGTATTGATCCATCAAACCACATGTGAGCTAATAAAAGGATGAAGGGATTTAGATACAAGTCTAGTATGTATGTATGTATATGTGTACACGTACATGTACAACTGTTAATTGAGTGCAAACCTTCACTAGAGTTTGTAGTGATGTTTCATATGTACAGTGTGTACATGTTTATGAAATTGTACATTACTGTATATTATCCCTTCAACATGCTGCCCCTTCCCTCCACTCAGTAACCATGACTTTTAAATATCATTATAACATACATTAATCACATTTGAGCATTCCATCAAGATTTGATACTACAATCTACATTTAGTTGATGATGAATAGTTCCAGCAACCATACATTATAATATTGTGATGATAACTCAGAACTATTGCTACATGTGTATGTACATGTAGACTATACATATACAACATGTTAATTGGGTGCAAACCTTCACTAGAGCCTATATTTATGAAATTATACATCCCTCTATATTTATTATATTATCCATTCAACATGCTGCCCCTCCCCTCCACTCTCAAAAACAATTTTAAACTATATTCTATAGGAAGTATATGTATATAGTATATTGTAACAGCACTAGCTGGTACATATTATAATATTAATTACTAATTAACATACCAACAGTCATTCTATTCTGAGTTAGAGTACCAGTTTTATCAGAACATATTACTGAAGTACTTCCAAGAGTTTCTACAGCTTCCAAGTTACGAACAAGACCTTCATTCTCTGAGCAGTAAAGAGAATGAAAAGTAAATGTATTGCATGTACAAATACATAATAGAAGGATCATAAGTGGCTATTAGTTGGTGTTTCCACATAGTAAATGTTGCAAACACTGATTTCACATCCTTCTTAAACATAAAATAGTAATTATAACATGTTTACAAGATTCTCTCACTAGTGAGAACCTGAGCTACTTAATATTTGAAAGTTATAATTAGTGATGCAATAATAATCATATCAGTAATCATTATCACTCATTATTTCTAATATCAGTATTGAATATTGATTATATCAGAAAGAGGTACTGTACATGTAAGTGATGTACATGTAGTGATAAGTGTACTAATATCTTGTGATTACAACATCATTAATCATTTAATAATAATCATATGATAATCATATGTATTGTGTACATTTTCATTGACAGAATCAGAAACCAGAAGGTAGATATGTATTTAAGGTGCTCTGAGTGCTACGCTGTTTCTAGGAGTCTTCATGAAGAGAGTTCTGATGTTAATATAACAATTAATCCACTTTGTTTGTTGTATTTCATGTATTTTACAAATTGTCTATGCAAGTAAGCTTATGTTAACACTCTAAGCTAATTATACATATTTTATGTGCACGAGGCTGATCTGCATATATTATGCATGCCTAGTTATCAGCATTTGTGAGATCTTGTGAGGTGTGCCATGACTTGATCGGATTTCACAAGACTGTTTAGTCTTGTGAAATCACACATTGGTCATGTATGCAAGATCACACATGGTCACACATAATTGAAAATATGGGCATTATTAACCCTTGCCCCTGCATAGGCAGAGCAGAGGGTTACTGCAATTGTTTTGTCTGTCTGTTAGTCTGTTTGTCAGTCTGTCGGCAAAATTCCAGCGAACCTACGAACATTGGCACTTTGAAAATACTACCAGCTGACGTCAAATCATACAAGGATCAAAAGTAACAATAGGATTTTACTAAAACCTTTCTGTTTTAAAGTTATGACAATTTTTGTAACTCACGTTTGCCATTTAACAACTTTCAGATGATGTCTGCTAGCAAAAGAGTTCACTGAAACACAGCTAATCTTGCTTGAAGCCTATCACTGTCGAATCACAGCTTGAAATGAAGTACAATTGAAGTAGTGGCTGCTACAACTTCAAGCTGGCTCTAAGCTGAGTGCCAATTTCTAGCTCCACCCATTTATTTTATTCATGTGATTGAAGCTAAGGAATTTAACACTGTGATTGTAATCTTATACTATATAGTAGGACTTGGTGTGTAAGTTGTAATGCACACACACACACACACATATAATTGTAATAATTATTATTACAGTCAAATATTGTCTGTAGTTATTTCCTTGTCAGTGACTAAATCAATCTCAAGTTGTTTCCCAAATCACACTTATAGGGAGGGTTCTGCACTGCAAACTAGTGCATTCATTAAGTACTCAAATTATAATATTGTAATATTGTAATATCATGCTGTGTTAGACATTTTGACCACTCTCCTCATGTTCCCTAGTATACATACAATACACAAGCTTACTAAATTAATGTTTGCATCAAAACTCGATTGAATATATTTCCAGTCAAATTCAGTAGATCTTGCACCTAACCATAATGGTAAGAGTTGAGTTGCGGTTTCAAATCCTGCTCCAGATAACAAACTAATCATCATGTGCTTATTTCATTAGAGATATTGCTTTTGTTGTTGTCTATTAATAGTCCTTTTGTACACCCTGTAGAATCAACACACTGACAGCACTTTGACACTTTTGTTACAGACTTTAGTAGCACCTATCCTTTGCTGACTATACTAGTATCGTTTCTGTCAGGAAAGAAGTGGGGATTATACAGACTCGTCTTGTCAGACGCACACACGAGCGTCGATTTATAATAATTCATTTTTTAATAATATTTTTGTTTTTTATTTTTTATTTTAACAAACACTTACATGTATCACGCCTACTTAAATCACTTACGCAGTTTACATAGGTTTTCCATATAAGGCAGTTTGCAAAGGTGTGATTCGACAACAGATGGTTCTGCAAAACCTATTGGAGTTTGACTCTTCTTCGCATCGCTCATAAGCTCCTGCTAAAAGTAATATCTACAAACCAGATATAGTGTATATACACTGATCATAAACAAGAGGATGTCATTCACTAATCACATTATTAATATGATTATTAACATACCTACACTTGTAACAAGAACCTTCATTTCACCTTTACCAAGTAATCTTGTCAAGACAAGATATAAACCAAGAAAATGAATAATATCTACCATACACTTTACTGATTCCTATTAAATAATATAATTATATTGAGGGGAAATCCCTACTACTTACTGTTGATGGATCTATACCATCCTCTAATTCATTAACTGGAAAGAAGGTTGCTAATAGCAACATCTAAAATGATGGATTAGTAACAAATATTACATGAGAACATTCTGTTTATGAGTTCTTCACACAAACTAACACATAATATGATAAAGATAATATTCCACAGAACATTCTGTTTATGATATATTTTTATTTACACAGCAGAAATCAGAATATAGTTACATGATGATATTTATATATTATATTATAGACTGTCCAGAAAAGCAGTATATAGCAAAAAAAGTATCCCTATTACTGCTTTGTGGTGTCCAGCATTCAGTAATCATGGCTAACTCAATCATGCCTGAAACACATCAGCCTATTATATTTATTATTTTGATTATCTACTCTGTTTACCTTTTAAAGCACCTTGTAGAATTTTAGGAGTATATTTCCAGTAGAATAGCTAGCTATTAGTTGGAATTTCTACGTAAGCTACACAGCTTTCTTTCTGCTGGTCTGTAGAGCTTGATCGCGCGTTATTTTACGTGCCAGTCACCACACTCATTAACCCTTAGAAGGCTGATGTCACATATATGAGTGTGTTCTGAGTGTGTTCCTAGCATTATGAAGCTCTCCAAAAGTTGATGGTTTTTCGCCCGCCCTTTGGCCTAAATAACGACTACGGGGGGAATTTTAAAGGGGTGTGACCCGTTGATGGGGGTTGGAAGAGGGCTGTGCCCCCTTGCCGCCCACGCAAATTGTGGTTTCAGTGACCCCGGCTATGCGCTCTGGTGGGTTCCTGGCATTTCCCTTGGTGTGAAACCTGAAATCGTGGGTGTAGCTGGTACCAACATGCAGTGGGGTCATTTTGTTTGCCAAAGTTCCAGTCAAAAGAGGGAGAGCACTGCATTTGATTTAATCCTACGAAGCGCTTGGGGACTTTCGAGTCCCGGTAAGCAAGTTGGTGGAAGTAGTACTCCATGTCGGAAAAGGAGCCAAGTTTGGGATAGAGAAAGTGAACGGTGGCCAAAATATATGCAATAGAGTCGCCAGTGTTGGAAATGGGAAGAATTTTGAAAAACAAACTCAGTCCTCTAAGGGTTAATTGACCGAGCCCCCCAGAATGACGTAACTTCCTTAACTACATATACAACGCATACTCGCATAAGTGGCCACAAACATACATGTATATATAAACATACATCGAACCCGTGGGAAAGCAATCATAGGGATAGCCCTACAGGCCATAAAAATTACACCAATTTTCAGATACATGTACTTCAGAGACAATACTAGCTGAGTCACCAAATGTAGTCTCCTTTCCTAGTCTCTTGTTTATATGTAGAAGCACTATATCAGAAAATATTCATAACTTTAGTTTGGAATGACCAATAATATTTTCATATAACTATATATCATTCCTGGACTTTTTTGTGTATTTCAAATTTCAATCCATTGCTTCATTACAGTACTAGGGTTTCATCTAGGGGAAGTATTTGCCCTCCCCCTCAACAAAACCCCCGAGTACAATCATGTATTAACCTTATGACATTAAACTATATTACATATAAACACATTACATGATAATTTGAAGTCATCATGAATATGAACAGATCATCTTAATGTTCATTCCCAGAGATCTTATTGTATAATGAACATTGAATAACTACACAAACAATGGATTGAAATTTAACGCTAGAAATGGAGAGCTTTTTTAAAAAGAATTATGATGTACAGATAATGAAGTAAAGTGAGATGTCATCTCATGAAAATATAATTTTCACTGATATATATTGAATGCTGGATACCAGCCCTACTATACTAAATCACATTGAGCAATGTCATGTACATGTCGACATGTTAATGTTATGAGGTCAGTGGGTGTGGTTTAGGTTCTCTGTCTAGTATGCAAGTCTCTCTACAATATAATCAATATTCCATTGTACCTTGATAATCTGGGTCATGAAATATGCACCACCAGCTTTAATACATCTCCAGAATGCTCCTAATTCTAACCTGTAAGTGAATCACGTGATAACACATGTTCCAATATATTGCCATAGTGTCTACATCCCTTCATAATTACAAAACTTATTAAGAGAGTAACTTACAGTCCAGAATATCTGTAAGTAATAATGTATGGAGCAGCAGCGAGAACCACACAATTCACAATATGTAAGAGAGTCATTGTAGACGATTACACCAATAAAAATGTAAAAATGTTTTAAAACACTAGAACCAGTGTCAGTGTGCGAATGTTTTTACCTCGAGAGGTAAATTGGTAACCAAAAAATATCCTAGCCTAGGATAGTTTTTGGCTGGGTGGGACAATTTTTGGCATGTCATAAATGTCCTAGGACAAAGTTTTGCAGCTAAATTTTGTCCGATCGGACGAAATTTAGCTGCAAAATTTTGTCCTAGGACAATTTTGGAGTGGGACAATAATATCTGTGACAGGCGTTCAGTCATAGTCTATGGTACTCTGGCGTAGCCACTAGCCAGTCTATGGGCGCCTATGCAAGACCTACATCGCCGACGACTCTGGTTGCTGCAGTGAGTTCACAACAAAGCGAAAACAAAAATCAGTAATGTTGTAGTGTTTGGCGCTCCATACTACGGCTCATAAAGGAAAGAAATTGCGAATGTTCAGAAATTATATTATAGCGCTTAATTTTCTCCATTCGAATTTCCCGCTCCTGAGTAAACTGACCAATAACAACATACTGTACGTTTGGCATTCTTGTTGGAGTACCCACGCATTCTAGTTGAAGTAAGAGTGTATTGTATCCCTGAGAAGGTTAAGTGTCTACAGTCGTTTGGTTGTTTCTGGAATTTCACAGGTATTAAGGTTGTTTCTCTATTAACTTTTTCTCGTTGGAAAATTTTGTATATACAGTGCAACTCTGATAGTAAGTACCCCCTAGGGCACTGCAAAATAGTACTTATAAACCGTGGTACTTTGTAACCAAACCTTAATATTTACACATATTTAATAGTTTTAATAATGATAATAATAGAATTGGAGCTCTCTACTTCTCCAAATGGTACTTACAGTCGTCTTTGATAGGTCTAATCTTCGACAAACTGATGCTTGAGTTTCTCCTTTTTCAATATCAGTGATAATATCAAGCTTTTGGCCAAAAGAGATCGACTTTTTCGATTTGGCCATTTTTTTCACTTCAAAAACGTGACCGGAAGTACGTGATAAGCGATTTATTTGCACGTGGTGTCATAATTAATAGTGCGGTTTATAAGAAAATACGTATTAACAGTGTGCGTGTTAACAGGTACGTTTTATATTGCATGTAGTTACACTGGTTGCTGTGTCATGTGATTTTAGTATGCAGTATCCGAGTGTACGTACAATCATGGGTACTTACTAGTGATGTTGCACTGTATATATATATAATAATTAATATATATAATTATATATGTTAACTTTCTTAATTAATGAAACTGCTAAGTTTAACTGTTAATATGTTGTGTGTGAGTGAATCATAGTTTAGTTTGTAGTCTTATTATTCAATCAGGACTCCATTAACCCTTAGAGGACTGAAACCCCAAATTGCGTGGGCAGTCAGGGCCTGTGCCCCGTTTCAACCCCCATTAACGGGCCAAAAAGTGGCCAAAAAACCATCAACTTTTTTAGCCATTTTCATGGGTTTCTCCTTGACACCAATTACAAGCATTTGGAGTGCTTTTTAATGCTAGGAACACTCTTCGAACCGCGTAGGGGTCAAACGTCACATATATGTGACATCAGTGCTCTAAGGGTTAACTGAATTGCTTAAAATTCATTTCAGTTTTTGCAATGCATTATACAAACCACAAAGATATATCTTGTCTCTTGTTGTCGCTAAAGTCTGGCATAGCCACACCCTTCACTTGGAGGAGAAATCATCTGATAAGACTTGTACTCTGCAACTGAAATATGTTGACCCAATCTGATTGCATGAAGTTAATTTAATGCATTCTTGTTACATGAAGTCAAGAAAGAAAATGGGTTAGGGAGAGAATGTTATGCTAACATTCTTTCCCTAGCCTTGAAGGATTGCTTGTTAACTACATCAACTTTGTCAGATTTTAACCCTAACAACAAATATCCGCTAAAATATGGAGATATTCATGATGCTAATGTTATCTAGTGTTGAACTTGTAAGACATATGCTATTTCACTATGGTATAAAGGTTTTATGAATGAGTAGACTATAGTATATAGTGTCTAGTTTTGAGCATGAAAATATAGTGATGTCGGTAAAAGAACTGCAGTTAAGAAATGTTTCATTTATTGTATAAACAAACACTTATCTCAATATCTTCTTACACATAGTAAAGGATGATTTGTGTAATTTTTATTATCTCTTCAGCTATAAGTTAAAATCATGAGCTGTTTAAAATATTTGTACAATATAGTAACTACAATTACCTCACCTATTATAATTAATTCATTATAATATCATTCTTTCTTCATTCCAGACTAAATCAAGTAGTTAATATATTATATTTGATATACTGTTCAGTTCCTTACCATATGGTAAGTATAATATATATTAATATAATCAATTATTAACTCTCAAATTAAATCCTTTATAATGATTGATAAATGATTTGTGATATACCACATGTAGGATAAGGTTAGTATATAGTATACAAGTAATAGACATTATAATGAATATATCTCATTTACATTAACTGTACCTGAGGGCTGTAGGGTCAAGAGAAAGGTTACTGTAAATCAGATATATCCCAACCAGAGGTGTTATCAACTGATTTGTTTATGTTGAGTGGGTGTATTTGGAACAACACTATCTAAACTAATTAGTTGCTTAAAATTCATTTTGAGTTTTGCAGGTAACTACTATAAAACCATGGTGATACAATGAAACAGGATAATATAACTCATTAGAAGTTCTTCTGATACACCCACTCTACATTGTACAATAGTATTTTGAATTATCATTTTATTTCCTCTTTTTCATATCTTTGTCTATATTCTAATTACGGCACATCATTTCATTTCTTAATAACACATCATTGTGGATCCGCTAGCCGGTGAGTCTAATCAAACCTAATATATACAATAGTATTTTGAATTATCATTTTATTTCCTCTTTTTCATATCTTTGTCTATATTCTAATTACGGCACATCTTTTCATTTCTTAATAACACATCATTGTGGATCCACTAGGACGTGAGTCTAATCAAACCTAATATATACAATAGTATTTTGAATTATCATTTTATTTCCTCTTTTTCGTATCTTTGTCTATATTCTAATTACGGCACATCTTTTCATTTCTTAATAACACATCATTGTGGATCCACTAGGAGGTGAGTCTAATCAAACCTAATATATACAATAGTATTTTGAATTATCATTTTATTTCCTTTTTTCATATCTTTGTCTGTATTCTAAATACGGCATTTCTTTTCATTTCTTAATAACACATCATTGTGGATCCACTAGTTGGTGAGTCTAATCAAACCTAATATATACAATAGTATTTTGAATTATCATTTTATTTCCTCTTTTTCATATCTTTGTCTGTATTCTAAATACGGCATTTCTTTTCATTTCTTAATAACACATCATTGTGGATCCACTAGTTTGTGAGTCTAATCAAACCTAATATATACAATAGTATTTTGAATTATCATTTTATTTCCTCTTTTTCATATCTTTGTCTATATTCTAATTACGGCACATCTTTTCATTTCTTAATAACACATCATTGTGAATCCACTAGTTTGTGAGTCTAATCAAACCTAATATATACAATAGTATTTTGAATTATCATTTTATTTCCTCTTTTTCATATCTTTGTCTATATTTTAATTACGGCACATGTTTTCATTTCTTAATAACACATCATTGTGGATCCACTAGGACGTGAGTCTAATCAAACCTAATATATACAATAGTATTTTGAATTATCATTTTATTTCCTCTTTTTCATATCTTTGTCTGTATTCTAAATACGGCATTTCTTTTCATTTCTTAATAACACATCATTGTGGATCCACTAGTGGGTGAGTCTAATCAAACCTAATATATACAATAGTATTTTGAATTATCATTTTATTTCCTCTTTTTCATATCTTTGTCTATATTCTAATTACGGCACATGTTTTCATTTCTTAATAACACATCATTGTGGATCCACTAGTTGGTGAGTCTAATCAAACCTAATATATACAATAGTATTTTGAATTATCATTTTATTTCCTCTTTTTCATATCTTTGTCTATATTCTAATTACGGCACATCTTTTCATTTCTTAATAACACATCATTGTGGATCCACTAGCCGGTGAGTCTAATCAAACCTAATATATACAATAGTATTTTGAATTATCATTTTATTTCCTCTTTTTCATATCTTTGTCTATATTCTAATTACGGCACATCTTTTCATTTCTTAATAACACATCATTGTGGATCCACTAGCCGGTGAGTCTAATCAAACCTAATATATACAATAGTATTTTGAATTATCATTTTATTTCCTCTTTTTCATATCTTTGTCTATATTCTAATTACGGCACATCTTTTCATTTCTTAATAACACATCATTGTGGATCCACTAGTTGGTGAGTCTAATGAAACCTAATATATACAATAGTATTTTGAATTATCATTTTATTTCCTCTTTTTCATATCTTTGTCTATATTCTAATTACGGCACATCTTTTCATTTCTTAATAACACATCATTGTGGATCCACTAGTCGGTGAGTCTAATCAAACCTAATATATACAATAGTATTTTGAATGATCATTTTATTTCCTCTTTTTCATATCTTTGTCTATATTCTAATTACGGCACATCTTTTCATTTCTTAATAACACATCATTGTGGATCCACTAGAGAGTGAGTCTAATCAAACCTAATATATACAATAGTATTTTGAATTATCATTTTATTTCCTCTTTTTCATATCTTTGTCTATATTCTAATTACGGCACATCTTTTCATTTCTTAATAACACATCATTGTGGATCCACTAGTCGGTGAGTCTAATCAAACCTAATATATACAATAGTATTTTGAATTATCATTTTATTTCCTCTTTTTCATATCTTTGTCTATATTCTAATTACGGCACATCTTTTCATCTCTTAATAACACATCATTGTGAATCCACTAGGAGGTGAGTCTAATCAAACCTAATATATACAATAGTATTTTGAATTATCATTTTATTTCCTCTTTTTCATATCTTTGTCTATATTCTAATTACGGCACATCTTTTCATTTCTTAATAACACATCATTGTGAATCCACTAGTGGGTGAGTCTAATCAAACCTAATATATACAAGAATAATAAAAAACATTTTCAATAAAAATGAAAGAAGATGTAGGGATGTCAAAACCCAAAAAGCAAGCAAACAAGGTTGGGAAGCTAACTTAGGACCCAAAATTAAACAAACCACTTCCATATAACCCTACATAAGTACTTACACCTCTGTACAAAGAGCTGTAATTATGTAGGGTTATATGGAAGTGGTTTGTTTAATTTTGGGTCCTAAGTTAGCTTCCCAACCTTGTTTGCTTGCTTTTTGGGTTTTGACATCCCTACATCTTCTTTCATTTTTATTGAAAATGTTTTTTATTATTCTTGTTTTTATTGTTTTTTTTCTAAACGATGTGAATATTTTTTTGTAGATTGCAGAAATACTATATATTATTATGAAATCATGCAATCAAAAATGCATTAAAATTTGTTCATCAATGAAGGTCAGTCTTTTGTATTTATGTATTGATTATCATTCTCTTTCACTTACAGATGATGTATATTCTTTATTCACTTACATCACTGTCTGCAGTCCTACAAGAAGTAGTGTCAGTCACTGTGTCAACCATTCAGTATTCCAATGCTTATCATAGTATACAATATTATTATACAATTGCTTTAGTATTAATAATTATTATATTCATTATTAGTATTTGCTCACAAACTCACAAATGTTATTACAATGCCAAACACTTCCACCTTTTCAGCTTCCATGTTAAGAGTATACAAATGCGCATGCGTAATTAAATTCCACTTAGGAAATGGCGTCCAATTCCAGATCAAATCTTTGTAGTCGTTGAGACTGTCTTCTTTCATAGTATCTGAAGATATCATCTCGATACTTTACGACCAGAATTTTACTATAAATGCGACGGGAATGGTGCTAGAATCATCGTGATAGTTCAACAAACAAAAAAATGATTTGTCTGGAAAATAATAATATTAATAATAATAATAATATGATGAAGATTTTGCCAGTTTTGCCACTCGCCGGTTCTCTACCTTAGCGATAATCTTCGGCCATCTAGAAGGTATTGGTAGTCATAAAAACACTAGATATGAACAGGCATGTGTGTATAGAAACTTATTTGTATATATTACCAGAGATTTCAGCTCATCACTTGCAATTGAAATGTATGGGCGGCCATTTTTTTTCCGTGCCATCCCTACATAGAGAGTACTACCGTACTCTCTGACAATAGTATTTTGAATTATCATTTTATTTCCTCTTTTTCATATCTTTGTCTATATTCTAATTACGCCACATCTTTTGATTTCTTAATAACACATCATTGTGGATCCACTAGTTGGTGAGTCTAATCAAACCTAATATATACAATAGTATTTTGAATTATCATTTTATTTCCTCTTTTTCATATCTTTGTCTATATTCTAATATCGACACTTCTTTTCATCTGATAATAACATATCATTTAATCTACTTTAGTATTTCCATTTTACATTTTTATATACTTATTTTGTTTAACACAGGCTCAACGTAAAGTAAGAGAATATTTTTGTAAGTTCTCAGTTATATCAATTGTTATTGTAATGTCATACATGTACTACTCCATTTTGGTTGTTCAAAATTAATGTAATTAAAGAAACTGGAATTTTACAAAAGTATAGTAATTACTGTAAGTGTTTGATATCAGGTGTACAAGAAATCAATGAATTAATCATCTTAAACCAATATCATTATCTGACTAGTGTGTGATACCCATATTCTTTACTTGGTGTATGAAGGGTCTGGGGATGATATCTTGTTCTGTTCAAATGTTTAACTATCTTATATCAGGAGTGCATGAATCCTTCGGCGGGGTTCATGTGCTCCTGCTTATATACATAAAGGAAGTGGTTTTAGTTTGTGTTGTGTTTCAGTCTCAGTTCTCTAGTTTTCCTTTCTTCAGTAGTCTGGTATGTTTGGTAACTATTGCTACACACTTGTCAAATATCTATTATCATAATATTTTTTGAGTTCTACACAATATATAGTTACAATGTGTATTGCACAAATCACGTACTAACCAGGTAATCAGTCATGTAGAAATCACCTCCTACACTGATAAAGTGGTGCTTGATCAGGATCACTCAATTACTAGTTAACATGAATACATGTATTCATGTGGTGATATGTATTTTAATTATAATTGTGTTGAGCTGAAACTGATCTCATCATGAATTCATAGTTTTAAATATAATTATACTTGTGTGTGTATTATAATCATTATAGTAATCACATATTGAGTGCATTTTAGAAAGTGAGTTTGATTTGCACAACATATTTAACCCCTACGCAGTTTGGAGTGTGTTCCTAGCATTATGAAGCACTCCAAATTGGTGTCAGGAATAGATAAGCCCATAAAAATGGGTTTAAAAGTTGATGTTTTTTCAGCTGCCCTTTGCCCTAAACATCAAGTATGGGAAGATTATAAAGGGTTGGTGTACCCCCGTTAATGGGGTTTGGAGTGGGTCAGCCATCGCCGCCCACACAATTTGGAGATTCAGTGACCCCACCCACCAGCACAATCTGGTGTGTAGCTGAGACATTTCCTTTGCTGTGAAACCCGATATCGCATCATAATGTAGCTTATGCCAATATGTAGTGTGGTAGTTTTGTTTGTCCCAGGTGCAGTCGAAAGAGGGAGAACACTACATTTGAATAGATTAAGATTATATGTATATATTTGACATAAATATACACGTTTACTTTGTTATAGATTTATATTTTCATCTTCTCTCCTTATGTATCTAAATCATTCTTTTAGCTTATACAAATGCTCTCAAAGAAGGAGAGTTAGATGTTGCCTATTCTCGTATAATGTTAATTGGATCAGCTGGTGTTGGGAAGAGTAGTCTAAAACGTGGACTAATGAGCTTACCATTTGATGTTAACATCAACAGCACCATTGTTGCTGACGTTCAATCCGTACGACCCGATATTCTATCACTACAACCAAATATATCTTCAGTACAACCTGTTCTTCCTCCGTTACGACCGAATATTCCATCATTACAGCCTGATATTTCATCAATACAACCCTTATTACGACCAGTGTGTTTGGAGTGGGTAATGCCAGGAGATGAATCTACTATAGAATGGACGGAGGTGACCACAGAGCATGAAGTAGAGGAAATAGCTCAATTAGTTACCATTGTCCACAAGCAACCAGAGGGTCATCGTACTTCTACAGCTACTGCCAATTTTCCACAAACCAAGCCACGTACGTCAACCCCACCAGAGTATAATACAAGAATAAAGCACATAATTAAATCAGAAATTCTTACTCCTGCCTTCAACACAGCCTATGAGATGCGCCACAATGATATTGAACATGTAAAACTTCAGTCTTTCTATCATATTTGGGATTGTGGTGGTCAGCCAGTATTTCAGGAGGTATTGCCAGCATTTCTCACTTCACGTACCATGTTCCTTCTCCTCTTTGATGCCTCTATAGATTTCAATACTAAATTGAAAGCTATACAGTATCAACAAGGACAAATGATTGAAGAAGGGGAAGTCAACATGACGACACTTGAGCTTATGGAGGGGTGGATGTCAAATATTCATGGCCATCTTGTGAAGTATGATGACAAGGGTGGTTTATTAGAGTATCCTAGAATTATTGCAGTTGGATCTCGAGGAGATAAATTGACAGAACAGGAGAAGATTGAAGTCAAGGCAAAGCTGGATAAGTGTCTAAGAGACACTTCACATGATCAGAAAGACAAACAATATCTACAAATATTAAAGGAAATTGTCATTATTGATAATACCTCATCAGGAAAGGGAAGTGAAGAAGATATAGGATACAAGTATTTACGAAAGGAGATTTATGATTTCACAAGCAAGAAGCTCGTTGTTAGAACACCAATTAAATGGGTTCTTTTTCGTAAGGTTTTGCAATCGTTAGTGAAGAAATCAGAAAATATCATTACCATGAGGGAGGCATGTGCTATTGGTGTTGCCTGTAACATACACCATAAAGATGTTCCCAGTGTCCTCAAGTTCTATCATGAGCTAGGTGTGGTATTATTCTACTCTCGTATCAAGGGCCTTCAAGAGAAAGTCATTCTGAATCCAAAATGGTTTGTCGAATGTCTTGGAAAGATTCTCACACTTCCAGGTAGGGAAGGGTTTGAGAAAAGAGAGATGTGGAATCTTCTACGTCAAAAGGGCATTCTTGTACAGCCTCTGTATGTAGCTGTTTGGAAAGAATGTGAGGGGATTGATCCCGAGGATATGATCCAGCTTTTAGTAAATTTTCATTTAGCAGCTGAAGTCCAGACAGATGAGTTTGGTCAACGAAGATCAAAACAGTTTTTCGTACCCGCAGTACTTCCAACAGGAGATCCATCATCAGCTCTGCCTTCTGGATATCAGCTTAGAGCTAGTCCACTACACATCACATTTGGAACAGGTTATGTCATACCAGGTTTTTTTACACGTCTTGTCACCTCCATGGCTGAATCATCTCAATGCTCACTTTACTTCCGTGATGGTATTTTCCGAAACAGAGTGACATTTAAATTTGCCGATATCAATCGCGTGACTCTTACTCAGCTTTCTAACGCAATACAAGTTGATATGTTACGTTATATTCCCAATTCCCCTGCCCTAACACCTTTCCAAATAAGTTGTAAAGATTTACAGGTATCTCATTATGTATAATAATTACTTGTATTTGTATGACATACTGAATCAATAGATTTATCATTATATACATAATTAAGGTATTCTCTGATGATTCATAATTCACATTTAGTAATAAGATGAGTAATACAGTATTATTAAACTGTATATATAATCTAAGTGTGGTTTATATAATGAAATATTAATGTGTTACTTTTCATCCAGTGTCTTCTGAAGATGTGTTCTCAGAAGGTAGAAGATAGTCTACAGTCTACTAATATCTATACTGATGATCAACAAGTGACTGTTTCTGATATTACAAGAGAAGTCAAGTTCATATGTCAAGGGTTGGAATGTAATTCTTCTTCTGATCCTCATTATCTACTTCCTATAGCTTCTCAAACATGTGAGATACCAGTTGAATGTGATAGAAGCAGAGTTTATAGGAAACTTACTCGTGATGAATCATACTGGTTTCCTGGAAATATTGAAGGTGAAATTAAATTCTTAGAAGACATTTGTATTGTAAATTTTTATTTACTGTCATCAATCCTGCCCATACATAATGTCATCAATCCTGCCCATACATAATGTCATCAATCCTGCCCATACATAATGTCATCAATCCTGCCCATACATAACTAAGTACATACATTTATTGTATATACATGTTGTTAATAATCTGTTCTACAAGTAGTCAAATATTGTTCACATAATTATCTTCTAATTCTTTTACTACTAACTCTTGTTCCTTTGCTCATGGAGATGGATTCAAGGGGCTACTGTAATTTGTTTCTCTCTGAGAACATTGACATTATGAATCCACTACCAGCAAAATTATACAAGGAAAATATAATAGTGGCCTTTTCTTTGTGTTTGTAAAGATATGATTATTGTTTTCGTTGAGAGGACTTCTGTTAACAAAATGAATACATAGATACATAAGACATAATTCTACTCAGTGTTCTGCCCACACTGGTTAGCACTGGTCAGGAATAACCACCTCTCAGATAAATTAACCATCTCTCAGATAATACATATATAGGCTACTGAGACAGAAGTAAGTATATACTGGATAAACAGCACTAAATGCAATGTGGAATCCAACCACCACTCTAAATATCCTGGGCAGAACACTGTATAATAATATATATTTTACGTGTTCTAATTATTTCTTAATCATTTCAATAATTGTGAGAGCATGTTTTATACTCAATGAAATGATTATAATATTATACTTGTAATGAAGGGATATACATTCCTGTATATAATAATTAATATATGATAGTGTGTAATATATAATGAGAAAACCACTTATAAAACCAGCTATCTATATCTCATATTCAGATACTACAGTATCATCTCCCTTTGTTGTTAATACATCATCTCAACCAGTAGATAATACTCCAGTATCTGATATACCATCACAAACATCTACTATTAACAAAGGTAATGAATGAAGTTCATATAATACACAACTAACATTCTTATTGAATTGTAACTGATGATAATGATTATATATAATTATATATAATTCTCTCATTGTACATTTGAAATCAATTGTCATGTCAGTATAATACATATTCATGATATCACTATATTGTATATATGTATGGAAGTATGTATATAATATCATTCTTATGACAGACAAAGAGGAGAAACTTAAGTTACTACAATCAAGTGGATCATCACTAAAATGCACAATAGAAATGTTAAACAAACGTAAAATAATAATATCAATTAATTGTTAACACTGAGTCATGCTGAAATTCTTTTCCTTCAGAGTTGATGATGGAAAAGAAAACATCATTAGCGAAATCACAAGAACTGGACCATACCAAAAAACAGATCGCTGATTTGAAAAGGAAACTTAACCTCACATCTACCCTTTCATCAGGTCTATATTAATACATATATCATATCTATTGAATGTGTATTGAGTATTATGTGTTTTCATTAGATGAAGAGACAATGGAAGTATATTATGAGAAGACTCTGGAAAGAGAACCATTAGAAGATAAGAAATCAAAACCTGTAGATGAGGATAAACCTAAATCAGATATTAGTGATAAGATGTTAATATTGGAAGAAGGTTAGATGAGTATTACTAGTATTATTATGTGATCACTGATTATCTTATTACATCAGAGATAGAGTCACTACAAACAACAGTTATTAGTAAGAATGAACAAGTAGAGGAACTACAGAGTAAGTTGGAGAAGAAGGATGAGACAGTGAAAGAACTGAAGTCAAGACAAGAACGTAAATCATGTGTTACCTTGCAGTTGAATTAACTTTAAATATCTTTTCACATAGTTATAGAAGTCAAGCCACTACAGACAGAAGTTGATGATAAAACTTCACAAACAGATGAAGTACAGAATACAGTAGAGAATAATGAAGTACATTTGGAGGAATTGCAAATGCAGAGAGAGAGAATAAGGGAACTTGAAGTTACTATACAAGAAATGAAACAGTTAAAGGAAACTAGAAAGACATCATCACTTGTACCACAAACCTCCGGTGACATCATTTCTATACCAGGTTAAAATTAATGAATATACTAATATCTGTTGTTATCATACTCTCATATTATTGCGTATGGGTCAACTGTCACATATATCTGATATCACTGCTGTAAAAGGTATATATATATATATATATATATATATATACCTGTGATGTGAAGATTAACTTTTACAGCATTGATATCAGATATGTGACAGTTGACCCATACGCAGTTTGCAGTGTGTTTCTAGCATTACGTAGCACTCCAAATGTTTGTCAGGGTAAGCCCACAAAAATAGCTTTAAAAAGTTGATGTTTTTTCGGCAACCCTAATTATATAGCTGAGCATGGGAGGAATTTCTAAAAGGATGTCCCCTTTAATTGGTGTTTGAAGGAGCCACTGTCCCTTTGCCACCCACACAATTTGAGGATTCATTGACCCTGCCTATGCAATCTGATGGGTAGCTGAGACATTTCCCTTGCTGTAAAACCAGATATCATGGGTGTAGCTGGTGCCAACATGCAGTGGAGTCGTTTTGTTTGTCCCAATTGAAGTTAGATGAGGGAGAGCACTGCATTTGAATTAGTCCTACAAAGCGCTTGGGGATTTTCCAGTCCGTGTAAGCAATTTGGTAGAGGTAGTACTCCATGCAAAAAAAGGAACAAAGGTTGGGGTAGTAAAAGTGAACGATGGCCAAAATACTTGTATATGCAGCAGAGATGCCAGTTTTGGTAATGGAAAGAATTTTGAAAAACAAGCTCAGTCTTCTAAGGATTAATTTTTGCTGTAATGATATTTATTTTAATAATTATATATAATTATATATATATATATATATATAACTAGAAATAAACTATATGCAGTCACACATTAATCAAACCTTTTTTTTATTTATGTCCTATTCCATGTTAAGATGATGTACAAGTAGTTGATGAGATGGTCTTCAAAGTCACTGGAGATAAACAACATACCTTAGATTGGCCGGAGTATGGTTTAAAAATTGATGTACCAAATGGTTCTCTTCCTCCTGGCTGTAGAGCAGAGCTACAAATAAAATCTATTGTTGCTGGAAATTTTATACTACCACCTGACTGTCATCTTGTCAGTAGCATATATTGGATAAGTTGTCCTGAACGGTTCAAAGAGAAGGTTACTTTAAATATTCGTCATGCTGCCATCATTGAGTCACTGGAGGAAGCTTCTTATTTCAGATTCTATGCTGCTAAGTGTACCAGTGGTGCACCATATGAGTTCAAAGAACTGAAAAATGCTGTTTTTATGCCTTTTAGAAAATCTGCAAGTATCAAACTCTCCCAGTTTTCGCACTTTGCTGTAGGATCACGTAAACTTCCTAGACAGCGATATTACTCACGTGTTTTCTACAAATTAAAGCTACCATATTCAGAATGGGACATATTCTTTGTAATGATAAAGGAGGAGCCTACATTTCAGAAGGTTAGTTATTTATCTCAAATATTATGTCACTTCATAATTCTTCTAGTTCGTAGAAAAAAAATATCGTAAATACTTCGAAGGAGTTGAGCAGATAGTGAAACTAAAGAAAGGTGCAAGTAGTATCAAACTGAAGCCTAAAAGTAATTGTGTAGAACCCTGGAAAATGACTGAAATGATCACGTCTGAGGTATATTTATAAAATCTGCATTACATAATTATGTTGTTATTTCTATATATATCTTGTAGATTGATATAGATGATGTTGATTATTTCACTCCTGAACGTACCTTTCATGTTCCTCATTGTCACTTAAATTTCTGTTGGAATTCTCACATGCCTATCAATCCATTGTATATGAAGATTGATTTGGAAGGAGCTGACAAACCAGCAAACTTCTTCCACATAAAACTACCTCTAAAAGGTATAATTTACATCCATGCAAAGTTATGCATATTATATGATTTACCTGTATGATATTAGTTTTATTATCATAATTATGATTAATCTCCTTGTAATAATGGCATTCCACAACTGACTTACTTAACAATTACGAGACTTTCCATGTTAAAATTTTAAAAAATTCATGAAGTACATTTTGCTGTGATTTATTAATTAAGCAACCCTGATGTCAGTTATTGTCACCCTGTACTATAGTGCATTTCTTCTAAGGTAGTAGGACATAATTCATTCATTATTTTATACCCATTCATTATTTTACAGAAGTTACTACTTATATTGAAGACCCGATTAATCCAGATGTATTAAGAATATATCACGGTGAAATTTGTGATGTACTAAACAACAGTAATGAGACATTGCAGACATTCGCACAGAAATTGTATTCTCAGAATATTATTAACAGAGATACAAAGATCTCTGTAATTGATATCGCTGGTAAAAAGGGGGCTGATAAACTTCTTGATCATATCCAAATGAAGGTTGAGCAGAATCCTGACTGTTTGCATGTAGTACTGGAATTAATGGAGAAAGATGAATACCTTCATTATTTCACTAAGAAGATAAAAGGTAAAAACAAGATATATAGAGAAAAAAGTATCCCTATGATTCCTTGGTGTCCAGCATTTAAAAATCTCGGCTGACTTCATTAAGCCTGAAACACAACAGCCTATTATATTTATTATTTTGATTACCTACTCTCCATTTTAAAGGTTCTTGTAGAACTTTAGGAATATATTTCAGGTAGAAAAGCTTCTACGTAGCAAACTCTCTTTCTTTCCGCTGCTGCTGCAGCATTGATGAAGTTCGCGTTATATTATGTGCCACATCCATTATTGACCAAGCCCCCTGAGAGTGACGCAACTTCCTTAACTATGCATACTCGTGCAAGTGGACACAAGAATATTAGTTATGTATAAACATAGTTTGAACCCGTGGGAAAGCGGATGGCTCTACGGGCCATAATTAAAGATGAAGAAATAGTAATTATACGTTATGATATGTTGGGTATACAGAGCTTACAAGGAGCAGTTACAATTATATAAAATTTTGTCTTCACAGAAAAGAAAACACCATTTAGAGATAGTCCTCGACAAATTTTTCAGATACCTCTTGACCCTTGCAGATATTTGGGTTTTATCATTTTTACAACTGTTCTGATTATGGCTATCATTGTTGGAGTATTTAAATTATGGATTGAAAGGTGAACAAGTATGTGGTTACTAGATTGTCACACACATAATCACATACCATTTCCATACTCATGCATGTATATTTCCTTTAAGAATAGATAAAAGTCATTCAAGTTCAACATGACCTCAGATAATTGTCCATACTTTAGTTCAGAATAACTGCCTACACCATTTTCATATAATTATCTATTCCTTATGTTTTATGTATGTTCCTTCATTGTTGAATTACAGTATAGTCATGTGTTATATTTATGGCATTAAATTATACACTATATTACTTATAAAGGATTATATTATAATTCTGAGGTCATTGTGGGTGTGAGCATGTAGACTCTAGTTGATACTTTAGTAATATCTTAATAATTATTATATAATTGAAGAATTAATAACTTTTATTAACTCTGCAGGTAAAGAATCTGACAATGGAACAATAGGTAGATGAATGAGTTTAATATCAATATTGTAAATAATAACACAGAGAACTTATTCATATTTTATGTAATTACTATCTTAACACATTATATAAATTTTTTTCATTTGAGGAAATCTGTACTATTCAGAAAGTGCATTTACTGTACAGAGACTACACATGCAGCTGCCTTGCAAAACTCTTTCTTTAATTAGCTAATTGACAGAATTCACCTGACTGGCTAACAATAAGTTTATTCTGTGTGTGAGTAAGATTTGTTAGCAAACATTTTAGATATTCTATCCAACGTTGTTGAACAGAATGGCTAATTTACTTCTAAGAAAGCCACAGATACCAGAATGATTGTTGTAGAATTACAGCAAGGTGAATGTTTGAAAGATCTGTAGTCTCCAGTTATACCATAACTACATGTTTGTGGGGCTGAAACTCATGTAACCAAGTGAATTTGATTGGCACTGCTAAAATTCCTCACAAATTCCATCAGTTTCCCCACATGTTTATACTGTGGTTTATTGGTTTGGATATTTCGTACATCAAAGACCTGCTTATTGGTTTGAAGGTTTCCAGAGAACCATGACCAATCACATGTAATAAATTATATTTAATATCTGACTTTTCTCTAGCGTATCTGATTTATCTATTAATGACATCTCTCTTGTCTTTAGGTGTGTAATTTCATCACTCTTCTCTCTCATCTCAACACTTAGTTTCAATAATTCTGATTCATTCTCAAACATTTTCTTCTCCATTAGCCACTGTGTCTCCTGAAACAATAACTTATTAATGCAATATTGATCACTAATTTACTAACTAGTTCATGGTTTCTAGCATGAAGAACATGACAAAGTAAACTTTCCTGAATCTCACGCTTGTTTTGCATCAGCTCTTCATAATTCCAAACATGTTTCACAGACCACTCATCATTAATATATTCTTTACAATGAGATATTTATTATTTTAATAATAATGATATTCAGATGAGATGTATTGTTATTATCCTAGTGTATATACATTAAACCCCGTGGAAAGCAATTATAGGGATGGCCCTACGGGCCATAATATATATACTGCATTTTATTATAATGTACTGTATTATATTCTTCATATGAAAAATTAATTATTTGTTAAAAACAATTATATTTTATTATATATAAGTTGAAGTGGTAAGTTCCTAATTAAATTATTATTTCTGCTCATCTCCTATCAAGTGTTGATGTAACTGATAATCTACACCTCCCTTAGCTAACAGTTCAGTATGTGTACCAGGGCATAAACAAAGGTGGTAACATTCGAAGGTTCGTTATAATTGCTTACCTTCAAAGGTAGAATCCATTCCACAAAGGTTCGCAATTAACATGTGGTTAATTATTTGCAGCAATAATTATTTATAACTCTTAATTAATTATTACATTTGTCATGTGGAGATTGATAATGGCTGAGAGTGAAGAGACCATGGACGAGAGTGTGGACTTTCAAAACCAGAATGTACTGAATCTCATCTGCCATCTTCTGAATTAAGAAGTCTCCCATTAGATAAACACTTGTATAGGTACAAAGTTAACACATTCTTGTTCTAGTTGAAACAAACCTTCGAAGGTGTAAAAATCACCTTCGTTTATGCCCTGATATGTACCCTTCTCAACAACACTACCATTAGCTATTACCACAATACAATCAGCACTATACACAATAGATAATCCATGAGCTATTACGTATCATCATTCCTAGCTTTATCAATTAAAGAGCTTCCTGGACTATTGTCTCACTCTCACTATCTAGGGCTGATGTTACATCATCTAAAAAAACTACAATATGCTATGGCAATTCTTTGTTTCTGTCCTCAGCATTAGTACTATAGCCCTGAATGAATGAATGAATAGATGCATGAGTGTACGGATGGATGAATAAATATATGCTTGAATTGATGATGTATGGATTGATGAATGAATGGATGGGGACAGAATGACAAATAAATACATTTTCGTACTTAAATTAGATAGTATGAACATACAGATAGACAAATTTTATGAAGACAGAGATAGATCGACGTGTTCATAAAATAGATAGAAGGTGTGAACACAGATAGATATATGTGACCTAATTTTCGAAAAGGGACCTTTTCCCGCAAAATTATTATCATCAAAATATTAATGCTTACCTTCAATTGCTCGTCATTCTACCATTTTGTACAGTAAGTAAATGAAATTTGGTATCCAACAAGCTTCTCTTCGTGGATATCAAATTTCATTGACTTCCTTTACAAAATGGCGGAATGACGAGCAATTGACGGCTAGCATTTGATCATAATAATTTTGTGGGAAAGGTCCCTTTTAGAAAATTAGGTCACATATAGATACATGTAGTATGAATACATAGATGTACAGTGTAAATAGATGGAAAGTATGAACATATACATAATAGATGGTATGAACATAGAGATAGATGTGAACATACGTATGTTTGTCTGTGTGTACTATGTATGTATGTATGTATGTATGTATGTATGTATGTATGTATGTATGTGTGTATGTATGTATGTATGTGTGTACACGTTAGGGCTGGAACGGATCCTGCTTTTACTATCTGGATATACATTCACAATAATGGTAGGGTAGCCAGATAATTGCTCTAAAAAATTCATGACTTGTTTGCACTAAATATACAGTATTACCTCACCCTTTTGCTGTAATGAACTGTAATATATGTTTATACAAGCAGCATTGGTCTATTTATAGATCATTCTGCTCTCTAAAAGCTTGGGCCTTTAGAGAAAATGGTGGTTGATAAGAGTCTTGCTCCAGAGCAATACTCTACTATTTAATTGCAATTTTGACTTCATGTGTTTGGTTTCTGTGCATGCCCAAACATTAAACAAGTACCCGGATACAAAGAAACAGATCCAGATGTTCAGTTTGCAGATAATTATCTGGATATTCAGATATCTGTTCCAGCCCTAGTACACATATGTATGTATGCATGTATCAATGTGTATATATACTTATGTAAGTTCGTAATACATGTAGGTATATGAAAGTTTCTAATTAACAGTATAAAACTTCTTTCACCTGTGAGGCAACTGGACTTCACTTTTGTACAGAATGAAAACCCTTTCTGTAAGTTTAATCCATTAACATTAAGAAAATTCTCAATACAATAAATAGCAAGCTATGAGAAGGATCGAGGAGAAGGAGGAGTAGGAGAGGAGGAGGAGGAAAATGAAGAGTTAATGATGCTTTAGTAGTCCAGCAATATGTATGTATGTATTATATGTACATTGTACATGTACATTGTATGTATGCATTGTATGCATGTACTGTATGTACACTGTATGTATGTATATTTACATGTATGTACATATGCATATATGTATGTATATGTACATGCTTTTCATATTAACTACCTTGTGCTGCATCTTCAGATAGTCTAGTTGTTAATGTTCCTGTAGAATTCTTCTCTTCATCAAAACATCCAATCTCCTACAATATAATACATATAATAAATACACAGACATACATATACATGTATACATACATGTATACAGTACACATACAGAGACCCACACAATAAATACTGACTGATGTATTGTAAACAAAACAGATGTAATTTTGGCAGTCAAATATTCACCAAAAAACAAATATTCTGTAGAATTAATAGTTATGAATACTAATAAAAATTATATCTCCATAGCAACAAGACGTAAATAAATGAATGAGTAATAACATACTTTAATCCAGTTTGCAATTCTTGAAACTACTCCCAAGAATAGACCAGATGGAAGATGAGTAGTATCTAATACTCTATCAGAAATAAGATAATTATAATTATATATTACTATTATTAGACAGCAATAGTGTTACTGTTAAAAAAGAACACTATTACAGAACATTGTTACTATTAATAGAATAGAAGTCTGTTACTATTAATAGAATACAATACTGTCACTATTTATAGAATAAATACAACACATGTAATTTTTGTTAATAATTATTATTACAACAAATAGAGTAAATAAACAATATAGATCTATTTATCAAAGTTCCTAATACATGTATACTCAGTAATATAATCCACCATTCTTTAGTATTATTCTAGATATACATGTAAGTACTGGCTTGAGTTCTTTATCCCATTCCTCTTGCTTTAAATGCATTATGTAAACGAGACCTTTATTGACCACCCAAGTGCTACATTGAAACACACAATGCACTGCCAAGTGTGTTCTATGATCTGGTAAACTACCACTGTTGTTGGAGCAGCTTTGTTAGTAGAGGTGAGCAAAGTGTGCAATAACTACTTATTGCAAGCAAAAGTGTGCAATTAGTGATTTAATGGTCAATCACGTGACACATTATCTGCACTCTAATTGGCCACAGGTCACATGATCAGCAATAATACATAATATATAAATAGATGCAGTGATGGACAAATAGATAGACTGAATATCGTTAGTTTCCATACCTTCTCTTTGTTAATTTGTTTCAACATTTTCTTCTTTTCATCCGATGTTTGATGACTACATTGTCTACCAATATCTTTTGAGTACAGACGAAGAACTATAGGTTTCTCTTCTACTTCATCATCTTTAAGTACTTCAAGAGATTCTAGATTCACAAATGCCTCGTCAACTCCTTTAATCTATAATAATAATAACATAATTGATGTATGCACGTACATGTATGCACGAACATACATACATACATACATATCTATGTAAGTATATACATATACATGTATATGTATGTATTATATGTACGTATGTAGGTAGATTTGTATGTGTATGTATTTATTAGGGGTGAAACGAATAGTACTTTTTGGTATTCGAATATTTGCTTAGTTTAACAAACGAATTTCCAGATATTAGCTTGTTTTCAGAGAAATATTGTCATAATGCATTTCTAGTGAAAGTAACCAATTACTATAGATGTTTATAACAACAGCTAAAGTTGTTTAAACCATCCATTCAGTACTCTACAGGTTTAGAAAGCCGGTAACACGGAGCAAGAAACCTCTCCATGGCCATTTTATTGCAATTATAATTTAAAGTGTTCAATTTCTCCACATGTGCAAACATTAAATAAATATCCGTATGCTAAACAATAAAAATACATTCAAATACTAAAATAACAAGCAAATATCCACACAAACCAAATATTCGTTTCAGCCCTAGTATTATGTACACGCATGTATTTCTATGGAACTAACTGATGAGGTATGATTATGGTAGTTCTTCCCTCACTAGCTTTTTCTAGAACTGTTTGAACTAGTTTCTCACTCTCACTATCCAAAGCTGAGGTAGCTTCATAAAGAAGTATCTTGCTTTTGCTACACGTTGTTTCTGACCTCCACTCAACTGTGCACCTGATGTTATTACATACTCTCTTTGTCTTCATAGGATCACAAAGATCTTCATCAGTATTAGCACCATGTATTGATCCATTAACCACATGTGAGCTAATAAAAGGACGAAGGGATTTAGATACAAGTCTAGTATGTATGTATGTATATGTGTACACGTACATGTACAACTGTTAATTGAGTGCAAACCTTCACTAGAGTTTGTAGTGATGTTTCATATGTACAGTGTGTACATGTTTATGAAATTGTACATTACTGTATATTATCCCTTCAACATGCTGCCCCTTCCCTCCACTCAGTAACCATGACTTTTAAATATCATTATAACATACATTAATCACATTTGAGCATTCCATCAAGATTTGATACTACAATCTACATTTAGATGATGATGAATAGTTCCAGCAACCATACATTATAATATTGTGATGATAACTCACAACTATTGCTCCACAATGTACATGTACATATATATAATATACATATAGCATAGCTGGGTTTTTTTTTTTTGCAGACATTCACAGTAAGAGAAAACTGTTCCATTAGCAATATATTTCACACTTTAAAATTTTCTACCATGATTCATGCTTACAATCACAGTCAATTGAAGAACTCGTAAATACATTTCCATGGAGTGTTATTTGTGCATTCTTCAATCAACCACTGTACCACAAAATTAAACAAAAATAAATTCCTTGTGAAAAATACTCACTATACGATATCTCTAGTACTAACACATGTATCGTACATGTATGTCTATTTTATGTCATGATAATATAAACAACATCATGACATAGTAGACATACATTAGCTAAACTAATACTAGCATTTCTTTGGAAATGAATCTTTCTTGATATGTGTGTTCAGATTATCGTATAGGATTTATTTGAAGAGAAAGGAAATTGTCAGGTTTCTGTTAGCATTAATAATTTGTAATAGACAATATTAACACATAATCATACAACAATTAGTGAGGGTATGGTGCCATGTTCCTCTAGAAATATTAGTTATATAAGCTCCAAAAGTCAGGTGAGTAGAAACTCAAGCCTAAGAGGGTTACTAGTGCCATTCATCACCTTTGTATAAACCCTGGTCATTCATACAATATGAGAATAAGAATCTTCTTTACATGATCTACACAAAACTAATTTTTTAATGTAATTAAAAATTCTATATCATTGCTGAAATACTGTATAGCCATAAATGTTTTTACATTTTGACGATATTCAACTGTTTTGTGATAAAATTTTAGCGTTCACCAAAATGATCATACATGTATGTGACAGCATACCTGACCATTATTTTCCTAAATAAAATTTTTGTGGTCCATCAATTTTTGCGAAAAAAAGCGAAATTTATAGCCCAAGAACATTTAGGGCTATACCATAATCTCAATAACAATTTTAATTTATATTCTAGAGGATGTACATGTATATAGTATATTGTAACAGCACTAGGTAATACATATTATAATATTAATTACTAATTAACATACCAACAGTCATTCTATTCTGAGTTAGAGTACCAGTTTTATCAGAACATATTACTGAAGTACTTCCAAGAGTTTCTACAGCTTCCAAGTTGCGAACAAGACAATTCTTTACCTTCATTCTCTGAGCGGTAAGAGTCAAACACACCTGTAAAGAGAATGAAAAGTAAATATGTGTGCATGTGTCTATGTGTGTGTATGTGTATGTGCGTGCCTGTGTGTCTATGTGCCTGTGTATCTTTGGGTGTGCGTCTCTGTGTATCTGTCTGTGCATGTGTCTGTGTGTGTCTGTCTTTGTGTGTGTGTGTGTGTCTGTGTGTCTATAATACTCTACATTTGTATATGTATGTGTGTGTATGTGTAACAAAATATTACATGTACAAATACATAATGAGAATAGAAGAATCATAAGTGGCTACAAGTTGAGGGTTTCATATCAATAAGTTTTCAGTATTGTATGACATAAAAATAAATAAATATATATTCTGTACAGACATTGTTTATGCATGGCTAGACCTGTAGCCATTGGTATAGTGGATATAGAGGAGGGAATTAGGATAATGAGAAAGGACACACATGAGGAAGAAATTTTGAGGAAAGAAATAATAAGAGAAGAAAAGGGATAGAATAAATATGGAGCAAGAAAAACAAGGGAGATACCAGAGAAATGAGTTTATGGATAATAAAAGATGAAAGAAAATCATTAACCAAAAGATAATTAAAAACCATATAAATATTTGTAAATATGCATTATAATGATACACAATACATTTCCTAATCATGTCCTGTTTACAACATACTGTGACTGTAGCCAAGAGTCCTTCAGGTACATTAGCTACTAATATCCCAATAAGAAATATACAAGCATCCAGCCAATCATATCCTAATATTCGTCCAATGATAAAGAATGATACTCCCAATACAACTGCCACTGCTGTTATCAATCTTGAAATGTTCTATCTCTATAGCTATAGGAGTCTCTAAAATATAAAGCGAAAATTATATTAGATAAATAAAAAATAATAGATGGATCCAATCATACATAGTAAAATATAGATGGGTAGAGATAGATAGACATATATATAAATGTAGATAAATGGATGGATGGATGGATGGATGGATGGATGCATGGATGGATGGATGGATGGATGGATGGATGCATGGATGGATGGATGGATGGATGGATGGATGGATGGGTAGATGGATGGATGGATGAGTAGATGGATGGATGGATGGATGGATAGATACATATACATAGATAGATAGATAGATACAGAGAAAATTATATTAGATAAATAAAAAAGAAAGATAGATGGATCCAATCATACATATACATGGGTAGGGATAGATAGATATATATGTAAATGTAGATAAATGGATGTATGGAGCAGCAGCGAGAGCCACACAATTCACAAAATGTAAGAGAGTCATTGCAGACGAATACAAGAAACTTTCAGTTTTACTGTAACTGTGTGCGAAATTTTTACCTCAAGAGGGCGTTCAATAAGGGCGACCACGTCGAGTCGCCGACGTCCTAACTCCGTCTTAACTCTTTCAGTTTTGCAACAGAGACATATTTGAAATTATTATAACCACACCCACCTTGATCAAGCATATAATGTGTGAGGTGTGGCTCAGCATCACAAATGCAGCTTCTTTGCAACTTTCTGGACCTCCTGGAGCAATCTAACACTCACTTCAACCTTGCTTACCAATTACTGCAAGCACAGCATCCACTCCAGTCTGCAAGCGAACGGTATTTTTCCCTTATTCTCCCAACATCCCTTTCTCTCTCACTAGAACCAGCTAGAAAGCAAGTCTATACATCACACATACATCAACATCCCATTCTGATCTCCTTTTACTTTTTTTTTTTACCCTAAGCTAACTTCAAAGTAACATCAAAGGGCGGACACTTGAATCAAAGCACCGCCCGACCACATCCAACAAAGCGTGGGCGTTTTTGACAATAGAATGCTGACATGCCACCACCACATTGGCATACTCTTGTAATCTACAGTAATTTGGGGCGTGGTACATCCAAGATCCCGTGAATTGCAGTTTGAATTCAGTATTCTATTAATTACATCATAGATAGTAAAGGAAAGGGATTGGAAACGCGCGGTGGGTGTGGGTACATTTATACACACATTTATATATACAATTATGGAACAATACATTCATTACAATTAAGGTAGTACTAGGGAGTGGGCGGATGCGACTCCAATCACTTTCAAAATAGAATATTATATAATATGACTCTAACCTGGTCTAATAGCAACCTTCATATCTTCTGATCAGCTTCATATTGTCCTGTAATTGAAGAAATATGGTTAAAATCGCCATTTTTGCAATCGCAATAAGCACAAAACCACGCCCACCAATCATGGCGTGCACCAAGTACAATGTATTTTGAGAAAACAAATAGAACCGTTTTCTGAAAATTCATTTTACTTTTATACTTACAAGAGGCTGAAGAAAGCTGAATTCTGTAGCTTTTCACTGAAACCATAAAATCTACCTTTCTAGACACTATCAAACTCCGATCTTTCTCAGAGAGCAACTACCGCCCCCTCCACCACCCGAAGGGTGTGTTTAGGTTTGTTTCTGAAAATAAACTATCAGTCAAAACATTTAGGCCCAATAATTATACCCCTGGGTGGGTGTGGCTTCCAAAAGATACAGAATTGAACCAGATTGTATGCAGCAAGAAGCTGGCAAAACTAGAAACCGATTGGAGTTTCATCTACCCCTTCCCCTAGTACAACCTTAATATTAATACAAACTACAATAAATTATACACTGGATTAAAAAAGTCAGGTCTTCAGAGGCCAAACAATGAAGGCACTACGCGTTCTTATTCTTCGTTCCAGAAAATCGTGGTTTTGTACTTCTAAAAAAAAGATTACATCATTATTATTTGTATTAAGGTGGTACTAGGGAGTGGGCGGATGCGACTCCAATCAGTTTCAAAATAGAATATTATATAATATGACTCTAACCTGGTGTAATGACAACCTTCATATCTTCTAATCACCTTTATAGGGTCCTGGAAGTGATAAAACATATATAAAATGTCCATTTTTGTAATCGCAATAAGTACAAAACGAAGAAAGCCACGCCCACCAATCATGGCATGCACCAAGTACAATGCATTTAGAGAAAACAAATAGAGCCGTTTTCTGGAAATTCATTTTACTTTTATAGTTACAAGAGGCTGAAGAAAGCTGAATTCTGTAGCTTTTCACTGAAACCATAAAATCTACCTTTCTAGGCACTATCAAACTCTGATCTTTCTCAAAGAGCAACTACAGTTACCATACAACACCTACACCTTAACAAGTTTAGCTGACTTCTTAGATCTATTAAAATTCTTGGAAACTTCACATCTCTGTCCTGGAAATTATGACATCAAATTCATTGAAGTTGGATATCAAAGAAAAGGAATATTCACTGATCAACAAGGTATATAAACCACATATAATCTGATATACTATTAACATTCCATGATTTAGGTAAAGCAATTGCTTTTATAGAAGAACATCCCATTAAAACAGTAAGACATATGAATTGTTTGTTATTACAAACAAATTCAGGCCAGATGCAAAGTTTGTAGTAAATATAGAGAAACACTTCATGCAATTGCATCAAAACCTAAAAAAGACGACATCCAAAATATTTCCTGCTACACTAACTATAGATACATGTCAGACCATCAGAAAATTATTCAAATTAAAAAACTTAAATGTGACATCAACAGAGCCAACATTCGTATAATGGAACTGGAATGCAAGTTAAGAAACCATTCACAGACTCATGGAGTACACTTAGACACCACTATGGAAGAGGATCTCACAACAAGCATCCGTGATAACCATCAAAAAATATTACACAGTTATAGTCAAGGTAGTTTCCCACGGCTTTTCTGGCAAATTCAAATTATGGCCGTCAACCAATCAAAAAAATCATCAATTCGTTGGCATCCATCACTCATTAAGTGCTGCATATTTTTAAAACACAAATCATTGAGTGCATATGAATTACTACGAAAATCAGGGTTTGTGCAACTGCCGTCACAACGTACCTTAAGAGACTACACTCATTATTATACAACAACTTCTGGATTTTCCACAGAATTAGACCATCAACTCGTGAGGGATTCGGCTATGTCATCATTGAAGGAATACCAACGTCACATTTGCCTAATAGATGTAAAAGAAGATTTAGTGTACAGTAAGAGTACGGGTGAGCTAGTTGGATTCCGTGATATAGGAGATATTAATCAACATCTTTTAAAGCTTGAGCATGAAGTTTATGGCTCACAAAATAATGAAGAGAGACTTGCTACAACCATGATGGTATTCATGGTGAGGGGGTTGTTTACTGGGTTCACTTTTCCCTATGCTACATTTCCAGCAACTAAGTGGCTACAGGTCGTCAATAAGTTTTCAGTGTTGTATGACATATGAATGAATAAATATATATTTTGTACAGACATTGTTTATGCATGACTGGACCTGTAGCCATTGGTATAGTGGATATAGAGGATAATGAGTAAGAACACACACACCAGGATGAGGAAGAAAATTTGAGGAAAGAAATAACAAAAGAAAAAAAGGGATAGAATAAATATTAAATAAATAAGTTTTCGGCAACTACCTTAACAGGAGATCAACTTATACCTTTGTATCTAGAATGCACTTTTCCATTAGAAAGATGTGGATTTCGTGTAACATGTGTCACTTTAGATGGGCATTCTGTAAACAGAAGGTTTTTTAAGCTACTTGGAGCCAGTTCGTCATCAGAATCAAAGTTTAATGTTAATAATCCTTTGTCCTTTAATCAAAGAAAGGTATTTTTTATATCAGATCCTCCACATCTCATCAAAACAACTTGTAATTGTCTTGCCAACCCTAAAAGGAACATGCAGGTAATTTTTACAAGTTACATGTACGTGCATATAGTGTTTACAAAATGTACATTATGTATACAGATCAATGGACAGAGAATTTCATGGGAATTTATCACAAAATTGTATGAAATCAGCACACATTCAGATGGCTTAACAACACTCCACAAGTTGAAATACGAACTAGAGTTGGCCGATATTGAAATTTTGAAGATGATATGATAATTTACTTTTTATCATGATAATGATATTATCACGATAATTGTGCATGTACTCAGAAAATATATATTTTTTGGTTAACAGTCTACAAAATCAAAATATGTTATTGGAGTAAGTGATAAAATGATTAATGTATAACAAAATCAGAATAAGCTTTCAAACCGAAATAAGTCCAAACTGGAGAAGATGTTTTCTCTTTTCTAACCAGAGTTCTATCAGGTACTAAGGCTGCCATTACGATCGTTCGACGTTCCCGGTTCACGCCTTCACTGAGACACGTGTATTAACGTATACCGTAATTAATCGATATTAGCGATATACCGCAATAACGATATTATCGAGTTAACGATAACTGTGTATCGTGAGTGCGATAAGACTCATTTATCGTCAATTGGGGATAATACCGGTATATCGCCCAACTCTAATACGAACATGTAAATTTAACATCCTTTTCCAAAATGAGAGTTGATTTAGCTGCTCAGGTATATAATGCACCAAAGCTAAAGAATTAATATTATATAATTATTATGAACATCATTAAGGTCCTTAGTTCAATCATTGCAAATGGTCTAAGGTTTTTCTATAAAAGAGGAATAGAAGAAATGCCAAACTTCGTGGAAAACTTTGATAAGTTTTTTGATGCCCTGAATGTGTCCAACTACAATGAGAGTTACAAATCCCTGAAACCTTTTAGAATGCCCTATCGCTCAGCTAATCACTTCCGAATAAAGGTATTCTTTCTTGTATAGCAATTACATGTACATGTATTTCCATATTTGTAACACATTTAGATTTAGTATAGAAAGTATACATAATTATTACAGCTGGCTTCATATACATTGTACAAAATAGTCAAACATTCATTTTGCACTATTTGTGGTTTTCACAAATTATCACAAATATTGTACCTGATTAATAGTGGCTGAATGATGAATTTCTACCTTGGATTGATAAATGGGAAAGTGAAGTGAATGCTAGAAAAGATATAAAAGCAAAAGAAAAATCTAAGTTAATGTTAAGCAGAGAAACAATTGAAGGAATTAGGATGACAGGTTAATAAAAATGTATGGTATGGCATGCACTAATTAACCTTCCATCCATTTTTTACAGTTCACTCTTTCACAGATCTTGTTAAGTATCTGTTTACAATTCCAGGAGTTACATCTTTCCTCAGTCATCACATTTCTCAAGATCCAATTGACAAATTTTTTGGAAGACAAAGACAATGTGGCAGAGTTAATGAGAATCCAAGTGTTTTGCAGTTTTTAAATAATAATGAAACCCTCAGAGTTGTTGATTCTATAAAGATAGAAACAGTAAGAGGTAATACGAGATGTTTAAGTTCAACATCGGTGATTGATAGTAACTCAGACCCACTTCCAAAGCGTAGACGACGTTGTTCCCAAAAATCAAATCCACCACCAATTGATCCTGTGATACTACTACCAATTGAAAGTAAACATAATACACATTAATGTATATATTCATTACTGTTACGTATTTGCAATACACAGATAGCTTCACCTATACTCTTAACACAGCAATGAGTGATGATGGCTTTAGACTACCAACTGCTCAATCTAAATGTGCTCTTCAAACAGCAACACAACTTCAAAATTGGTGTTCCATCGAAGCAAATCCTCCATGTATAGAAAATTATCAACAATACTTCGATAACTTGTTCTGTCGATTGATTACTTCAAATCCTAAAATGAGCAAGTTTGAAAGAGAAAAAATCTGGCTACGGTTTCACAATTACATCACATCAGGTGAATACTTGAAATTTTGGGAAAGTTTGTATAGTCAAACTTGCGTTGATGCATCTGCTATCTTGTCATTCTATGTCACATATACGATGTTTACATAATATTGGAAGACAGATTATCCTCTAAAAACTAAAAATTAAGAAATAGCATCACAGACATTATCCGCCGATGAAGAGAGTGCCCTATGGTATGTAGGAGGTTATATTATTAGAGCTGTGACACACAAACTAGACTGTAGTAAATTTTTATTTAAGGAGGAAATGATATTCACCCTTATAGACTTTATTGAACATAAAGAATGTGATAATGACCTAGAGGAATCTGCAGACCTGGATCCACAAATGTGGGCAAAGCTTATCGATCGGGGAGGATTAGTACATTGTACAAACGAATTCTATGTTTTTCTCCACGAATTAGAAATAGTGGCAAAAACAACCTTTCAACAGGCAGAACATACAATAGGAATAGACATTTCAAATACAATTTTACAAATAAAAAGCCAAACAGCTATAATTCTTACCTGGAATAGTGTATGCTCAACAACAGAACTTGTCAAGAGTCAAGTATATGAAAAGGTCCAAGATGATCTACTGACTGAAATTTTACGTTTATATATTACACTCGGTGGATTCGCATTTCTTTCCAGATGGATGGAGAATTTTAAGCTCTCAAGATCAAAGATCTTACAAAGGTCTAAAAGTCTTCGTGCTAAATTGCAGCAATCAGATTCCTGAGGGAATATTGTTATATTTTATTGATTCTATAAGTTATTCCTTACCTATTATTTTATATTTCTCTTCTATTCTTCTTGAACTATTTTCCAATTCACCACATGGTATGAACCAGTATTCTAATTATCAATATACGGACCGTTATTAATATTCTACTATTTTATAGATATAATACGGCCATAATTCGCATTCATTGTTTATGGTTTATTGGTTTATTTATTAATGGACCAATCAGCTAAGAGCTGCTTTTAAATGGTACATGTGACACATATAGATATTACAATACATAGAAAATAAAAGAAAGAAGAAAAAGAAAAAAAGAAACTGTTTTTTTTTTTTGTTTTTTTTTGTTTTTTGTTTTTTTTTGTTATAAATATACAAATAAGGAAACAAAGAATTAAAAAATATATATATATACAATCCACATACAATTTCAAGACAATACAAGAAATTCTTTACATTTAGTCTTAAATGTTGTTAGATTACATGCAGACCTTACATGATCTGGTAGTGAGTTCCATATGAGAACACCCTGATAAGCAAAAGATCGTTTCAGGATGTTTGTTCTTGGACGAGGAACACATAGTCCACGGCAGTTCCTAGTTTCGTGTTGATGTATTCGGCTGGTTGATACAAATATTTCACTGAGGTAAGAAGGGGGGTAACCTCTAACACATTTATAAACCCAGATAGCCAAATGATAATCCCTCCTCTCACCCAGGGTTGTCCACCCCAGTTGCCTTCTCAACTGTGTGGCTGATGACCTGTAAGGTGCCCCTAAGACAGCTCTTGCAGCATTATTGTGGACCACTTCCAATTTATTAGATGCACACTTTGTACATCCATGCCATACAACATCACAATAATCCAAGGCTGGTAGGACCACTCCTCTCTAAAGTTTGTCAATAGTCTCTAAAGGCACCATATGGCTAAGTCTTCTTAACATTTTTACTGTTTTACTAGTCTTTTGTCTTAACTGAAGAAGATAGTCATTCCAGGAGAGGTGACTATCAAGTAGCACACCAAGGTATTGCACATAATTTACCTACTGTAGAAGTTTACCCTCAAAGACAATATTTAGCTTTGGTAATTGTGAGAGTGCTGGTCTACTACCAAACAAAATAACTTTACTTTTAACTGAATTCAGGTGGAGCTTTTGTTCGCTCAACCACTTGGCAATACAATGGAAGTCATTACTGAGCCTGTCCTCAATTTCTGGAAGAGATTTGGAGGCAGTATGCATGGCTGTATCATCTGCAAACTGATTTATTTCACAATTGCAGGCTTGCTTAGGGAGATCTCGCACATACACAGAAAACAGTAGTCGACCTAACATTGATCCTTGGGGTACTCCACAGGTAACTAATTTAGGTTTTGACATTTTATTTTGGAATCGTACAGATTGGACTCTACCATCTAAATAATTCTGAAACCAAAGCAAAGCTTGAGTATTCACACCAACATCTGCCAGCTGTTTCAACATAATAGAATGATTTACAGTATCAAAAGCCTTGCGAAGGTCCAAGAACAATGCACCAACATAGCATCCATTGTCAATTGCCTTCGTCCAGTTGGTTGTAGTTTTCAATAGTAAAGAGGCGGTGGAGTAACCACTTCGAAAGCCTGACTGTTGAGGAGGCAAAAAATTGTTTAATTCTAGATAGTCCAATAGTTGATTGTGAACAATCCGCTCTAGAATTTTGCTTAAAACAGGGAGGGTAGAAATAGGTCTATAATTGTTCATTAGAGTTGCATCGTCACCCTTGTATACTGGTATAACTCTTGCTTGTTTCCATTGTTGTGGTACTTCACCAGATACTATGGAATGGTTAATAATATTTGCGATACTTGGAGCTATAACCCGAGATGCTTCTTTTATTAGTAGAGCTGGAATATTGTCAAATCCCATAGCCTTTTTACTATGGAGAGCTTGAAGATGATGGAAGACTGTATTAACAGATACACATTGAAGACTAAATATCTTGCCTACACTGGCATTGGTTGCTAGCAGAGGTTGATATTCAGTTGCCAGACCTTGATTGAGTGAAGGACCAACATTCACAAAGTAATCATTAAATGCATTAGCAACAACAGTTGGATCAGAAGTTAACTGTCCATTTATCTGCAATGCTGGTGTTTTTTGACAATTTGATGGTAGTAGTTGCTTAACATTGTTCCAAAAGGTCTGTGGTGTAGGAGATTTGTCAGATAGGAGGTAGTAAAAATACCCACGCTTTGCCTTCCTTAGCTCACTAGTGACATGATTTCGCAAGCATTTGTACAACTTGAAATATATTTCTTTCTTTTGTTTACTTGCAGTACGGCGAATGAGGTCTCTCTGACGCATAAGCTCTTTTATTTCCAAATTCATCCATGGAACCTGTCTTTTCTTACATTTCTTAGTTCTAATCGGGGCATGTTCATTTGCAATCTCCATGAATAGTGTATACCAAGCATAGTAACAGTCATCAATATCATTGAATATTTCACATATTGACCAAGGAACCTGTGATAGATCTCGGCAAAAACTGTCAGAATTAAAGTTTCTCATATCACAATAGGTACTAAACCTAGGAGAGAGCTTTAATGTAGACTTACGAACACAATACACTGCATGATGATCGCTCATTGAATGAATTAGGACACCAGAATCACAAACAACCTCTTTGTTAGTGGTAATCACAATGTCTAATAGTGATTCTGAATGTCAAGTGACTCTGGTCGGAGTATGAATCAGTTGATCCATGTGGTAAGATTCACAGAGAGCAGACAGGCTGTCGTCCTTACTCGGAAGCAGATTGAAGTTAAGTCCGCGAACGTTGTTTCCAATCCCTTTCCTTTACTATCTTAGTCTCGTCCCCAGACTACCACGCCTCACGGCATGAGGCGTGGTAGTCTGGGGACGAGACTATACTATCTATGGATACACTTCCTCTCTGACATATCGACAGGAGTTGTAAAATTACAACATTAAAAAACTGAAAGGGTTAATATATATGCAAAGTGGGCCTGGGCACACACATACGTCGGTGCTCCAAACTGCTGTGCAAAAATCTTTTTTTTTTTTTGCAATAAAACTTTCAGTGTTCCTGAAGTAACCGTCACCGAAACTAAAATAATATATATTTTAAAATTATTTATAGGCCTATATAGAACAGATCTAGTGGGAAAAAAACATATATAATTGTACTAGAAATTGCGCTGGAAATTGAAGTGTTGTATGTTTGCTGTATTATATTGTATAGTTTCCTTGAAGATGGCTCTGGATTTTCTAGGGTTTTTTTTTTTTTTTTTTTCGTTCTATTTTTGAATTTCCCGCTCCTGAATTAATAAACTGACCAATAACGTACGTTTGGCATATAAGGGCGTACCCCTGTGCATAGTTATCCCTGCGAAGGATAGTTGTCTACAGTCATTTGGTTGTTTCTGAAATTGGACAGGTATAATAATCATAATGTTTGTCATGTACATGTGTGCGTAATTATGCTGTAAACATTGAAGTGTTAATGCATTGTATGATTTAGGCCTATAAATTTTTGCGTTGCCATCAATTTAATTGGTATAATAAGTAATTAATATGTTGTGGGTGATTGGATTTGGTTTGTAGTCAATCAGGACTCCATTAACCCTTAGAGGACTGAAACCCCAAATTGCATAGGTGGTCAAGGCCTGTGCCCCGTTTCAACCCCCACTAACGGACCAAAGGGCAGCCAACAAACCATCAACTTTGTTAGCAATTTTCATGGGTTTGTCCTTGACACCAATTACAAGCATTTGGAGTGCTTTTTAATGCTAGGAACACTCTGAATTTATCATAGTACTTAAAAACATACAGATAATAATGTCATGAAGATCATTGTAGAAGGGAATCGTATTGTACAGCAATAACATATACTAAGTTACTAAAACATTTATTGCGATATCAAAATTGACTTCCCAAATTTGATTAATAATTAACTGAATTGCTTAAAATTTTTGCAATGCATTCTACAAACCACAAAAATATATCTTGTGTTGTGGCTATAGTCTGGGATAGCCACACCCTTCACTTGGAAGAGAAATCATCTGATAATTTTTGTGGCCTGGCCTGCAACTGAAATATGTTGACCCAATCTGATTGCATGAAGTTAATTTAATGCATTCTTGTTACATGAAGTCAAGAAAGAAAATGGGTTAGGGAGAGAATGTTATGCTAACATTCTCTCCCTAGCCTTGAAGGATTGCTTGTTAACTACATCAACTTTGTCGGATTTTAACCCTAACAACAAATATCGGGAGATATTCATGATGCTAATGTTATCTAGTGTTGAACTTGTAAGACATATGCTATTTCACTATGGTATAAAGGTTTTATGAATGAGTAGACTATGGTATATAGTGTCTAGTTTAGAGCATGAAAATATAGTGATGTCGGTAAAAGAACTGCAGTTAAGAAATGTTTCATTTATTGTATAAACAAACACTTATCTCAATATCTTCTTACACATAGTAAAGAATGATTTGTGTAATTTTTATTATCTCTTCAGCGATAAGTTAAAATCATGAGCTGTTTTAAATATTTGTACAATATAGTAACTACAATTACCTCACCTATTATAATTAATTCATTATAATATCATTCTTTATTCATTCCAGAATAAATCAAGTAGTTAATAATATTATATTTGATATACTGTTCAGTTCCTTACCATATGGTAAGTATAATATATATTAATATAATCAATTATTAACTCTCAAATTAAATCCTTTATAATGATTGATAAATGATTTGTGATATACCACATGTAGGATGAGGTTAGTATATAGTATACAAGTAATAGACATTATAATGAATATATCTCATTTACATTAACTGTACCTGAGGGCTGTAGGGTCAAGAGAAAGGTTACTGTAAATCAGATATATCCCAACTAGATGTGTTATCAACTGATTTGTTTATGTTGAGTGGGTGTATTTGGAACAACACTATCTAAACTAATTAGTTGCTTAAAATTCATTTGAGTTTTGCAGGTAACTATAAAACCATGGTGATACAATGAAACAGGATAATATAACTCATTAGAAGTTCTTTTGATACACCCACTCAACATTGTACAATAGTATTGGAATTATCATTTTATTTCCTCTTTTTCATATCTTTGTCTATATTCTAATTACGGCACATCATTTCATTTCTTAATAACACATCATTGTGGATCCGCTAGCCGGTGAGTCTAATCAAACCTAATATATACAATAGTATTTTGAATTATCATTTTATTTCCTCTTTTTCATATCTTTGTCTATATTCTAATTACGGCACATCTTTTCATTTCTTAATAACACATCATTGTGGATCCACTAGCCGGTGAGTCTAATCAAACCTAATATATACAATAGTATTTTGAATTATCATTTTATTTCCTCTTTTTCATATCTTTGTCTGTATTCTAAATACGGCATTTCTTTTCATTTCTTAATAACACATCATTGTGGATCCACTAGTTGGTGAGTCTAATCAAACCTAATATATACAATAGTATTTTGAATTATCATTTTATTTCCTCTTTTTCATATCTTTGTCTATATTCTAATTATGGCACATCTTTTCATTTCTTAATAACACATCATTGTGGATCCACTAGGAGGTGAGTCTAATCAAACCTAGTATATACAATAGTATTTTGAATTATCATTTTATTTCCTCTTTTTCATATCTTTGTCTATATTCTAATTACGGCACATGTTTTCATTTCTTAATAACACATCATTGTGGATCCACTAGTTGGTGAGTCTAATCAAACCTAATATATACAATAGTATTTTGAATTATCATTTTATTTCCTCTTTTTCATATCTTTGTCTATATTCTAATTACGGCACATCTTTTCATTTCTTAATAACACATCATTGTGGATCCACTAGTTTGTGAGTCTAATCAAACCTAATATATACAATAGTATTTTGAATTATCATTTTATTTCCTCTTTTTCATATCTTTGTCTATATTCTAATTACGGCACATGTTTTCATTTCTTAATAACACATCATTGTGGATCCACTAGGACGTGAGTCTAATCAAACCTAATATATACAATAGTATTTTGAATTATCATTTTATTTCCTCTTTTTCATATCTTTGTCTATATTCTAATTACGGCACATCTTTTCATTTCTTAATAACACATCATTGTGGATCCACTAGTTTGTGAGTCTAATCAAACCTAATATATACAATAGTATTTTGAATTATCATTTTATTTCCTCTTTTTCATATCTTTGTCTATATTCTAATTACGGCACATGTTTTCATTTCTTAATAACACATCATTGTGGATCCACTAGGACGTGAGTCTAATCAAACCTAATATATACAATAGTATTTTGAATTATCATTTTATTTCCTCTTTTTCATATCTTTGTCTATATTCTAATTACGGCACATCTTTTCATTTCTCAATAACACATCATTGTGGATCCACTAGAACGTGAGTCTAATCAAACCTAATATATACAATAGTATTTTGAATTATCATTTTATTTCCTCTTTTTCATATCTTTGTCTATATTCTAATTACGGCACATCTTTTCATTTCTTAATAACACATCATTGTGGATCCACTAGTGGGTGAGTCTAATCAAACCTAATACATACAATAGTATTTTGAATTATCATTTTATTTCCTCTTTTTCATATCTTTGTCTATATTCTAATTACGGCACATCTTTTCATTTCTTAATAACACATCATTGTGAATCCACTAGTGGGTGAGTCTAATCAAACCTAATATATACAATAGTATTTTGAATTATCATTTTATTTCCTCTTTTTCATATCTTTGTCTATATTCTAATTACGGCACATGTTTTCATTTCTTAATAACACATCATTGTGGATCCACTAGGACGTGAGTCTAATCAAACCTAATATATACAATAGTATTTTGAATTATCATTTTATTTCCTCTTTTTCATATCTTTGTCTATATTCTAATTACGGCACATGTTTTCATTTCTTAATAATACATCATTGTGGATCCACTAGTTGGTGAGTCTAATCAAACCTAATATATACAATAGTATTTTGAATTATCATTTTATTTCCTCTTTTTCATATCTTTGTCTATATTCTAATTACGGCACATCTTTTCATTTCTTAATAACACATCATTGTGGATCCACTAGTCGGTGAGTCTAATCAAACCTAATATATACAATAGTATTTTGAATTATCATTTTATTTCCTCTTTTTCATATCTTTGTCTATATTCTAATTACGGCACATGTTTTCATTTCTTAATAACACATCATTGTGGATCCACTAGGACGTGAGTCTAATCAAACCTAATATATACAATAGTATTTTGAATTATCATTTTATTTCCTCTTTTTCATATCTTTGTCTATATTCTAATTACGGCACATCTTTTCATTTCTTAATAACACATCATTGTGGATCCACTAGGAGGTGAGTCTAATCAAACCTAGTATATACAATAGTATTTTGAATTATCATTTTATTTCCTCTTTTTCATATCTTTGTCTATATTCTAATTACGGCACATCTTTTCATTTCTTAATAACACATCATTGTGAATCCACTAGTGGGTGAGTCTAATCAAACCTAATATATACAATAGTATTTTGAATTATCGTTTTATTTCCTCTTTTTCATATCTTTGTCTATATTCTAATTACGGCACATCTTTTCATTTCTTAATAACACATCATTGTGAATCCACTAGGAGGTGAGTCTAATCAAACCTAATATATACATGTACAATAGTATTTTGAATTATCATTTTATTTCCTCTTTTTCATATCTTTGTCTATATTCTAATTACGGCACATCTTTTCATTTCTTAATAACGCATCATTGTGAATCCACTAGTCGGTGAGTCTTATCAAACCTAATATATACAATAGTATTTTGAATTATCATTTTATTTCCTCTTTTTCATATCTTTGTCTATATTCTAATTACGGCACATGTTTTCATTTCTTAATAACACATCATTGTGGATCCACTAGGACGTGAGTCTAATCAAACCTAATATATACAATAGTATTTTGAATTATCATTTTATTTCCTCTTTTTCATATCTTTGTCTATATTCTAATTACGGCACATCTTTTCATTTCTTAATAACACATCATTGTGGATCCACTAGGAGGTGAGTCTAATCAAACCTAGTATATACAATAGTATTTTGAATTATCATTTTATTTCCTCTTTTTCATATCTTTGTCTATATTCTAATTACGGCACATCTTTTCATTTCTTAATAACACATCATTGTGAATCCACTAGTGGGTGAGTCTAATCAAACCTAATATATACAATAGTATTTTGAATTATCGTTTTATTTCCTCTTTTTCATATCTTTGTCTATATTCTAATTACGGCACATCTTTTCATTTCTTAATAACACATCATTGTGAATCCACTAGGAGGTGAGTCTAATCAAACCTAATATATACATGTACAATAGTATTTTGAATTATCATTTTATTTCCTCTTTTTCATATCTTTGTCTATATTCTAATTACGGCACATCTTTTCATTTCTTAATAACGCATCATTGTGAATCCACTAGTCGGTGAGTCTTATCAAACCTAATATATACAATAGTATTTTGAATTATCATTTTATTTCCTCTTTTTCATATCTTTGTCTATATTCTAATTACGGCACATGTTTTCATTTCTTAATAACACATCATTGTGGATCCACTAGGACGTGAGTCTAATCAAACCTAATATATACAATAGTATTTTGAATTATCATTTTATTTCCTCTTTTTCATATCTTTGTCTATATTCTAATTACGGCACATCTTTTCATTTCTCAATAACACATCATTGTGGATCCACTAGAACGTGAGTCTAATCAAACCTAATATATACAATAGTATTTTGAATTATCATTTTATTTCCTCTTTTTCATATCTTTGTCTATATTCTAATTACGGCACATCTTTTCATTTCTTAATAACACATCATTGTGGATCCACTAGTGGGTGAGTCTAATCAAACCTAATACATACAATAGTATTTTGAATTATCATTTTATTTCCTCTTTTTCATATCTTTGTCTATATTCTAATTACGGCACATCTTTTCATTTCTTAATAACACATCATTGTGAATCCACTAGTGGGTGAGTCTAATCAAACCTAATATATACAATAGTATTTTGAATTATCATTTTATTTCCTCTTTTTCATATCTTTGTCTATATTCTAATTACGGCACATGTTTTCATTTCTTAATAACACATCATTGTGGATCCACTAGGACGTGAGTCTAATCAAACCTAATATATACAATAGTATTTTGAATTATCATTTTATTTCCTCTTTTTCATATCTTTGTCTATATTCTAATTACGGCACATGTTTTCATTTCTTAATAATACATCATTGTGGATCCACTAGTTGGTGAGTCTAATCAAACCTAATATATACAATAGTATTTTGAATTATCATTTTATTTCCTCTTTTTCATATCTTTGTCTATATTCTAATTACGGCACATCTTTTCATTTCTTAATAACACATCATTGTGGATCCACTAGTCGGTGAGTCTAATCAAACCTAATATATACAATAGTATTTTGAATTATCATTTTATTTCCTCTTTTTCATATCTTTGTCTATATTCTAATTACGGCACATGTTTTCATTTCTTAATAACACATCATTGTGGATCCACTAGGACGTGAGTCTAATCAAACCTAATATATACAATAGTATTTTGAATTATCATTTTATTTCCTCTTTTTCATATCTTTGTCTATATTCTAATTACGGCACATCTTTTCATTTCTTAATAACACATCATTGTGGATCCACTAGGAGGTGAGTCTAATCAAACCTAGTATATACAATAGTATTTTGAATTATCATTTTATTTCCTCTTTTTCATATCTTTGTCTATATTCTAATTACGGCACATCTTTTCATTTCTTAATAACACATCATTGTGAATCCACTAGTGGGTGAGTCTAATCAAACCTAATATATACAATAGTATTTTGAATTATCGTTTTATTTCCTCTTTTTCATATCTTTGTCTATATTCTAATTACGGCACATCTTTTCATTTCTTAATAACACATCATTGTGAATCCACTAGGAGGTGAGTCTAATCAAACCTAATATATACATGTACAATAGTATTTTGAATTATCATTTTATTTCCTCTTTTTCATATCTTTGTCTATATTCTAATTACGGCACATCTTTTCATTTCTTAATAACGCATCATTGTGAATCCACTAGTCGGTGAGTCTTATCAAACCTAATATATACAATAGTATTTTGAATTATCATTTTATTTCCTCTTTTTCATATCTTTGTCTATATTCTAATTACGGCACATGTTTTCATTTCTTAATAACACATCATTGTGGATCCACTAGGACGTGAGTCTAATCAAACTTAATATATACAATAGTATTTTGAATTATCATTTTATTTCCTCTTTTTCATATCTTTGTCTATATTCTAATTACGGCACATCTTTTCATTTCTTAATAACACATCATTGTGGATCCACTAGGAGGTGAGTCTAATCAAACCTAGTATATACAATAGTATTTTGAATTATCATTTTATTTCCTCTTTTTCATATCTTTGTCTATATTCTAATTACGGCACATCTTTTCATTTCTTAATAACACATCATTGTGAATCCACTAGTGGGTGAGTCTAATCAAACCTAATATATACAATAGTATTTTGAATTATCGTTTTATTTCCTCTTTTTCATATCTTTGTCTATATTCTAATTACGGCACATCTTTTCATTTCTTAATAACACATCATTGTGAATCCACTAGGAGGTGAGTCTAATCAAACCTAATATATACATGTACAATAGTATTTTGAATTATCATTTTATTTCCTCTTTTTCATATCTTTGTCTATATTCTAATTACGGCACATCTTTTCATTTCTTAATAACGCATCATTGTGAATCCACTAGTCGGTGAGTCTTATCAAACCTAATATATACAATAGTATTTTGAATTATCATTTTATTTCCTCTTTTTCATATCTTTGTCTATATTCTAATTACGGCACATGTTTTCATTTCTTAATAACACATCATTGTGGATCCACTAGGACGTGAGTCTAATCAAACCTAATATATACAATAGTATTTTGAATTATCATTTTATTTCCTCTTTTTCATATCTTTGTCTATATTCTAATTACGGCACATCTTTTCATTTCTTAATAACACATCATTGTGAATCCACTAGTGGGTGAGTCTAATCAAACCTAATATATACAATAGTATTTTGAATTATCATTTTATTTCCTCTTTTTCATATCTTTGTCTATATTCTAATTACGACACATCTTTTCATTTCTTAATAACACATCATTGTGGATCCACTAGGAGGTGAGTCTAATCAAACCTAATATATACATGTACAATAGTATTTTGAATTATCATTTTATTTCCTCTTTTTCATATCTTTGTCTATATTCTAATTACGGCACATCTTTTCATTTCTTAATAACACATTGTGAATCCACTAGTGGGTGAGTCTAATCAAACCTAATATATACAATAGTATTTTGAATTATCATTATATTTCCTCTTTTTCATATCTTTGTCTATATTCTAATTACGGCACATCTTTTCATCTCTTAATAACACGTCATTTGTGAATCCACTAGGAGGTGAGTCTAATCAAACCTAATATATACAATAGTATTTTGAATTATCCTCTTTTTCATATCTTTGTCTATATTCTAATATCGACACTTCTTTTCATCTGATAATAACATATCATTTAATCTACTTCAGTATTTCCATTTTCCATTTTTATATACTTATTTTGTTTAACACAGGTTGAACGTAAATTCAGAGAATATAGATGTAAGTTCTCAGTTATATCAATTGTTATTGTAATGTCAAACATGTACTACTCCATTTTGGTTGTTCAAAATTAATGTAATTAAAGAAACTGGAATTTTACAAAAGTATAGTAATTACTGTAAGTGTTTGATATCAGGTGTACAAGAAATCAATGAATTATTCATCTTAAACCAATATCATTATCTGACTAGTGTGTCATCCATATTCTTTACTTGGTGTATGAAGGGTCTGGGGATGATATCTTGTTCTGTTCAAATGTTTAACTATCTTATATCAGGAGTGCATGAATCCTTCGGCGGGGTTCATGTGCTCCTGCTTATATACATAAAGGAAGTGGTTTTTGTTTGTGTTGTGTTTCAGTCTCAGTTCTCTAGTTTTCCTTTCTTCAGTAGTCTGGTATGTTTGGTAACTATTGCTACACACTTGTCAAATATCTATTATCATAATATTTTTTGAGTTCTACACAATATATAGTTACAATGTGTATTGCACAAATCACGTACTAACCAGGTAATCAGTCATGTAGAAATCACCTCCTACACTGATAAAGTGGTGCTTGATCAGGCTCACTCAATTACTAGTTAACATGAATACATGTATTCATGTGGTGATATGTATTTTAATTATAATTGTGTTGAGCTGAAACTGATCTCATCATGAATTCATAGTTTTAAATATAATTATACTTGTGTGTGTATTATAATCATTATAGTAATCACATATTGAGTGCATTTTAGAAAGTGAGTTTGATTTGCACAACATATTTAACCCCTACGCAGTTTGGAGTGTGTTCCTAGCATTATGAAGCACTCCAAATTGGTGTCAGGAACAGATAAGCCCATAAAAATGGGTTTAAAAGTTGATGTTTTTTCGGCTGCCCTTTGCCCTAAACATCAAGTATGGGAAGATTATAAAGGGTTGGTGTACCCCCGTTAATGGGGTTTGGAGTGGGTCAGCCATCGCCGCCCACACAATTTGGAGATTCAGTGACCCCACCCACCAGCACAATCTGGTGTGTAGCTGAGACATTTCCTTTGCTGTGAAACCCGATATCGCATCATAATGTAGCTTATACCAATATGTAGTGTGGTAGTTTTGTTTGTCCCAGGTGCAGTCGAAAGAGGGAGAACACTACATTTGAATAGATTAAGATTATATGTATATATTTGACATAAATATACACGTTTACTTTGTTATAGATTTATATTTTCATCTTCTCTCCTTATGTATCTAAATCATTCTTTTAGCTTATACAAATGCTCTCAAAGAAGGAGAGTTAGATGTTGCCTATTCTCGTATAATGTTAATTGGATCAGCTGGTGTTGGGAAGAGTAGTCTAAAACGTGGACTAATGAGCTTACCATTTGATGTTAACATCAACAGCACCATTGTTGCTGACGTTCAATCCGTACGACCCGATATTCTATCACTACAACCAAATATATCTTCAGTACAACCTGTTCTTCCTCCGTTACGACCGAATATTCCATCATTACAGCCTGATATTTCATCAATACAACCCTTATTACGACCAGTGTGTTTGGAGTGGGCAATGCCAGGAGATGAATCTACTATAGAATGGACGGAGGTGACCACAGAGCATGAAGTAGAGGAAATAGCTCAATTAGTTACCATTGTCCACAAGCAACCAGAGGGTCATGGTACTTCTACAGCTACTGCCAATTTTCCACAAACCAAGCCACGTACGTCAACCCCACCAGAGTATAATACAAGAATAAACCAGATAATTAAATCAGAAATTCTTACTCCTGCCTTCAACACAGCCTATGAGATGCGCCACAATGATATTGAACACGTAAAACTTCAGTCTTTCTATCATATTTGGGATTGTGGTGGTCAGCCAGTATTTCAGGAGGTATTGCCAGCATTTCTCACTTCACGTACCATGTTCCTTCTCCTCTTTGATGCCTCTATAGATTTCAATACTAGATTGAAAGCTATACAGTATCAACAAGGGCAAATGATTGAAGAAGGGGAAGTCAACATGACGACACTTGAGCTTATGGAGGGGTGGATGTCAAATATTCATGGCCATCTTGTGAAGTATGATGACGAGGGTGGTTTATTAGAGTATCCTCGAATTATTGCAGTTGGATCTCGAGGGGATAAATTGACAGATCAGGAGAAGATTGAAGTCAAGGCAAAGCTGGATAAGTGTCTAAGAGACACTTCCCATGATCAGAAAGACAAACAATATCTACAAATATTAAAGGAAATTGTCATTATTGATAATACCACATCAGGAAAGGGAAATGAAGAAGATATAGGATACAAGTATTTACGAAAGGAGATTTATGATTTCACAAGCAAGAAGCTTGTTGTTAGAACACCAATTAAATGGGTTCTTTTTCGTAAGGTTTTGCAATCGTTAGTGAAGAAATCAGAAAATATCATTACCATGAGGGAGGCATGTGCTATTGGTGTTGCCTGTAGAATTGCCCCTAAAGATGTTCCCAGTGTCCTCAAGTTCTATCATGAGCTGGGTGTGGTATTATTCTACTCTCGTATCAAGGGCCTTCAAGAGAAAGTCATTCTGAATCCAAAATGGTTTGTCGAATGTCTTGGAAAGATTCTCACACTTCCAGGTAGGGAAGGTTTTGAGAAAAGAGAGATGTGGACTCTTCTACGTCAAAAGGGCATACTTGTACAGCCTCTGTATGTAGCTGTTTGGAAAGAATGCGAGGGGATTGATCCCGAGGATATGATCCAGCTTTTAGTAAATTTTCATTTAGCAGCTGAAGTCCAGACAGATGAGTTTGGTCAACGAAGATCAAAACAGTTTTTCGTACCCGCAGTACTTCCAACAGGAGATCCATCATCAGCTCTGCCTTCTGGATATCAGCTTAGAGCTAGTCCACTACACATCACATTTGGAACAGGTTATGTCATACCAGGCTTTTTTACACGTCTTGTCACCTCCATGGCTGAATCATCTCAATGCTCACTTTACTTCCGTGATGGTATTTTCCGAAACAGAGTGACATTTAAATTTGCCGATATCAATCGCGTGACTCTTACTCAGCTTTCTAACGCAATACAAGTTGATATGTTACGTTATATTCCCAATTCCCCTGCCCTAACACCTTTCCAAATAAGTTGTAAAGATTTACAGGTATCTCATTATGTATAATAATTACTTGTATTTGTATGACATACTGAATCAATAGATTTATCATTATATACATAATTAAGGTATTCTCTGATGATTCATAATTCACATTTATTAATAAGATGAGTAATACAGTATTATTAAACTGTATATATAATCTAAGTGTGGTTTATGTAATGAAATATTAATGTGTTACTTTTCATCCAGTGTCTTCTGAAGATGTGTTCTCAGAAGGTAGAAGATAGTCTACAGTCTAGTAATATCTATACTGATGATCAACAAGTGACTGTTTCTGATATTACAAGAGAAGTCAAGTTCATATGTCAAGGGTTGGAATGTAATTCTTCTTCTGATCCTCATTATCTACTTCCTATAGCTCATCAAACATGTGAGATCCCAGTTGAATGTGATAGAAGCAGAGTTTATAGGAAACTTACTCGTGATGAATCATACTGGTTTCCTGGAAATAGTGAAGGTGAAATTAAAATACTTAGCTTGATAATAATAATTGTATAATACATTAATTTAAAAGTTATAATAAAAATAATAATATGGCTCTTTGTATTCTGGTATGCATGTTAACCACTGTCATGTGACTTTGTTATGAGCATAGTCTAATATTAGCTTTATATAGTTAGTATCAGTGTATGAATGCTAGTATCACTAGGAAAAGTACAAATGCTCAAGTATTTGACATGTCTTACCTTCCATTGAGACTGGACTGTAGAGAGAGAGAGGGAGAGAGAGAGAGATCTAGAGATAAAGAGTAATAACAAATTTGAAAAATAAAATTATCATACATAGTCCTACACTAATGAATGTTAATAATCTATATTGTTCATGATTGTTAAAAAGTAGTTTTGAATGACACAATCCATATTGTGATAATGAATGTCATTACATTCATGTCATGTACAATGAATGTTAACTAAAAGTAAAACCCTTTTAGTAAGCCTAATATTACTTTAGTAGCTATAACTAAAAGTGGTCATTATTGTCACACTAAAACAACACTAATTTCTGTATTTTGTGAAGCCATAGCTAAAAAGTTCAATACATGAACTAAAATGGATTGAGCTTTAGTTATACAAAGGTGCGTGGGCGATTGCCATGGCAACCTTTGATGTACCTAGGGAGATATATGCCCATAACATGCCTGTAGACAGGGAGATTTAGTGTCTAGCCACTAAATCATCTAATTGTATTTTCACAGTTTTTACAGTAACGCTAATTGGGATATTACTAAGGTTTCTACTTGACAACAGTGGAATTTAATTGCATACTTTTGTGTTACCATGGTATAAAATACTGGTTGGAGGCAGTTATGGGCATATAACACCCTTGAGATAATTATCTCGCGGGGTGTTGTATGCCCATAACTGCCTCCAACCAGGGCTATATCTATACTTAATCTACATCAATTAAAATTAATTAATAATAATTATACACATGATTGAACACATTATGCCTAATATTACTTTAGTTAATTAGCTATAACTAAAAGTGGTCATTAGTGTCACACTTAAATGACACTAATTTCTGTATTTTATGAAGCCATAGCTAAAAAGTTCAATACATGTACTAAAATGGATATAGCTTTAGTTAATTAAAACAACACTACATCAATTGATAATAATTATACACATGATTGAACACACTAAATAATGATATACATATTATATACAACATATGTATACATGACAAAACCTGTTCTACAAGTATTCTTTATTTAATTAGTATAGTTACACATGACTAATATTTCTCAGGTACTAGTATATCTATCCTGGAGAAGTCACCAGAGTCCCTAGATGTGTATCATCTACTGAAGGAGAAGTCAGCTGATTGGAATGGATTTCGCAGAGAGCTATGGCTTGATGGTAACTATGGAGACACGTTGGCACGAGATCGTAGTCTTACCGATAATGATAGATTGGATAAGGTGTTAACAAAGTGGATTGATACACGATCATCTCCAGTGACATGGAACAAGATTCTTGAGATGTTACGAGAGCTCGAGTTGCTAAATATTGCAGACAAAGTGAAAACTTACTTGAAAAAAGAAGAAGTGATAGAGAAATACAGCAAGAAAAATATTTTTTCTGGTTAGTAAATTATTTCTAACGAAGTATAATGATCAATATGAATTGAAAAAACCTTTGAGTGATCATTAAATGCATGATATTCACTTGACATTATTTTAAACTACATTCTCTATAATGCCCCATCCAAACCCCACCCCTTCCCTCCCTAAATCCACCCTGCTATTCAATCAATTATATTGCACATACGCATGTTGTAAATCTGCACACTTTCAAGATGGCAGGATTTGAGAGTGATGAAAATCATCAAGAGTAGCCAGCAACATCAGTGTATTTTGTAACACATGTATATTATTTTACATATGATTGATGTCATTATCCACTTTACTGAAGTGAAGACACATTTGTGATCATTCACACTATGATCAACAATTCTGATGTCATAATAATATAATAACTAATAATATTATTGTTTATAATTATAACTATAACATCATTCATCACATAGATTTACATTCTCCTGTAAAGAGAACAAGAAAAGAACAAGATGATGATGAGGAAGAGAAGAGTGGAAACAAGAGGAGAAAATTATCTTGAAATACTAATTTACATACTGTGATGTTCATATCCCCTCATACTTACATTAATAGCTATATAAACATTTTGTGACTGATATCTTTAACAAGCACAAAACAATGCATTCATATTAAGTAAATTAACATAATAATTATTTTATTTATTAATTATTTTGTGTAATAGTTCCACTGTTTGATGTCAATTTTTTTTATTATGTAAATTGTTTTTTTTGTTTGGTAAAGATTAAAATTTCTACTACGATAATTACTTGTTAATGCAAAGGGTTAAATAGATGCTTTTTAAGAACCATAAAGCTGTTATAATTATATATAATTATATATACATATATATACATCAACCACAAAAAATGAAAAGGTAAATAAATGACACTGGCTATATATGAATTCATAAGAAGAGTTTTATGAGAGCAAGAACTGGACTAAATACACTGAGATATCATCAGATCATTTATCATCATTTGACAAGAAAGATAATCACTAATGTTGTGATGAACTCCATATTTCAAAATAACTATTATACATTGGCACGCCAACATAGCATATTAATATCCATTACTAAGGTGTATGGTGAATTACTGATTCATTTTAGATTTTTAATTCTTACAGTAGACAGATCTCTGAACAAACAACCAAGGTTGATGATGTAACTCAGATGTACACACCATAAATCATCACAATTTTACAGGTTATTAGCTAATTGTGTCAACCATCAACTATATCCTCTAGGGCCTCAGGATGGTTTTGTTTATAAAATTCATATCACATCATTGTGTAGTCTGGTGTGTGCACCCATTAGCTTGCAGATAGGTAGATATATGCCCAGACTAATATTGTAGGTTCATCATAATTACATAAACAATACTTGACATAATTGTGATTATTAAATGAATTTTGCAAGCACTTTAGTAATCTTAGTTGAGAGGGTAATTGTATTGTCACACATGTTCCAAGGTCATTTAGTAACATAATATACTCATGATCATATCAGGGAAAAGTCTTACTGGGTTTCCAATTACTGACAATAAAACTTTTACCATGATGAATAACAGTCACTATATCACCAAATCCAGTCTGTTATACAATAAGGTTGATCTACTTTAGTAATCTCATTTGAATTCTCATGTCAGTAGAGCAACATTACATGATGACTGAATCAATAGGAAATATAGTTTAGAATGATCAATAAGACAAGATATACAATATCTGGGATCTATCTTGATATTAACCTAAACATTGATCATCACTGACTATAAAGACATATAAACATATTAACAGTAAAACATGACTACCCTTGACCTCATTCATAACTTTAGTTTGGAATGACTAAAAATCTTTTTACTTTTCATATAATAATTATCTTTCTTGTTCTTTTTTTGTGTACATGTCAAATTTGAATCCACAGCTTCATGCAGTATTGAGTAACAGTACACTACATTACATATAAAGTGATCATAGTCCTAATTTTGAAGTCATCATGAATGTCAAACAGTAATTATCATTTATTATTCATTATTAATAACACTAATTAGTTTAATTAAATAATATTTGCTGCACTATTACACATAATAATAATAATAATAATAATAATAATAATAATAATAATAATGTGATAATAAATATATTAAACAGAGATATAGTGTATTATATATTATGATTAGTCTACTGTAGCTTTTAATAGTAAGTCTCTCTCTCAACCCAACCTAAAGAGAAATATTATAATAATAATTAAATAATAATATTACAGGATACATACCTCCTGGTCTCCTTCGTATAATAAGTTTTCTTATCTCATCATACACAAAGATAAGAATAGAGAAACTTATGGGTGTACACCACCATTCTAATCTTAATCCATGCATACGTAATGCTGTATCTAACCATGGACAGTAAGCTAGGAATACAGCTAGAGCTGTCTCAAATATTAGACCAAATATAAGATAATAGTTCCTAATAAATAAATAAATACATGTATAGATAATATAATGACTATAATTATAAATAAATGGAGGGTGTATAGATGGGTGGGGTGAATGGATAGATGGATGGATGGATGAATAGATGGATGGGTGGATAGATGGATGGATGGATGAACAAATAGGTACATGTAGATGAATGGATAAATGGATGAATACATGATGGGTGAATAGACAAATGCATGAAGAACGAATGCATGACTGGATGGATGATGATGAATGATGTATAGAATGATAAATGCCTAATGATTAAAATTTAGAATGATAAATGAATGGTGAGGCTAAATTTAAATGCAAGAATGAATGGATGCAATATGTCAACATCCATCCATCCATGCATTTATCCATCTGTCCATCATCCATCCATTTATCCATCATTTATATCTGTCCATCTGTTTGTCATCCATCCATTTATCCATCTACCCATCCGTCCATCTGTCTGTCTATCCGTCATCCATTTATCCATCCATCCATAGCATGATTATATAATTATGATTATAATAACTATTGATTAATGAATGACTATTCAATCATACTTGAATCCCTGTCTGAATAGAGAGTTCAGTCGTGTTTTACATATTATCAGATCAGCCCACTGTACTACAACAATACTGATAAAGAATCCAGTGTGACATGTAAACTCCAGTGTCTTACGATTATCATAATTCTGTATATACACATGTATAATGAACGGATGGATGAATAGATGGATGGATGAGGGATGGATGAATGTGTGGATGATGGATGAATGGATGGATGAATGTGTGGATGATGGATGAATGGATGGATGAATGTGTGGATGATGGATGAATGGATGGATGGATGGATGATGAGAACAATGGATGGATGGATGCATAAATAGTGGATGAATGAATGGAAACACATTTAAGGAATAACTATTACATAACATATAGTCATATACCTACATGTACACATGTATGTGAGGTGATATATACATGTACATGTACATGTACACATGTATGTGAGGTGATATATACATGTACATGTACACATGTATGTGAGGTGATATATACATGTACATGTACATGTACACATGTATGTGAGGTGATATATACATGTACATGTACACATGTATGTGAGGTGATATATAGAATTAAATGAGGGGAATTGAATCCAGGACTTTCAATCTGGTCAATCAGATTCATTGATGACAGAGGAGTGGAGGACTGTACTAATCCCAAATCTAGTTCAAATCAAGCTACTTCTAACTCTCTCAACATGTTATAATAACTCACCCATTCTTGTCCAAAGCTATCTGTTACATAACCATTTTTATTATCCCAGTCTTTCCTCAGTCCCAGGAGTGTCCAAGGCAGAAACCCATTCTCGCCCATTATCACAAAGTATGTAAAGAACCCAGCCATTGCCTGTATGATACCAATCTGACCATATGTCATACTAATTAACCTGTTGTGATGAAATGATTCATTCAATTAATGTGATCAACACATGATTACTGATAATATCTCACTATTCATTCATTGTGTACACAAATCAATTTAGTAACTAAGAGACATATAGTCTCATCCCCAGCCACACCACTATGTGATAAGCCTCTGGTGACGTTCTTGGTTGTGCTGACTCAGCATGTCATGTGATTATTTAAAATAGTGTGTGTGAAATATCATAGACTGGTTACTTCTCTATTATTGCTGCCAGTCACCAGGTATCACATAACAATAGTAAACTCACTGGTATAACATAGGCTGCCAGTCACCAGGTATCACATAACAATAGTAAACTCACTGGTATAACATAGGCTGCCAGTCACCAGGTATCACATAACAATAGTAAACTCACTGGTATAACATAGGCTCTTTTCTGAGTTGTTGAATTAATTAACAAACATTTAGTATAGATCTACTTTCATAGCTAAACATTGCAACATAATAAATAATGGTATGTAGCCATTAGTGAAGAACAGCTTATCTTTAATAATCACCAGAACAAACATTCCTTTGACATTTTCACACACACGTCACATGATATTTGTCAATTACAGTATAGCATCTCATGGTTTCCTCTCCATTATATTACTCTCAGCTTTCTCATATGCAAAAGAGATAGCAGGTACCTACATTGTACCAGAAGATACATGTATAAATGAATAGATAGATAGATACATGTACATATATAGATAGATATATAGACACATGTAGAATTGTAGATAGATACATGTACATGTGTATATATATATAGACAGATGAATAGATTCTGATAACTTGATTGATGATGTATAGAATATAATAGACAGGGACATGTATATCAATGAATTGAATGAAGAAATGGAGAGATAGATGGAATGGATGAATAGATAGATGAATGGATGGGTGGATGGGTGGATGGATGAATCGATGAATAGATAGATCGATCGGTAGATGGATGGGTGGGTGGATGGATGGATGGATGGGTGGATGGATGGATGAATGGATAAATCAATGAATTAATGAAGATACCATATCAGTTCCTAAGTCAATACAAAGAATAGTAATAGTTCCAAGAGGAAGAGGAATAGAGGCAAGAATAAACAGAAGAAATGGTGTTATCTCTGGTACATTAGATGTTAGAGTATAAGCTATTGACTTTTTAGATTATCAAAGATGAGACGACCTAGAGAAACAAGTCATGATATGCAGAGAGAATGGATGAAGATATATGATGAAATACCTTCTTCAACTCCAGTAACAATAGATGCAAAATTATCATCAAGTAGTATCATATCAGCAGCTTGTTTAGACACATCTGATCCAGTGATACCCATAGCAACACCTAGTAACCATTTAATAAATTAATAATAATTCTTTAGTTAATAATACATCTTTGATTAACCTATATTAGCTCTTCTTAATGCAGGGGCATCATTCACTCCATCTCCAGTAACAGCAACCACCCAACCAGCTCTACGACAACCTTCAACAATACGAAGTTTTTGTGTTGGTGAAGTTCGTGCAAAGACTATTTCTGGATAACCACTTAATACCATATCAACTTCTTCATCACTCATTTCCTGAAATTAGGAATCAATGGAATGGGAATCAGTCTATAGAATAAGCATCAGTCTATATATGGATACAACACTTACCAGTAATTCAGTACCATGAATAACAATAGCACATGCTTTTCTGTTTAATAAAAACAAGAGGAATAGTGATGACCATATAAGGAAATATTACCTTGGATCAACTTGTTCTAGTGTTATACCTTCAGCCTCAGCCACTTCATCAGGTGTATATTGACCTGGAACATACCCAATATATAAATAATAATAATATCATTAATATAACTGACCCTCTCTAATAATACCAACACTACGAGCTATAGCTTTTGCAGTAATAGGATGATCACCAGTAACCATTATCACCTGTATATTAGACAAATGAGTGATTTAACTAGTTAATGTATTATTGAGTGTACATTATGACATGATCATGTGACTAGTATACAACATGTATGAAAATATGATTGGCTCAATGTTATATATATATATACTGTATTTATATATATGTATCATAGTTTCGTATTTTTGTTCTACACAAAAGCCTTTAAAAAGGAAGGAGATTGGAAAATCATATTTATAACTGTCTGTTAATTGTACGGTTTCTATTGATTTATCAAACCTTGTGCCTTTGGCCCTCAGTTTGATAAATCCAATAGAAACCTACATACATGTGTGTTTTGTACCTCAGTATATAACCTATACTTATAACTGTGTGTTAATTGTGTTTATGACATGAGAATGTCAGCCATGATTACTGAATGATGATACCACATAGTAATCATAGGAATACTTTTATCTCCATACATGTATAATTATCATGTTTTTGCTATGATCATAATATCATATAGTCTAGTATCATATTAATACCTTAATTCCTGCTGTTCTACACTTACAAACAGCTTCAGGCACATTGGATCGAGGTGGATCAATCATTGACATTAGACCAACGAAACACAATCCTTCAACAGGAAAATTAATCTATAAATAATATAATTAGCAAGTTTAATATCTCATGAATAATTCATTACTCACTTCATCTGTATCAAATTCATATCCTTTAGAAAATGTGTCCAATGGAAGATTATAATGACAGAAACTAAATGATATATATATTAATATGTGTACATATAATAGTATAGTATGAGGTATAATTGATATAAAGATCTTTATCTTAATATATTACATGTATAACCATTTATATATGTACATGTGATATGTAACTCCTCATGTTTAACTAACCCTAACACTCTTTCTCCAAGACCTCCTAGTTCAAGATATGCTTTATTAAATGACTCAGTGAATAATTCATTAATGAGGTGCTCCTGTAATAATAATAATAATAATAATAATAATAATAATAATAATGAACTTTATTATGTTAATGATAAAATAATAAACTAATATAATGAACTATTATATATACATATAAACAATAATTATGTGATAGATATAATAATCTTTTACATTGTATTAAGAGATTAAATATAGTATGATAATGAGGGGAGAGGGACAATACAGTTCAGGATTACATGTATGAATGAAGTTAGTGTATGGCGTATCATTTATTAGCTCCATTTAAGTACACACATGTACAATAAAGGAAGTGTTTTAATACAGGACAGGTGATGAGTTTCACGCAATCTGATACGCTTGAATTCAGAAAGATATAATAAATAATTATATTACATTACCTCTCCATTCATCATGTAAGTCGAACAACGACTTAAAATTCTTTCTGGAGCTCCTGTTAGTAATACAAAGATATAATTACTATATTAATGATCTAGCTCTCTTAAATACAGTTCATTATAATATACATATTTACTAGAGAACATTATAATGATTACATGTTAGTTATAACATAATATTACACATAATGTGTATCACAACTCTTACATTCATTATAATTATTATGTAACTTATTAGTAAAGGATATCATATCCTCAGACATGTAGTCTTTAGATGATATATTATACAAATTAATATTCCTCTCATTGTGGTGTGATACTCAATTATTTTATGATCATGATGCAGCAATATTTAGATGGTACGATTATCACATGGTATCTTAATAATATTTTATCAGATGATCAAAATATTACCAATCCCTTCCTACATGATGTACCGTATGCCGGGAAATATTTGTGGTGGAATATTTTCATGGAAGGCCTATTTTGGAGTATTCACGAATTAAAATTTTCATGAATTACCACAATTTTAGTAGCCCACGTGTACAGTTTATTTACTCAACATGTGAACTATTGACTTGCATGCGAGAGGCCGAAAATGATGCTGATCCCTATTCTGTAGCAATGATCAATTCTTCAATGACTGTTGTTGGCCATGAATCAATGTCAGAAGAAGGGACACTTGAGGATAGTGCTCCGTGTGGGTTTGAAACAGAAGAATCTCACTTAAAGTAATGATACAATGATGCCATAATCGATTCATGAATCCACATGGCAATTACTTGAACCACACCCATATCTTTACGATTTTTATTTTCGCAAGTAGTGTACAATTCACGAAATTCCCGAAAATATTCCACTGCGAACATTTCCCAGCATACGATATATATACATTATATATACTTCCCCTCATATCAAATCATGCTGTTCATTTTAGTTACCTTTCATAACAAGTAGGAATCCACTTCCATCAGGTTTATCATGAATAGATAACTGTATAATAATAATATATTAATTAGTTATATGAATATTAATGAGTTTATACCTGATATTTATTAGTTGAGTTAAATGGTATCTCTGATACTTTACTATACTCCATTCTCAATTCTTCCACATTACCTACCTCTAATTCATAACACTTGAGTAATGCTGATTCACTAGCATCACCACAACACTCTCTATGTGTGTGTATGTGTGTGCGTGTGTGTGTGTGCGTGTGTACGTGCAGAGTGTAAGACTCACTTACATGTATATATAATATACATGTACACATGTATGTACACACACATGTACAGTGTAGTATGAAAGACCAAAGCCACAGACACACACACTTACTTGTCTAGTATATTCATGTATTCCTGACCATCTTTGAAGTAAGCCCTGTTACACAAACCAGTAATCCTAGCTAACATATTCCATGTTGGACTAGGATCCTAGTATTAAATAATGATAATTTAATAATGATAATGATGTTATTACATACTCTCTTTGTCTTCATAGGATCACAAAAATCTTCATCAGTATTAGCACCATGTATTGATCCATCAAACCACATGTGAGCTAATAAAAGGATGAAGGGATTTAGATACAAGTCTAGTATGTATGTATGTATATGTGTACACGTACATGTACAACTGTTAATTGAGTGCAAACCTTCACTAGAGTTTGTAGTGATGTTTCATATGTACAGTGTGTACATGTTTATGAAATTCTACATTACTGTATATTATCCCTTCAACATGCTGCCCCTTCCCTCCACTCAGTAACCATGACTTTTAAATATCATTATAACATACATTAATCACATTTGAGCATTCCATCAAGATTTGATACTACAATCTACATTTAGTTGATGATGAATAGTTCCAGCAACCATACATTATAATATTGTGATGATAACTCACAACTATTGCTCCACAATGTACATGTACATGTATATAATATACAAATAGTATAGCTGGGTTTTTTTTTTGCAGACATTCATGGTAAGAGAAAACTGTTCCATTAGCAATGTATTTCACACTTTAAAATTTTGTACCATGATTCATGCTTACAATCACAGTCAATTGAAGAACTCGTAAATAAATTTCCATGGAGTGTTATTTGTGCATTCTTCAATCAACCACTGTACCACAAAATTAAACAAAAATAAATTCCTTGTGAAAAATACTCACTATACGATATCTCTAGTACTAACACATGTATCGTACATGTATGTCTATTTTATGTCATGATAATATAAACAACATCATGACATAGTAGACATACATTAGCTAAACTAATACTAGCATTTCTTTGGAAATGAATCTTTCTTGATATGTGTGTTCAGATTATCGTATAGGATTTATTTGAAGAGAAAGGAAATTGTCAGGTTTCTGTTAGCATTAATAATTTGTAATAGACAATATTAACACATAATCATACAACAATTAGTGAGGGTATGGTGCCATGTTCCTCTAGAAATATTAGTTATATAAGCTCCAAAAGTCAGGTGAGTAGAAACTCAAGCCTAAGAGGGTTACTAGTGCCATTCATCACCTTTGTATAAACCCTGGTCATTCATATAATATGAGAATAAGAATCTTCTTTAAATGATCTACACAAAACTATTTTTTTAATGTAATTAAAAATTCTATATCATAGCTGAAATACTGTATAGCCCTAAATGTTTTTACATTTTGACGATATTCAACTGTTTTGCGATAAAATTTTAGCGTTCACCAAATGATCATACATGTATGTGACAGCATACCTGACCATTATTTTCATAAATAAAATTTTTGTGGTCCATCAATTTTTGCGAAAAAAAGCGAAATTTATAGCCCAAGAACATTTAGGGCTATACCATAATCTCAATAACAATTTTAATTTATATTCTAGAGGATGTACATGTATATAGTATATTGTAACAGCACTAGGTAATACATATTATAATATTAATTACTAATTAACATACCAACAGTCATTCTATTCTGAGTTAGAGTACCAGTTTTATCAGAACATATTACTGAAGCACTTCCAAGAGTTTCTACAGCTTCCAAGTTACGAACAAGACAACTCTTTACCTTCATTCTCTGAGCAGTAAGTCAAACACACCTGTAAAGAGAATGAAAAGTAAATATGTGTGCATGTGTCTATGTGTCTATGTGTGTGTATGTGTATGTGCGTGCCTGTGTGTCTATGTGCCTGTGTATCTTTGGGTGTGCGTCTCTGTCTATGTGTCTGTGCATGTGTGTGTGTGTCTGTGTGTGTCTGTCTGTGTCTGTGTGTCTGTGTGTCTATAATACTCTACATTTGTATATGTATGTATGTGTATGTGTAACAAAATATTACATGTACAAATACATAATGAGAATAGAAGAATCATAAGTGGCTACAAGTTGAGGGTTTCATATCAATAAGTTTTCAGTATTGTATGACATAAAAATAAATAAATATATATTCTGTACAGACATTGTTTATGCATTGCTAGACCTGTAGCCAATGGTATAGTGGATATAGAGGAGGGAATTAGGATAATGAGAAAGGACACACACACACCAGCATGAGGAAGAAATTTTGAGGAAAGAAATAATAAGAGAAGAAAAGGGATAGAATAAATATGGAGCAAGAAAAACAAGGGAGATACCAGAGAAATGAGTTTATGGATAATAAAAGATGAAAGAAAATCATTAACCAAAAGATAATTAAAAACCATATAAATGTTTGTAAATATGCATTATAATGATACACAATACATTTCCTAATCATGTCCTGTTTACAACATACTGTGACTGTAGCCAAGAGTCCTTCAGGTACATTAGCTACTAATATCCCAACAAGAAATATACAAGCATCCAGCCAATCATATCCTAATATTCGTCCAATGATAAAGAATGATACTCCCAATACAACTGCCACTGCTGTTATCAATCTTATGAAATGTTCTATCTCTATAGCTATAGGAGTCTCTAAAATATAAAGAGAAAATTATATTAGATAAATAAAAAATAATAGATGGATCCAATCATACATAGTAAAATATAGATGGGTAGAGATAGATAGACATATATATAAATGTAGATAAATGGATGGATGGATGGATGGATAGATACATATACATAGATAGATAGATAGATACAGAGAAAATTATATTAGATAAATAAAAAAGATAGATAAATGGATCCAATCATACATATACATGGTAGGATATATATGTAAATGTAGATAAATGGATGTATGGAGCAGCAGCGAGAGCCACACAATTCACAAAATGTAAGAGAGTCATTGCAGACGAATACAAGAAACTTTCAGTTTTACTGTAACTGTGTGCGAAATTTTTACCTCAAGAGGGCGTTCAATAAGGGCGACCACGTCGAGTCGCCGACGTCCTAACTCTTTCAGTTTTGCAACAGAGACATATTTGAAATTATTATAACCACACCCACCTTGATCAAGCATATAATGTGTGAGGTGTGGCTCAGCATCACAGATCCAACCGAATGCAGCTTCTTTGCTACTTTCTGGACCTCCTGGAGCAATCTAACACTCACTTCAACCTTGCTTACAAATTACTGCAAGCACAGCATCCACTCCAGTCTGCAAGCGAACGGTATTTTTCCCTTATTCTCCCAACATCCCTTTCTCTCTCACTAGAACCAGCTAGAAAGCAAGTCTATACATCACACATACATCAACATCCCATTCTGATCTCCTTTTACTTTTTTTTTTTATCCTAAGCTAACTTCAAAGTAACATCAAAGGGCGGACACTTGAATCAAAGCACCACCCGACCACATCCAACAAAGCGTGGGCGTTTTTGACAATAGAATGCCGACATGCCGCCACCACATTGGCATACTCTTGTAATCTACAGTAATTTGGGGCGTGGTACATCTAAGATCCCGTGAATTGCAGTTTGAATTCAGTATTCTATTAATTACATCATAGATAGTAAAGGAAAGGGATTGGAAACGCGCGGTGGGTGTGGTTACATTTATACACACATTTATATATACAATTATGGAACAATACATTCATTACAATTAAGGTAGTACTAGGGAGTGGGCGGATGCGACTCCAATCACTTTCAAAATAGAATATTATATAATATGACTTTAACCTGGTCTAATAGCAACCTTCATATCTTCTGATCAGCTTTATATTGTCCTGTAATTGAAGAAATATGGTTAAAATCGCCATTTTTGCAATCGCAATAAGCACAAAACCACGCCCACCAAGTACAAGGTATTTTGAGAAAACAAATAGAGCCGTTTTCTGAAAATTCATTTTACTTTTATACTTACAAGAGGCTGAAGAAAGCTGAATTCTGTAGCTTTTCACTGAAACCATAAAATCTACCTTTCTAGACACTATCAAACTCCGATCTTTCTCAGAGAGCAACTACCGCCCCCTCCACCACCCGAAGGGTGTGTTTAGCTTTGTTTCTGAAAATAAACTGTGTTTAGCTTTGTTTCTGAAAATAAACTATCAGTCAAAACATTTAGGCCCAATAATTATACCCCTGGGTGGGTGTGGCTTCCAAAAGATACAGAATTGAACCAGATTGTATGCAGCAAGAAGCTGGCAAAACTAGAAACTGATTGGAGTTTCATCTACCCCTTCCCCTAGTACAACCTTAATATTAATACAAACTACAATAAATTATACACTGGATTAAAAAAGTCAGGTCTTCAGAGGCCAAACAATGAAGGCACTATGCGTTCTTATTCTTCCTTCCAGAAAATCGTGGTTTTGTACCTCTAAAAAAAAGATTACATCATTATTATTTGTATTAACACAAACTATAATACATTATACATGGGGATTAACAGGGTTTGGTCTTCGTAGGCCAAACAATGAAGGTCTGCAAACACATAGTTAGGCTATATAATTACATATATAATTATATATATATAATATATATAATTATATATATAACTGTAGTAAAATTCATGATAGACCGTTCCCACATGCATTCATTGCACACGATTAGATACTTATAATTACATGTATTATAATTATATTCAGACAGGATAGGAAGGAAGCTGCGTCTTGATTATTGAAAATCCAAATCAGAAAGACCTAATTCATCACATGATAAGAAACCACCTTTGCTGGTATCATTTCCTCTAAGTAGAGTTTATTCCAAACTGACTGTATCCCTCCCACGTACAATATTTCTACATGGTGAAGTCAATGCACTATCACTACTGAAACAAAGATTGTTGTCATCTAGTTCACTGTCCAGTGATTGGGTTATAGCACCATCTGACTCAGACCTTAACCGTATGCTTGATAAAGTTCAAAAACGGGGATATTCCATCAGACAGAGTATCTGTAATATCAGTAACAGTAACAGAAAAATTGCAATGTAATATTACAGCATACGGTAGATTATTACCATACAACACCTACACCTTAACAAGTTTAGCTGACTTCTTAGATCTATTAAAATTCTTGGAAACTTCACATCTCTGTCCTGGAAATTATGACATCAAATTCATTGAAGTTGGATATCAAAGAAAAGGAATATTCACTGATCAACAAGGTATATAAACCACATATAATCTGATATACTATTAACATTCCATGATTTAGGTAAAGCAATTGCTTTTATAGAAGAACATCCCATTAAAACAGTAAGACATATGAATTGTTTGTTATTACAAACAAATTCAGGGCAGATGCAAACTTTGTAGTAAATATAGAGAACACTTCATGCAATTGCATCAAAACCTAAAAAAGACGACATCGAAAATATTTCCTGCTACACTAACTATAGATACATGTCAGACCATCAGAAAATTATTCAAATAAAAAAACTTAAATGTGACATCAACAGAGCCAACATTCGTATAATGGAACTGGAATGTAAGTTAAGAAACTATTCACAGACTCGTGGAGTACACTTAGACACCACTATGGAAGAGGATCTCACAACAAGCATCCGTGATAACCATCAAAAAATATTACACAGTTATAGTGAAGGTAGTTTCCCACGGCTTTTCTGGCAAATTCAAATTATGGCCGTCAACCAATCAAAAAAATCATCTATTCGTTGGCATCCATCACTCATTAATTAAGTGGTGCATATTTTTAAAACACAAATCATTGAGTGCATATGAATTACTACGAAAATCAGGGTTTTTGCAACTGCCGTCACAACGTACCTTAAGAGACTACACTCATTATTATACAACAACTTCTGGATTTTCCACAGAATTAGACCATCAACTCGTGAGGGATTCGGCTATGTCATCATTGAAGGAATACCAACGTCACATTTGCCTAATAGGAGATGAAATGTATATAAAAGAAGATTTAGTGTACAGTAAGAGTACGGGTGAGCTAGTTGGATTCCGTGATATAGGAGATATTAATCAACATCTTTTAAAGCTTGAGCATGAAGTTTATGGCTCACAAAATAATGAAGAGAGACTTGCTACAACCATGATGGTATTCATGGTGAGGGGGTTGTTTACTGGGTTCACTTTTCCCTATGCTACATTTCCAGCAACTAAGTGGCTACAGGTCGTCAATAAGTTTTCAGTGTTGTATGACATATGAATGAATAAATATATATTTTGTACAGACATTGTTTATGCATGACTGGACCTGTAGCCATTGGTATAGTGGATATAGAGAGGAATTAGGATAATGAGTAAGAACACACACACCAGGATGAGGAAGAAAATTTGAGGAAAGAAATAACAAAAGAAAAAAAGGGATAGAATAAATATTAAATAAATAAGTTTCAGCAACTAACTTAACAGGAGATCAACTTATACCTTTGTATCTAGAATGCACTTTTCCATTAGAAAGATGTGGATTTTGTGTAACATGTGTCACTTTAGATGGGCATTCTGTAAACAGAAGGTTTTTTAAGCTACTTGGAGCCAGTTCGTCATCAGAATCAAAGTTTAATGTTAATAATCCTTTGTCCTTTAATCAAAGAAAGGTATTTTTTATATCAGATCCTCCACATCTCATCAAAACAACTCGTAATTGTCTTGCCAACCCTAAAAGGAACATGCAGGTAATTTTTACAAGTTACATGTACGTGCATATAGTGTTTACAAAATGTACATTATGTATACAGATCAATGGACACAGAATTTCATGGGAATTTATCACAAAATTGTATGAAATCAGCACACATTCAGATGGCTTAACAACACTCCACAAGTTGAAATACGAACTAGAGTTGGCCGATATTGAAATTTTGAAGGTGATATGATAATTTACTTTTTATCATGATAATGATATTATCACGATAATTGTGAATGCACTCAGAAAATATATATTTTTTGGTTAACAGTCTACAAAATCAAAATATGTTATTTTGGAGTAAGTGATAAAATGATTAATTTATAACAAAATCAGAATTAGCTTTCAAACCGAAATAAGTCCAAACTGGAGAAGATGTTTTCTCTTTTCTAACCAGAGTTCTATCAGGTACTAAGGCTGCCATTACGATCGTTCGACGTTCCCGGTTCACGCCTTCACTGAGACACGTGTATTAACGTATACCGTAATTAATCGATATTAGCGATATACCGCAATAACGATATTATCGAGTTAACGATAACTGTGTATCGTGAGCGCGATAAGACTCATTTATCGTCAATTGGCGATAATACCGGTATATCGCCCAACTCTAATACGAACATGTAAATTTAACATCCTTTTCCAAAATGAGAGTTGATTTAGCTGCTCAGGTATATAATGCACCAAAGCTAAAGAATTAATATTATATAATTATTATGAACATCATTAAGGTCCTTAGATCAACCATTGCAAATGGTCTAAGGTTTTTCTATAAAAGAGGAATAGAAGAAATGCCAAACTTCGTGGAAAACTTTGATAAGTTTTTTGATGCCCTGAATGTGTCCAACTACAATGAGAGTTACAAATCCCTGAAACCTTTTAGAATGCCCTATCGCTCAGCTAATCACTTCCGAATAAAGGTATTCTTTCTTGTATAGCAATTACATGTACATGTATTTCCATATTTGTAACACATTTAGATTTAGTATAGAAAGTATACATAATTATTACAGCTGGCTTCATATACATTGTACAAAATAGTTAAACATTCATTTTGCACTATTTGTGGTTTTCACAAATTATCACAAATATTGTACCTGATTAATAGTGGCTGAATGATGAATTTCTACCTTGGATTGATAAATGGGAAAGTCAAGTGAATGCTAGAAAAGATATAAAAGCAAAAGAAAAATCAAAAGTTAATGTTTAGCAAAGAAACAATTGAAGGAATTAGGATGACAGGTTAATAAAAATGTATGGTATGGCATGCACTAATTAACCTTCCATCCATTTTTTACAGTTCACTCTTTCACAGATCTTGTTAAGTATCTGTTTACAATTCCAGGAGTTACATCTTTCCTCGGTCATCACATTTGTCAAGATCCAATTGAAAAATTTTTTGGAAGACAAAGACAATGTGGCAGAGTTAATGAGAATCCAAGTGTTTTGCAGTTTTTAAATAATAATGAAACCCTCAGAGTTGTTGATTCTATAAAGATAGAAACAGTAGAAGGTAATACGAGATGTTTAAGTTCAACATCGGTGATTGATAGTAACTCAGAGCCACTTCCAAAGCGTAGACGACGTTGTTCCCAAAAATCAAATCCACCACCAATTGATCCTGTGATACTACTACCAATTGAAAGTAAACATAATACACATTAATGTATATATTCATTACTGTTACGTATTTGCAATACACAGATAGCTTCACCTATACTCTTAACACAGCAATGAGTGATGATGGCTTTAGACTACCAACTGCTGATTCTAAATGTGCTCTTCAAACACAACTTCAAATATGGTGTTCCATCGAAGCAAATCATCCATGTATAGAAAATTATCAACAATACTTCCATAACTTGTTCTGTCGATTGATTACTTCAAATCCTAAAATGAGCAAGTTTGAAAGAGAAAAAATCTGGCTACGGTTTCACAATTACATCACATCAGGTGAATACTTGAAATTTTGGGAAAGTTTGTATAGTCAAACTTGCGTTGATGCATCTGCTATCTTGTCATTCTATATCACATATACAATGTTTACACAATATTGGAAGACAGATTATCCTCTAAAAACTAAAAATTAACAAATAGCATCACAGACATTATCCGCCAATGAAGAGAGTGCCCTATGGTATGTAGGAGGTTATATTATTAGAGCTGTGACACACAAACTAGACTGTAGTAAATTTTTATTTAAGGAGGAAATGATATTCACCCTTATAGACTTTATTGAACATAAAGAATGTGATAATGACCTAGAGGAATCTGCAGACCTGGATCCACAAATGTGGGTAAAGCTTATCGATCGGGGAGGATTAGTACATTGTACAAACGAATTCTATGTTTTTCTCCACGAATTAGAAATAGTGGCAAAAACAACCTTTCAACAGGTAAAACATACAATAGGAATAGACATTTCAAATACAATTTTACAAATAAAAATCCAAACAGCTATAATTCTTATCTGGAATAGTGTATGCTCAACAACAGAACTTGTCAAGAGTCAAGTATATGAAAAGGTCCAAGATGATCTACTGACTGAAATTTTACGTTTATATATTACACTCGGTGGATTCGCATTTCTTTCCAGATGGATGGAGAATTTTAAGCTCTCAAGATCAAAGATCTTACAAAGGTCTAAAAGTCTTCGTGCTAAATTGCAGCAATCAGATTCCTGAGGGAATATTGTTATATTTTATTGATTCTATAAGTTATTCCTTACCTATTATTTTATATTTCTCTTCTATTCTTCTTGAACTATTTTCCAATTCACCACATGGTATGAACCACTATTCTAATTATCAATATACGGTATTAATATTCTACTATTTTATAGATATAATACGGCCATAATTCGCATTCATTGTTTATGGTTTATTGGTTTATTTATTAATGGACCAATCAGCTAAGAGCTGCTTTTAAATGGTACATGTGACACATATAGATATTACAATACATAGAAAATAAAAGAAAGAAGAAAAAGAAAAAAAGAAACTGTTTTTTTTTTTTTTTTTTTTTTTTTTTTTTTTTTTTTTTGTTATAAATATACAAATAAGGAAACAAAGAATTAAAATATATATATATATACAATCCACATACAATTTCAAGACAATACAAGAAATTCTTTACATTTAGTCTTAAATGTTGTTAGATTACATGCAGACCTTACATGATCTGGTAGTGAGTTCCATATGAGAACACCCTGATAAGCAAAAGATCGTTTCAGGATGTTTGTTCTTGGACGAGGAACATATAGTCCACGGCAGTTCCTAGTTTCGTGTTGATGTATTCGGCTGGTTGATACAAATATTTCACTGAGGTAAGAAGGGGGGTAACCTCTAACACATTTATAAACCCAGATAGCCAAATGATAATCCCTCCTCTCACCCAGGGTTGTCCACCCCAGTTGCCTTCTCAACTGTGTGGCTGATGACCTGTAAGGTGCCCCTAAGACAGCTCTTGCAGCATTATTGTGGACCACTTCCAATTTATTAGATGCAGACTTTGTACATCCATGCCATACAACATCACAATAATCCAAGGCTGGTAGGACCACTCCTCTCTAAAGTTTGTCAATAGTCTCTAAAGGCACCATATGGCTAAGTCTTCTTAACATTTTTACTGTTTTACTAGTCTTTTGTCTTAACTGAAGAAGATAGTCATTCCAGGAGAGGTGACTATCAAGTAGCACACCAAGGTATTGCACATAATTTACCTGCTGTAGAAGTTTACCCTCAAAGACAATATTTAGCTTTGGTAATTGTGAGAGTGCTGGTCTACTACCAAACAAAATAACTTTACTTTTAACTGAATTCAGGTGGAGCTTTTGTTCGCTCAACCACTTGGCAATACAATGGAAGTCATTACTGAGCCTGTCCTCAATTTCTGGAAGAGATTTGGAGGCAGTATGCATGGCTGTATCATCTGCAAACTGATTTATTTCACAATTGCAGGCTTGCTTAGGGAGATCTCGCACATACACAGAAAACAGTAGTCGACCTAAAATTGATCCTTGGGGTACTCCACAGGTAACTAATTTAGGTTTTGACATTTTATTTTGGAATCGTACAGATTGGACTCTACCATCTAAATAATTCTGAAACCAAAGCAAAGCTTGAGTATTCACACCAACATCTGCCAGCTGTTTCAACATAATACAATGATTTACAGTATCAAAAGCCTTGCGAAGGTCCAAGAACAATGCACCAACATAGCATCCATTGTCAATTGCCTTCGTCCAGTTGGTTGTAGTTTTCAATAGTAAAGAGGCGGTGGAGTAACCACTTCGAAAGCCTGACTGTTGAGGAGGCAAAAAATTCTTTAATTCTAGATAGTCCAATAGTTGATTGTGAACAATCCGCTCTAGAATTTTGCTTAAAACAGGGAGGGTAGAAATAGGTCTATAATTGTTCATTAGAGTTGCATCATTACCCTTGTATACTGGTATAACTCTTGCTTGTTTCCATTGTTGTGGTACTTCACCAGATACTATGGAATGGTTAATAATATTTGCGATACTTGGAGCTATAACCCGAGATGCTTCTTTAATTAGTAGAGCTGGAATATTGTCAAATCCCATAGCCTTTTTACTATGGAGAGCTTGAAGATAATGGAAGACTGTATTAACAGATACACATTGAAGACTAAATATCTTGCCTACACTGGCATTGGTTGCTAGCAGAGGTTGATATTCAGTTGCCAGACCTTGATTGAGTGAAGGACCAACATTCACAAAGTAATCATTAAATGCATTAGCAACAACAGTTGGATCAGAAGTTAACTGTCCATTTATCTGCAATGCTGGTGTTTTTTGACAATTTGATGGTAGTAGTTGCTTAACATTGTTCCAAAAGGTCTGTGGTGTAGGAGATTTGTCAGATAGGAGGTAGTAAAAATACTCACGCTTTGCCTTCCTTAGCTCACTAGTGACATGATTTCGCAAGCATTTGTACAACTTGAAATATATTTCTTTCTTTTGTTTACTTGCAGTATGGCGAATGAGGTCTCTCTGACGCATAAGCTCTTTTATTTCCAAATTCATCCATGGAACCTGTCTTTTCTTACATTTCTTAGTTCTAATCGGGGCATGTTCATTTGCAATCTCCATGAATAGTGTATACCAAGCATAGTAACAGTCATCAATATCATTGAATATTTCACATATTGACCAAGGAACCTGTGATAGATCTCGGCAAAAACTGTCAGAATTAAAGTTTCTCATATCACAATAGGTACTAAACCTAGGAGAGAGCTTTAATGTAGACTTACGAACACAATACACTGCATGATGATCGCTCATTGAATGAATTAGGACACCAGAATCACAAACAACCTCTTTGTTAGTGGTAATCACAATGTCTAATAGTGATTCTGAATGTCAAGTGACTCTGGTCGGAGTATGAATCAGTTGATCCATGTGGTAAGATTCACAGAGAGCAGACAGGCTGTCGTCCTTACTCGGAAGCAGATTGAAGTTAAGTCCGCGAACGTTGTTTCCAATCCCTTTCCTTTACTATCTTAGTCTCGTCCCCAGACTACCACGCCTCACGGCATGAGGCGTGGTAGTCTGGGGACGAGACTATACTATCTATGGATACACTTCCTCTCTGACAGGAGTTGTAAAATTACAACATTAAAAAACTGAAAGGGTTAATATATATGCAAAGTGGGCCTGGGCACACACATACGTCGGTGCTCCAAACTGCTGTGCAAAAATCTTTTTTTTTTCTTTTTTTTTTGCAATAAAACTTTCAGTGTTCCTGAAGTAACCGTCACCGAAACTAAAATAATATATATTTTAAAATTATTTATAGGCCTATATAGAACAGATCTAGTGGGAAAAAAACATATATAATTGTACTAGAAATTGCGCTGGAAATTGAAGTGTTGTATGTTTGCTGTATTATATTGTATAGTTTCCTTGAAGATGGCTCTGGATTTTCTAGGGTTTTTTTTTTTTTTTTTTTTTCCGTTCTATTTTTGAATTTCCCGCTCCTGAATTAATTAATTAATAAACTGACCAATAACGTACGTTTGGCATATAAGGGCGTACCCCTGTGCATAGTTATCCCTGCGAAGGATAGTTGTCTACAGTCATTTGGTTGTTTCTGAAATTGGACAGGTATAATAATCATAATGTTTGTCATGTACATGTGTGCGTAATTATGCTGTAAACATTGAAGTGTTAATGCATTGTATGATTTAGGCCTATAAATTTTTGCGTTGCCATCAATTTAATTGGTATAATAAGTAATTAATATGTTGTGGGTGATTGGATTTGGTTTGTAGTCAATCAGGACTCCATTAACCCTTAGAGGACTGAAACCCCAAATTGCGTGGGTGGTCAAGGCCTGTGCCCCGTTTCAACCCCCACTAACGGACCAAAGGGCAGCCAACAAACCATCAACTTTTTTAGCAATTTTCATGGGTTTGTCCTTGACACCAATTACAAGCATTTGGAGTGCTTTTTAATGCTAGGAACACTCTGAATTTCTCATAGTACTTAAAAACATACAGATAATAATGTCATGAAGATCATTGTAGAAGGGAATCGTATTGTACAGCAATAACATATACTAAGTTACTAAAACATTTATTGCGATATCAAAATTGACTTCCCAAATTTGATTAATAATTAACTGAATTGCTTAAAATTTTTGCAATGCATTCTACAAACCACAAAGATATATCTTGTGTTGTGGCTATAGTCTGGGATAGCCACACCCTTCACTTGGAAGAGAAATCATCTGATAATTTTTGTGGCCTGGCCTGCAACTGAAATATGTTGACCCAATCTGATTGCATGAAGTTAATTTAATGCATTCTTGTTACATGAAGTCAAGAAAGAAAATGGGTTAGGGAGAGAATGTTATGCTAACATTCTCTCTCTAGCCTTGAAGGATTGCTTGTTAACTACATCAACTTTGTCAGATTTTAACCCTAACAACAAATATCGGGAGATATTCATGATGCTAATGTTATCTAGTGTTGAACTTGTAAGACATATGCTATTTCACTATGGTATAAAGGTTTTATGAATGAGTAGACTATAGTATATAGTGTCTAGTTTTGAGCATGAAAATATAGTGATGTCGGTAAAAGAACTGCAGTTAAGAAATGTTTCATTTATTGTATAAACAAACACTTATCTCAATATCTTCTTACACATAGTAAAGGATGATTTGTGTAATTTTTATTATCTCTTCAGCTATAAGTTAAAATCATGAGCTGTTTAAAATATTTGTACAATATAGTAACTACAATTACCTCACCTATTATAATTAATTCATTATAATATCATTCTTTATTCATTCCAGACTAAATCAAGTAGTTAATATATTATATTTGATATACTGTTCAGTTCCTTACCATATGGTAAGTATAATATATATTAATATAATCAATTATTAACTCTCAAATTAAATCCTTTATAATGATTGATAAATGATTTGTGATATACCACATGTAGAATGAGGTTAGTATATAGTATACAAGTAATAGACATTATAATGAATATATCTCATTTACATTAACTGTACCTGAGGGCTGTAGGGTCAAGAGAAAGGTTACTGTAAATCAGATATATCCCAACCAGAGGTGTTATCAACTGATTTGTTTATGTTGAGTGGGTGTATTTGGAACAACACTATCTAAACTAATTAGTTGCTTAAAATTCATTTGAGTTTTGCAGGTAACTATAAAACCATGGGGATACAATGAAACAGGATAATATAACTCATTAGAAGTTCTTCTGATACACCCACTCAACATTGTACAATAGTATTTTTAATTGTCATTTTATTTCCTCTTTTTCATATCTTTGTCTGTATTCTAAATACGGCATTTCTTTTCATTTCTTAATAACACATCATTGTGGATCCACTAGTTGGTGAGTCTAATCAAACCTAATACATACAATAGTATTTTGAATTATCATTTTATTTCCTCTTTTTCATATCTTTGTCTATATTCTAATTACGGCACATCTTTTCATTTCTTAATAACACATCATTGTGGATCCACTAGTTGGTGAGTCTAATCAAACCTAATATATACAATAGTATTTTGAATTTTCATTTTATTTCCTCTTTTTCATATCTTTGTCTATATTCTAATTACGGCACATCTTTTCATTTCTTAATAACACATCATTGTGGATCCACTAGGAGGTGAGTCTAATCAAACCTAATATATACAATAGTATTTTGAATTTTCATTTTATTTCCTCTTTTTCATATCTTTGTCTATATTCTAATTACGGCACATGTTTTCATTTCTTAATAACACATCATTGTGGATCCACTAGTTTGTGAGTCTAATCAAACCTAATATATACAATAGTATTTTGAATTATCATTTTATTTCCTCTTTTTCATATCTTTGTCTATATTCTAATTACGGCACATGTTTTCATTTCTTAATAAAACATCATTGTGGATCCACTAGGACGTGAGTCTAATCAAACCTAATATATACAATAGTATTTTGAATTATCATTTTATTTCCTCTTTTTCATATCTTTGTCTATATTCTAATTACGGCACATCTTTTCATTTCTTAATAACACATCATTGTGGATCCACTAGTTTGTGAGTCTAATCAAACCTAATATATACAATAGTATTTTGAATTATCATTTTATTTCCTCTTTTTCATATCTTTGTCTATATTCTAATTACGGCACATCTTTTCATTTCTTAATAACACATCATTGTGAATCCACTAGCTGGTGAGTCTAATCAAACCTAATATATACAATAGTATTTTGAATTATCATTTTATTTCCTCTTTTTCATATCTTTGTCTATATTCTAATTACGGCACATCTTTTCATTTCTTAATAACACATCATTGTGGATCCACTAGGAGGTGAGTCTAATCAAACCTAATATATACATGTACAATAGTATTTTGAATTATCATTTTATTTCCTCTTTTTCATATCTTTGTCTATATTCTAATTACGGCACATCTTTTCATTTCTTAATAACACATCATTGTGGATCCACTAGTGGGTGAGTCTAATCAAACCTAATATATACAATAGTATTTTGAATTATCATTTTATTTCCTCTTTTTCATATCTTTGTCTATATTCTAATTACGGCACATGTTTTCATTTCTTAATAACACATCATTGTGGATCCACTAGCCGGTGAGTCTAATCAAACCTAATATATACAATAGTATTTTGAATTATCATTTTATTTCCTCTTTTTCATATCTTTGTCTATATTCTAATTACGGCACATCTTTTCATTTCTTAATAACACATCATTGTGAATCCACTAGTGGGTGAGTCTAATCAAACCTAATATATACAATAGTATTTTGAATTATCATTTTATTTCCTCTTTTTCATATCTTTGTCTATATTCTAATTACGGCACATCTTTTCATTTCTTAATAACACATCATTGTGAATCCACTAGTGGGTGAGTCTAATCAAACCTAATATATACAATAGTATTTTGAATTATCATTTTATTTCCTCTTTTTCATATCTTTGTCTACATTCTAATTACGGCACATCTTTTCATTTCTTAATAACACATCATTGTGAATCCACTAGCCGGTGAGTCTAATCAAACCTAATATATACAATAGTATTTTGAATTATCATTTTATTTCCTCTTTTTCATATCTTTGTCTACATTCTAATTACGGCACATCTTTTCATTTCTTAATAACACATCATTGTGAATCCACTAGCCGGTGAGTCTAATCAAACCTAATATATACAATAGTATTTTGAATTATCATTTTATTTCCTCTTTTTCATATCTTTGTCTATATTCTAATTACGGCACATCTTTTCATTTCTTAATAACACATCATTGTGGATCCACTAGTTGGTGAGTCTAATCAAACCTAATATATACAATAGTATTTTGAATTTTCATTTTATTTCCTCTTTTTCATATCTTTGTCTATATTCTAATTACGGCACATCTTTTCATTTCTTAATAACACATCATTGTGGATCCACTAGGACGTGAGTCTAATCAAACCTAATATATACAATAGTATTTTGAATTATCATTTTATTTTTTCTTTTTCATATCTTTGTCTATATTCTAATTACCGCACATCATTTCATTTCTTAATAACACATCATTGTGGATCCACTAGCCGGTGAGTCTAATCAAACCTAATATATACAATAGTATTTTGAATTATCCTCTTTTTCATATCTTTATTGATATTCTAATAACGACACTTCTTTTCATCTGATAATAACATATCATTTAATCTACTTCAGTATTTCCATTTTCCATTTATATACTTATTTTGTTTAACACAGGATGCAGATAAAGCAAGTGAATATAGATGTAAGTTCTCAGTTATATCAATTGTTATTGTAATGTCATACATGTACTACTCCATTTTGGTTGTTCAAAATTAATGTAATTAAAGAAACTTGAATTTTACAAAAGTATAGTAATTACTGTAAGTGTTTGATATCAGGTGTACAAGAAATCAATGAATTATTCATCTTAAACCAATATCATTATCTGACTAGTGTGTGATACCCATATTCTTTACTTGGTGTATGAAGGGTCTGGGGATGATATCTTGTTCTGTTCAAATGTTTAACTATCTTATATCAGGAGTGCATGAATCCTTCGGCGGGGTTCATGTGCTCCTGCTTATATACATAAAGGAAGTGGTTTTTGTTTGTGTTGTGTTTCAGTCTCAGTCCTCTAGTTTTCCTTTCTTCACTAGTCTGGTCTGTTTGATAACTATTGCTACACAGTTGTCAAATATCTATAGCATAATATTTTTTGAGTTCTACACAATATATAGTTACAGTGTGTATTGCACAAATCGTGTACTAACCAGGTAATCAGTCATGTATAACTCACCTCCTACACTGATAAAGTGGTGCTTGATCAGGCTCACTCAATTACTAGTTAACATGAATACATGTATTCATGTGGTGATATGTATTTTAATTATAATCATGTTGAGTTGAAACTGATCTCATTATAAATTCATAGTTTTAAATATATACTTGTGTGTGTATTATAATCATTATGGTAATCACATATTGAGTGTATCTTAGAAAATGAGTTTGATTTGCATAACATGATTACACTATACATATATACAAAAGAAGTTTTATCTCCATAGAAATGTTTTAATGAGATCACATTATTCCAGTATAATATACTATACTTTGCTTGTGGTATTGATATGTCCTCATTTACTAAACAGTTAGTGTACTATTATCAGTAAATGTTAGTTCATGTGTGGATTAAAACTTAACCCTTAGAGGACTGGTGTGTTATATGTGACATTTGACCCCTACGCAGTTTGGAGTGTGTTCCTAGCATTATGAAGCACTCCAAATATTTGTAATTGGTGTCAGGGATAGATAAGCCCATGAAATGGGTTTAAAAGTTGATGTTTTTTCGGCTGCCCTTTGCCCTAAACATCAAGTATGGGAAGATTATAAAGGGTTGGTGTACCCCCGTTAATGGGGTTTGGAGTGGGTAAGCTGTCGCTGCCCACACAATTTGGAGATTCAGTGACCCCACCCACCAGTACAATCTGGTGTGTAGCTGAGACATTTCCTTTGCTGTGAAACCCGATATCGCATGTTTAGCTGGTGCCAATATGTAGTGTGGTAGTTTTGTTTGCCCCAGTTGCAGTCAATAGAGGGAGAACACTACATTTGAATTAGTCCTACGAAGCACTTGAAGACTTTCGAGTCTCAGTAAGAAAGTTGGTAGAAGTAGTACTCCATGTCAGAAAAGGAGTCAAGTTTGGGGTACTTAAAGTGAATGGTGGTCAAAATATATGCAGCAGAGATGCTAATTTGAAAATCAAACTCAGTCCTCTAAGGGTTAATTAAAACACACTTGAAACTTTATCTGGATCTATAGTGTGAATTGTTTTTTGATGTACATGAGATAATACTAATTAAATAATACATTAGCTTAATACTTAATTAGACTTGTAATAGTTACATCTAGATTAGTTTAACATAAGCATAATAACAGTCCTATAATATTGTGATACTATGTACATAAAATGATTATTATTAATATGTGCATGTAATATATAACGTATAGTATATTCAATAGTATAATAAGATAATTATATAATGAGATCAAGTATATAAGAATATTGTTAACCACAAGGAATACCAGTATGTGAAGTGCAAAGAATCCGGCTGTGGAATTCCATCTCTGACTCATTGGCCAAGACATGTGAATATGTAGAAACTAAATAATAATTAGCAGTCACTAAACAATATGTATAATACTGTAACAGAAAGATAAGCTTCACCAAAGATGTGTAAATACTGAAATTCAAGAGTTCTTGTACCTAAATCATCATGTAGTAAGACCAATTACACTCCAGGGCAATACCATGGACACTGACACCTTCCAGCTCAAAATTGTAACCTGCATATTTAACTAAAAGATCACTTGAGAAAATGATATGTATTAAAATGTTTATTTCCTAGTAACAATAAAGCATTAAAATGAGTGTTTTCAAGTGCATCAACTAACTATGCTAACACTTTCTATCGTTTGTTTATTGATATTCAATTTTACAATACTTGATTATTATATATTGTGTGAACTAGTAGTGTAAATTAGTCTATGTTCATATTATACTACAAGTACAACACAATAGATTAAGATTATACATATATATATATACAAGACAAAAATATACGCATGTTTATTTTGTTGTAGATTTATATTTTCATCTTCTCTCCTCATGGTTCTAAATCATTCTTTTAGCTTATAGAAAAGCTCTCTTAGAAGGCGAGTTAGATGTTGCCTATTCTCGTATAATGTTAATTGGATCAGCTGGTGTTGGGAAGAGTAGTCTAAAACGTGGACTAATGAGCTTACCATTTGATGTTAACATCAACAGCACCATTGTTGCTGATGTTCAATCCGTACGACCCGATATTCTATCACTACAACCAAATATATCTTCAGTACAACCTGTTCTTCCTCCGTTACGACCGAATATTCCATCATTACAGCCTGATATTTCATCAATACAACCCTTATTACGACCAGTGTGTTTGGAGTGGGCAATGTCAGGAAATGAATCTACTATAGAATGGACAGAGGTGACCACAAAGCATGAAGTAGATGAAATAGCTCAATTAGTTACCATTGTCCACAAGCAACCAAAGAGTGATGGTACTCCTACAGATACTGCCAATTTTCCACAAACCGAGCCACATACATCAACCCCACCAGAGTATAATAGAAGAATACACAATATAATTGGATTAGCAATTCTTACTCCTGCCTTCAACACAGCCTATGAGATGCGCCACAATAATATTGAACACATAAAACCTCAGTCTTTCTATCATATTTGGGATTGTGGTGGTCAGCCAGTATTTCAGGAGGTATTGCCAGCATTTCTCACTTCACGTACCATGTTCCTTCTCCTCTTTGATGCCTCTATAGATTTCAATACTAGATTGAAAGCTATACAGTATCAACAAGGGCAAATGATTGAAGAAGGGGAAGTCAACATGACGACACTTGAGCTTATGGAGGGGTGGATGTCAAATATTCATGGCCATCTTGTGAAGTATGATGACGAGGGTGGTTTATTAGAGTATCCTCGAATTATTGCAGTTGGATCTCGAGGAGATAAATTGACAGACCTGGAGAAGATTGAAGTCAAGGCAAAGCTGGATAAGTGTCTAAGAGACACTTCCCATGATCAGAAAGACAAACAATATCTACAAATATTAAAGGAAATTGTCATTATTGATAATACCACATCAGGAAAGGGAATTGAAGAAGATATAGGATACAAGTATTTACGAAAGGAGATTTATGATTTCACAAGCAAGAAGCTCGTTGTCAGAACACCAATTAAATGGGTTCTTTTTCGTAAAGTTTTGCAATCGTTAGTGAAGAAATCAGAAAATATCATTACCATGAGGGAGGCATGTGCTATTGGTGTTGCCTGTAAAATCCACCCTAAAGATGTTCCCAGTGTCCTCAAGTTCTATCATGAGCTGGGTGTGGTATTATTCTACTCTCGTATCAAGGGCCTTCAAGAGAAAGTCATTCTGAATCCAAAATGGTTTGTCGAATGTCTTGGAAAGATTCTCACACTTCCAGGTAGAGAAGGGTTTGAGAAAAGAGAGATGTGGACTCTTCTACGTCAAAAGGGCATTCTTGTACAGCCTCTATATGTAGCTGTTTGGAAAGAATGCGAGGGGATTGATCCCGAGAATATGATCCAGCTTCTAGTAAATTTTCATTTGGCAGCTGTAGTCCAGACAGATGAGTTTGGTCAACGAAAATCAAAACAGTTTTTCGTACCCGCAGTACTTCCAACAGGAGATCCATCATCAGCTCTGCCTCCTGGATATCAGCTTAGAGCTAGTCCACTACACATCGCATTTGGAACAGGTTATGTCATACCAGGCTTTTTTACACGTCTTGTCACCTCCATGGCTGAATCATCTCAATGCTCACTTTACTTCCGTGATGGTATTTTCCGAAACAGAGTGACATTTAAATTTGCCGATATCAATTGCGTGACTCTTACTCAGCTTTCTAACGCAATACGAGTTGATCTGTTACGTTATATTCCCAATTCCCCCGCCCTAACACCTTTCCAAATAAGTTGTAAAGATTTACAGGTATCTCATTATGTATAATAATTACTTGTATTTGTATGACATACTGAATCAATAGATTTATCATTATATACATAATTAAGGTATTCTCTGATGATTCATAATTCACATTTAGTAATAAGATGAGTAATACAGTATTATTAAACTGTATATATAATCTAAGTGTGGTTTATATAATGAAATATTAATGTGTTACTTTTCATCCAGTGTCTTCTGAAGATCTGTTCTCAGAAGGTAGAAGATAGTCTACAGTCTAGTAATATCTATACTGATGATCAACAAGTGACTGTTTCTGATATTACAAGAGAAGTCAAGTTCATATGTCAAGGGTTGGAATGTAATTCTTCTTCTGATCCTCATTATCTACTTCCTATAGCTCATCAAACATGTGAGATCCCAGTTGAATGTGATAGAAGCAGAGTTTATAGGAAACTTACTCGTGATGAATCATACTGGTTTCCTGGAAATAGTGAAGGTGAAATTAAAATACTTAGCTTGATAATAATAATTGTATAATACATTAATTTAAAAGTTATAATAAAAATAATAATATGGCTCTTTGCATTCCGGTATGCATGTTAACCACTGTCATGTGACTTTGTTATGAGCATAGTCTAATATTAGCTTTATATAGTTAGTATCAGTGTATGAATGCTAGTATCACTAGGAAAAGTACAAATGCTCAAGTATTTGACATGTCTTACCTTCCATTGAGACTGGACTGTAGAGAGAGAGAGGGAGAGAGAGAGAGATCTAGAGATAAAGAGTAATAACAAATTTGAAAAATAAAATTATCATACATAGTCCTACACTAATGAATGTTAATAATCTATATTGTTCATGATTGTTAAAAAGTAGTTTTGAATGACACAATCCATATTGTGATAATGAATGTCATTACATTCATGTCATGTACAATGAATGTTAACTAAAAGTAAAACCCTTTTAGTAAGCCTAATATTACTTTAGTGGCTATAACTAAAAGTGGTCATTATTGTCACACTAAAACAACACTAATTTCTGTATTTTGTGAAGCCATAGCTAAAAAGTTCAATACATGAACTAAAATGGATTGAGCTTTAGTTATACAAAGGTGCGTGGGCGATTGCCATGGCAACCTTTGATGTACTTAGGGAGATATATGCCCATAACATGCCTGTAGACAGGGAGATTTAGTGTCTAGCCACTAAATCATCTAATTGTATTTTCACAGTTTTTACAGTAACGCTAATTGGGATATTACTAAGGTTTCTACTTGACAACAGTGGAATTTAATTGCATACTTTTGTGTTACCATGGTATAAAATACATATAGCCCTGGTTGGAGGCAGTTATGGGCATATAACACCCTTGAGATAATTATCTCGGGCTACGCCCTCGACCAATTATCTCGCGGGGTGTTGTATGCCCATAACTGCCTCCAACCAGGCCTATATCTATACTTAATCTACATCAATTAAAATTAATTAATAATAATTATATACATGATTGAACACATTATGCCTAATATTACTTTAGTTAATTAGCTATAACTAAAAGTGGTCATTAGTGTCACACTTAAATGACACTAATTTCTGTATTTTATGAAGCCATAGCTAAAAAGTTCAATACATGAACTAAAATGGATTTAGCTTTAGTTAATTAAAACAACACTACATCAATTGATAATAATTATACACATGATTGAACACATTAAATAATGATATACATATTATATACAACATATGTATACATGACAAAACCTGTTCTACAAGTATTCTTTATTTAATTAGTATAGTTACACATGACTAATATTTCTCAGGTACTAGTATATCTATCCTGGAGAAGTCACCAGAGTCCCTAGATGTGTATCATCTACTGAAGGAGAAGTCAGCTGATTGGAATGGATTTCGCAGAGAGCTATGGCTTGATGGTAACTATGGAGACACGTTGGCTCGAGATCGTAGTCTTACCGATGATGATAGATTGGATAAGGTGTTAACAAAATGGATTGAAGTGGAGCCATCTCCAGTGACATGGAGCATGATTCTTGAGATGTTACGAAAACTCAAGTTGCTAAATGTTGCAGACAAAGTGAAAAAATACTTGAAAAGAGAAGTTGTGATTGAGAAATACAGCCAAAAAAATAATTTTTCTGGTTAGTAAATTATTTCTAACGAAGTATAATGATCAATATGAATTGAAAAAACCTTTTTGAGTGATCATTAAATGCATGATATTCACTTGACATTATTTTAAACTACATTCTCTATAATGCCCCATCCAAACCCCACCCCTTCCCTCCCTAAATCCACCCTGATTATATTGCACATACGCATGTTGTAAATCTGCACACTTTCAAGATGGCAGGAATTGAGAGTGATGAAAATCATCAAGAGTAGCCAGCAACATCAGTGTATTTTGTAACACATGTATATTATTTTACATATGATTGATGTCATTATCCACTTTACTGAAGTGAAGACACATTTGTGATCATTCACACTATGATCAACAATTCTGATGTCATAATAATATAATAACTAATAATATTATTGTTTATAATTATAACTATAACATCATTCATCACATAGATTTACATTCTCCTGTAAAGAGAACAAGAAAAGAACAAGATGATGATGAGGAAGAGAAGAGTGGAAACAAGAGGAGAAAATTATCTTGAAATATTACATTACATACTGTGATGTTCATATCCCCTCATACTTACATTATTAGCTATATAAACATTTTGTGACTGATATCTTTAACAAGCACAAAACAATGGATTCATATTAAGTAAATTAACATAATAATTATTTTATTTATTAATTATTTTGTGTAATAGTTCCACTGTTTGATGTCAATTTTTTTTATTATGTAAATTGTTTTTTTTTTGGTAAAGATTAAAATTTCTACTACGATAATTACTTGTTAATGCAAAGGGTTAAATAGATGCTTTTTAAGAACCATAAAGCTGTTATAATTATATATAATTATATATACATCAACCACAAAAAATGAAAAGGTAAATAAATGACACTGGCTATATATGAATTCATAAGAAGAGTTTTATGAGAGCAAGAACTGGACTAAATACACTGAGATATCATCAGATCATTTATCATCATTTGACAAGAAAGATAATCACTAATGTTGTGATGAACTCCATATTTCAAAATAACTATTATACATTGGCATGCCAACATAGCATATTAATATCCATTACTAAGGTGTGAATTACTGATTCATTTTAGATTTTTAATTCTTACAGTAGACAGATCTCTGAACAAACAACCAAGGTTGATGATGTAACTCAGATGTACACACCATAAATCATCACATAGTAGTTAATTTTACAGGTTATTAGCTAATTGTGTCAACCATCAACTATATCCTCTAGGGCCTCGGGATGGTTTTGTTTATAAAATTCATATCACATCATTGTGTAGTCTGGTGTGTGCACCCATTAGCTTGCAGATAGGTAGATATATGCCCAGACTAATATTGTAGGTTCATCATAATTACATAAACAATACTTGACATAATTGTGATTATTAAATGAATTTTGCAAGCACTTTAGTAATCTTAGTTGAGAGGGTAATTGTATTGTCACACATGTTCCAAGGTCATTTAGTAACATAATATACTCATGATCATATCAGGGAAAAGTCTTACTGGGTTTCCAATTACTGACAATAAAATCTTTTACCATGATGAATAACAGTCACTATATCACCAAATCCAGTCTGTTATACAATAAGGTTGATCTACTTTAGTAATCTCATTTGAATTCTCATGTCAGTAGAGCAACATTACATGATGACTGAATCAATAGGAAATATAGTTTAGAATGATCAATAAGACAAGATATACAATATCTGGGATCTATCTTGATATTAACCTAAACATTGATCATCACTGACTATAAAGACATATAAACATATTAACAGTAAAACATGACTACCCTTGACCTCATTCATAACTTTAGTTTGGAATGACTAAAAATCTTTTTACTTTTCATATAATAATTATCTTTCTTGTTCTTTTTTTGTGTACACGTATGTCAAATTTGAATCCACAGCTTCATGCAGTATTGAGTAACAGTACACTACATTACATATAAAGTGATCATAGTCCTAATTTTGAAGTCATCATGAATGTCAAACAGTAATTATCATTTATTATTCATTATTAATAACACTAATTAGTTTAATTAAATAATATTTGCTGCACTATTACACATAATAATAATAATAATAATAATAATAATAATAATAATAATAATAATAATAATAATAATAATAATAATAATAATAATAATAATAATGTGATAATAAATATATTAAACAGAGATATAGTGTATTATATATTATGATTAGTCTACTGTAGCTTTTAATAGTAAGTCTCTCTCTCAACCCAACCTAAAGAGAAATATTATTATAATAATTAAATAATAATATTATAGGATACATACCTCCTGGTCTACTTCGTATGATAAGTTTTCTTATCTCATCATACACAAAGATAAGAATAGAGAAACTTATGGGTGTACACCATCATTCTAATCTTAATCCATGCATACGTAATGCTGTATCTAACCATGGACAGTAAGCTAGGAATACAGCTAGAGCTGTCTCAAATATTAGACCAAATATAAGATAATAGTTCCTAATAAATAAATAAATACATGTATAGATAATATAATGACTATAATTATAAATAAATGGAGGGTGAATAGATGGGTGAATGGATCGATGGATGGATGAATAGATGGATGGATGGATTGATGGATGGATGGATGAATAGATGGATGGATGGATGAATGGATGGATGGATGGATGAATGGATGGATTGATGGATGGATGGATGAATAGATGGATGGGTGGATTGATGGATGGATGGATGAACAAATAGGTACATGTAGATGAATGGATAAATGGATGAATACATGATGGGTGAATAGATAAATGTATGAAGAACGAATGCATGACTGGATGGATGATGATGAATGATGTATAGAATGATAAATGCCTAATGATTAAATATAGAATGATAAATGAATGGTGAGGGTAAATTTAAATGCAAGAATGAATGGATGCAATATGTCAACATCCATCCATTTATCCATCCATCCATGCATTTATCCATCTGTCCATCATCCATCCATTTATCCATCATTTATATCTGTCCATCTGTTTGTCATCCATCCATTTATCCATCTACCCATCCGTCCATCTGTCTGTCTATCCGTCATCCATTTATCCATCCATCCATAGCATGATTATATAATTATGATTATAATAATATTGATTAATGAATGAATATTCAATCATACTTGAATCCCTGTCTAAATAGAGAGTTCAGTCGTGTTTTACATATTATCAGATCAGCCCACTGTACTACAACAATACTGATAAAGAATCCAGTGTGACATGTAAACTCCAGTGTTTTACGATTATCATAATTCTGTATATATACACATGTATAATGAATGGATGGATGAATAGATGGATGGATGAGGGATGGATGAATGTGTGGATGATGGATGAATGGATGGATGAATGTGTGGATGATGGATGAATGGATGGATGAATGGATGGATGAATGTGTGGATGATGGATGAATGGATGGATGGATGGATGATGTGAACAATGGATGGATGGATGCATAAATAGTGGATGAATGAATGGAAACACATTTAAGGAATAACTATTACATAACATATAGTCATATACCTACATGTACACATGTATGTGAGGTGATATATACATGTACATGTACACATGTATGTGAGGTGATATATACATGTACATGTACACATGTATGTGAGGTGATATATACATGTACACATGTATGTGAGGTGATATATACATGTACATGTACACATGTATGTGAGGTGATATATACATATACATGTATGAGAGAATTAAATGAGGGGAATTGAATCCAGGACTTTCAATCTGGTCAATCAGATTCATTGATGACAGAGGAGTGGAGGACTGTACTAATCCCAAATCTAGTTCAAATCAAGCTACTTCTAACTCTCTCAACATGTTATAATAATACTCATCAACTCACCCATTCTTGTCCAAAGCTATCTGTTACATAACCATTTTTATTATCCCAGTCTTTCCTCAGTCCCAGGAGTGTCCAAGGCAGAAACCCATTCTCACCCATTATCACAAAGTATGTAAAGAACCCAGCCATTGCCTGTATGATACCAATCTGACCATATGTCATACTAATTAACCTGTTGTGATGAAATGATTCATTCAATTAATGTGACTCAACACATGATTACTGATAATATCTCACTATTCATTCATTGTGTACACAAATCAATTTAGTAACTAAGAGACATATAGTCTCATCCCCAGCCATACCACTATGTGATAAGCCTCTGGTGACGTTCTTGGTTGTGCTGACTCAGCATGTCATGTGATTATTTTAAAATAGTGTGTGTGAAATATCATAGACTGGTTACTTTCCTATTATCGCTGCCAGTCACCAGGTATCACATAACAATAGTAAACTCACTGGTATAACATAGGCTGCCAGTCACCAGGTATCACATAACAATAGTAAACTCTCTGGTATAACATAGGCTCTTTTCTGAGTTGTTGAATTAATTAACAAACATTTAGTATAGATCTACTTTCATAGCTAAACATTGCAACATAATAAATAATGGTACGTAGCCATTAGTGAAGAACAGCTTATCTTTAATAATCACCAGAACAAACATTCCTTTGACATTTTCACACACACGTCACATGATATTTGTCAATTACAGTATAGCCCTAAATTTTCACATTTTGACGACATACAACTATTTTGTGATAAAATTTTTATTTGCACCAAAAATACATATGTGGTATGACCATTATTTTTGCCGTCCGTCAGTTTTCTCAAAAAATGCAAAATTTATAGCCTACAAACATTTAGGGCTATACAGTATATGATGATGATACAACATATTTGAATACAATTGTGTGAAGCACAACCAAGAATTTGTTAGATAGTCACCAGACACTTCGGGTGTGGCTGAGATGAGACTAATCACTCTTCATTAATAAAACATTTCGATTACTGAATATCAAGTGTAATCATTCACTGATCAGTAGTACCATTTCATATTACCAGTAATACATACTCACCTACTGTTGACCAGTTTATCTCTTTTAGCATCTCGTGGTTTCCTCTCCATTATATTACTCTCAGCTTTCTCATATGCAAAAGAGATAGCAGGTACCTACCAGAAGATACATGTATAAATGAATAGATAGATAGATACACATACATATATAGATAGATATATAGACACATGTAGAATTGTAGATAGATACATGTGTATATATATATAGACAGATGAATAGATTCTGATAAATTGATTGATGATGTATAGAATATAATAGACAGGGACATGTATATCAATGAATTGAATGAAGGAATGGAGAAATAGATGGAATGATGGATAGATAGATGAATGGATGGGTGGATGGGTGGATGGATGAATGGATGAATAGATAGATCGATCGGTAGATGGATGGGTGGGTGGATGGATGGATGGATGGGTGGATGGATGGATGAATGGATAAATCAATGAATTAATGAAGATACCATATCAGTTCCTAAGTCAATACAAAGAATAGTAATAGTTCCAAGAGGAAGAGGAATAGAGGCAAGAATAAAGAGAAGAAATGGTGTTATCTCTGGTACATTAGATGTTAGAGTATAAGCTATTGACTTTTTTAGATTATCAAAGATGAGACGACCTAGAGAAACAAGTCATGATATGAAGAGAGAATGGATGAAAATATGATGAAATACCTTCTTCAACTCCAGTAACAATAGATGCAAAATTATCATCAAGTAGTATCATATCAGCAGCTTGTTTAGACACATCTGATCCAGTGATACCCATAGCAACACCTAGTAACCATTTAATAAAATTAATAATAATTCTTTAGTTAATAATACATCTTTGATTAACCTATATTAGCTCTTCTTAATGCAGGGGCATCATTCACTCCATCTCCAGTAACAGCAACCACCCAACCAGCTCTACGACAACCTTCAACAATACGAAGTTTTTGTGTTGGTGAAGTTCGTGCAAAGACGATTTCTGGATATCCACTTAATACCATATCCACCTCTTCATCACTCATTTCCTGAAATTAGGAATCAATGGAATGGGAATCAGTCTATAGAATAAGCATCAGTCTATATATGGATACAACACTTACCAGTAATTCAGTACCATGAACAACAATAGCACATGCTTTTCTGTTTAATAAAAACAAGAGGAATAGTGATGACCATATAAGGAAATATTACCTTGGATCAACTTGTTCTAGTGTTATACCTTCAGCCTCAGCCACTTCATCAGGTGTATAATGACCTGGAACATACCCAATATATAAATAATAATAATATAATTAATATAACTGACCCTCTCTTATAATACCAACACTACGAGCTATAGCTTTAGCAGTAATAGGATGATCACCAGTAACCATTATCACCTGTATATTAGACAAATGAGGATTTTACTAGTTAATGTATTATTGAGTGTACATTATGACATGATCAGGTGACTAGTATATGAAAATATGATTGGCTCGATGTTATATAATTATACATGTATCATAATTTCATATTGTAAGTAGTGTGGTTTTGTTCTACAAGAACTTTTAAAACATAAGAAGAGTTGAATAATCAATATTTCCACCATGCCTATAGTAAACTGACCAATCAGATTTTTTGAAATAAGGTTGACAAATGTGTTGGTTAGTGATATTATGTATACTGTTGCCACATGCAAAGATTTGCTCAGTTACTGCATTTCACATGTATTTCATGGTAGATACACCTTGGTACAGTTTCTATTGATTTATCAAACCTTGTGCCTTTGGCCCTCAGTTTGATAAATCCTACATACCTCAGTATACAACCTATACTTATAACTGTGTGTTAATTGTGTTTATGACATGAGAAAGTCAGCCATGATTACTGAATGATGATACCACATAGTAATCGTAGGGATATCTTGTTTTTGCTATGATCATAATATCATATTAATACCTTAATTCTTGCTGTTCTACACTTACAAACAGCTTCAGGTACATTGGATCGAGGTGGATCAATCATTGACATTAGACCAACGAAACACAATCCTTCAACAGGAAAATTAATCTATAAATAATATAATTAGTGAGTTTAATATCTCATGAATAATTCATTACTCACTTCATCTGTATCAAATTCATATCCTTTAGAAAATGTCCCCAATGGAAGATTATAATGACAGAAACTAAATGATATATATATTAATATGTGTACATATAATAGTATAGTATGAGGTATAATTGATATAAAGATCTTTATCTTAATATATTACATGTATAACCATTTATATATGTACATGTGATATGTAACTCCTTATGTTTAACTAACCCTAACACTCTTTCTCCAAGACCTCCTAGTTCAAGATATGCTTTATTAAATGACTCAGTGAATAATTCATTAATGAGGTGCTCCTGTAATAATAATAATAATAATAATAATAATAATAATAATAATAATAATAATAATAATAATCAACTTGGTTAACTGTGTTGCCAGTAGCTAGATACAACTTTGACTTGGCACCTCAAGAGTTCAGGGATGCATTGGCAATCAGGTATAGAAAACCGTTATTAAGAATTCCTGAGTGCTGTGATGGATGTGGCTCAGTATTCGACTTGTCACATGCATTAGATTGTAGAAAAGGGGGCCTAGTAATACAAAGGCACAATGAAATAAGGGACGCTATCGCGGATGTTTCCTCCATGGTCTGGGGACAAGTGAAAAAGGAACCGGTGGTCAGGGAACCAAATAATACAACAGAAACACCTGCCCTGATAGCTGACCTATCCATCAGAGGAGTCTGGACGCCACAAGAGTTGACATTGTTAGATGTTCGTGTCATAGACACAGACGCCAAATCTTATGGTAACAGATCTCCCGAAGATGTGATAAACACCGCAGAGAGAGAAAAGAGGAATAAATATGGGGAAGCATGTGAGGCCAGGAGGGCAACGTTTACGCCATTCTGTGTTTCCGTAGATGGAGTAATGGGAAAGCAGGCGCAACACTTGGTGAAGAGAATAGGAGATAGATTGACAGAAAAGTGGGATAGAACATATGGAGAAACGATGGGGTGGCTAAGAGCAAGACTAGCATTTGCTATATTAAGAGCTTCAATCCTATGTTTGAGAGGATCACGAACAAAATGGAGATGTCTAGGGTTAGAGGATGGAGCTCCAATTACTTGGTTATTGGATTAACACCAATCCCAATTATCACTTTATTTCTTTATTTCTATATTATAGAGTAATTATAAATTTTTGGACTTTGACTTTCATAATAATAATAATAATAATAAAATAATGATAATAATAATAATGAATAATAATAATAATAATAATAATAATAATAATAATAATAATAATAATAATAATAATAATAATACCGTTATTAAGAGTTCCGGAGTGCTGTGATGGATGTGGCTCAGTATTCGACTTGTCACATGCATTAGATTGTAGAAAAGGGGGCCTAGTAATACAAAGGCACAATGAAATAAGGGACGCTATCGCGGATGTTTCCTCCATGGTCTGGGGACAAGTGAAAAAGGAACCAGTGGTCAGGGAACCAAATAATACAACAGAAACACCTGCCCTGATAGCTGACCTATCCATCAGAGGAGTCTGGATGCCACAAGAGTTGACGTTGTTAGATGTTCGTGTCATAGACACAGACGCAAAATCTTATGGTAACAGATCTCCCGAAGATGTGATAAAAACTGCAGAGAGAGAAAAGAGGAATAAATATGGGGAAGCATGTGAGGCCAGGAGGGCAAAATTTACTGGAGATGGAGCCACCCCATCGTTTCTCCATATGTTCTTTCCCACTTTTCTGTCAATCTATCTCCTATTCTCTTCACAAAGTGTTGCGCCTGCTTTCCCATTACTCCATCTACGGAAACACAGAAGGGCAAAATTTACGCCATTCTGTGTTTCCGTAGATGGAGTAATGGGAAAGCAGGCGCAACACTTTGTGAAGAGAATAGGAGATAGATTGACAGACAAGTGGGATAGAACATATGGAGAAACGATGGGATGGCTAAGAGAGGATCACGAACAAAATGGAGATGTCTAGGGTTAGAGGATGGAGCTCCAATTACCTGGTTATTGGATTAACAGCAATCCCAATTATCACTTTATTTCTTTATTTCTATATTATAGAGTAATTATAATTTTTTGGACTTTGACTTTCAGTTGTATATTTATATTAATAATAATAATAATGAATTTTATTATGTTAATGATAAAATATTAAACTAATATAATGAACTATTATATATACATATAAACAATAATTATGTGATAGATATAATAATCTTTTACATTGTATTAAGAGATTAAATATAGCATGATAATGAGGGGAGAGGGACAATACAGTTCAGGATTACATGTATGAATGAAGTTAGTGTATAATGTATCATTTATTAGCTCCATTCAAGTACACACATAGAAACATCACACATGTACAATAAAGGAAGTGTTTTAATACAGCACAGGTGATGAGTTTCAAGCAATCCGATTGGGTTGAATTCAGAAAGATATAATAAATAATTATATTACATTACCTCTCCATTCATCATGTAAGTTGAACAACGACTTAAAATTCTTTCTGGAGCTCCTGTTAGTAATACAAAGATATAATTATTATATCAATGATCTAGCTCTCTTAAATACAGTTCATTATAATATACATATTTACTAGAGAACATTATAATGATTACATGTTAGTTATAACATAATATTACACATAATGTGTATCACAACTCTTACATTCATTATAATTATTATGTAACTTATTAGTAAAGGATATCATATCCTCAGACATGTAGTCTTTAGATGATACATTCTACAAATTAATATTCCTCTCATTGTGGTGTGATACTCAATTATTTTATGATCATGATGCAGCAATATTTAGATGGTACGATTATCACATGGTATCTTAATAATATTTTATCTGATGATCAAAATATTACCAATCCCTTCCTACATGATGTACCGTATGCCGGTAAATATTTGTGGTGGAATATTTTCATGAAAGGCCTATTTTGGAGTATTTGCGAATTTAAATTTTCACAAATTACCACAATTTTAGTAGCCCACGTGTACAGTTTATTTACTCAACGTGCGAACTATTGATTTGCATGCAAGAGGCTAGAAATGATGCTGATCCCTATTCTGTAGCAATGATCAATTCCTCAGTGACTGTTGTTGGGTCATGAATCAATGGCAGAAGAAGGGACACTTGAAGATAGTGCTCCGTGTGGGCTTGGAACAGCAGAATCTCACTTAAAGTAATGATACAATGATGTCATAATCAATTCATGAATCCACACGGCAATTACTTGTACCACGCCCATATCTTTACGATTTTTATTTTCGCCAGTAGTGTACTATTCACGAAATTCCCGAAAATATTCCACTGCGAACATTTCCCAGCATACGATATATACATTATATATACTTCCCCTCATATCAAATCATGATGTTCATTTTAGTTACCTTTCATAACAAGTAGGAATCCACTTCCATCAGGTTTATCATGAATAGATAACTGTATAATAATATATTAATTAGTTATATGAATATTAATGAGGTTATACCTGATATTTATTAGTTGAGTTAAATGGTATCTCTGATACTTTACTATATTCCATTCTCAATTCTTCCACATTACCTACCTCTAATTCATAACACTTGAGTAATGCTGATTCACTAGCATCACCACAACACTCTCTATGTGTGTGTATGTGTGTGCGTGTGTGTGTGTGTGTGTATGTGTGTGTGTGCAGAGTGTAAGACTCACTTACATGTACATGTATATATAATATACATGTACACATGTACGTACACACATGTACAGTATAGTGTGAAGAACCAAAGCCACAGACACACACACTTACTTGTCTAGTATATTCATGTATTCCTGACCATCTTTGAAATAAGCCCTGTTACACAAACCAGTAATCCTAGCTAACTTATTCCATGTTGGACTAGGATCCTAGTATTAAATAATGATAATTTAATAATGATAATGATGTTATTACATACTCTCTTTGTCTTCATAGGATCACAAGGGTCTTCATCGGTATTAGCACCATGTATTGATCCATCAAACCACATGTGAGCTAATAAAAGAATGAAGTGATTTAGATACAAGTCTAGTATGTATGTATATGTACATGTGTACACGTACATGTACATGTACATGTACAACTGTTAATTGAGTGCAAATCTTCACTAGAGCCTGTACTGATGTTTCATATGTACATGTACATGTTTATGAAATTGTACATCACTCTATATTTATTATATTACATGTATCTCTTCAACATGCTGCCCCTCTCCTCCACTCAGTAATCATGACTTTTAAATATCATTATAACATATATTAATTACATTTGAGTATTCCATCAAGATTTGATACTACATTTAGTTGATCATGTGTAGTTCCAGCAACCATACATTATAATATTGTGATAATAACTCACAACTATTGCTCCACAATGTACATGTACATGTATATAATATACATATAGCATAGCTGGGTTTTTTTTTTGCAGAAATTCACGGTAAGAGAAAACTGTTTCATTAGCAATGTATTTCACACTTTAAAATTTTCTACCATGATTCATGCTTACAATCACAGTCAATTGAAGAACTCGTAAATACATTTCCATGGAGTGTTATTTGTGCATTCTTCAATCAACCACTGTACCACAAAATTAAACAAAAATAAATTCCTTGTGAAAAATACTCACTATACGATATCTCTAGTACTAACACATGTATCGTACATGTATGTCTATTTTATGTCATGATAATATAAACAACATCATGACATAGTAGACATACATTAGCTAAACTAATACTAGCATTTCTTTGGAAATGAATCTTTCTTGATATGTGTGTTCAGATTATCGTATAGGATTTATTTGAAGAGAAAGGAAATTGTCAGGTTTCTGTTAGCATTAATAATTTGTAATAGACAATATTAACACATAATCATACAACAATTAGTGAGGGTATGGTGCCATGTTCCTCTAGAAATATTAGTTATATAAGCTCCAAAAGTCAGGTGAGTAGAAACTCAAGCCTAAGAGGGTTACTAGTGCCATTCATCACCTTTGTATAAACCCTGGTCATTCATACAATATGATCTTCTTTACATGATCTACACAAAACTATTTTTTTAATGTAATTAAAAATTCTATATCATTGCTGAAATACTGTATAGCCCTAAATGTTTTTACATTTTGACGATATTCAACTGTTTTGCGATAATATTTTAGCGTTCACCAAAATGATCATACATGTATGTGACAGCATACCTGACCATTATTTTCATAAATAAAATTTTTGTGGTCCATCAATTTTTGCGAAAAAAAGCGAAATTTATAGCCCAAGAACATTTAGGGCTATACCATAATCTCAATAACAATTTTAATTTATATTCTAGAGGATGTACATGTATATAGTATATTGTAACAGCACTAGGTAATACATATTATAATATTAATTACTAATTAACATACCAACAGTCATTCTATTCTGAGTTTTATCAGAACATATTACTGAAGCACTTCCAAGAGTTTCTACAGCTTCCAAGTTACGAACAAGACAATTCTTTACCTTCATTCTCTGAGCAGTAAGAGTCAAACACACCTGTAAAGAGAATGAAAAGTAAATATGTGTGCATGTGTCTATGTGTCTATGTGTGTGTATGTGTATGTGCGTGCCTGTGTGTCTATGTGCCTGTGTATCTTTGGGTGTGCGTCTCTGTGTATGTGTCTGTGCATGTGTCTGTGTGTGTCTGTCTCTGTGTGTGTGTGTGTGTCTGTGTGTCTATAATACTCTACATTTGTATATGTATGTGTGTGTATGTGTAACAAAATATTACATGTACAAATACATAATGAGAATAGAAGAATCATAAGTGGCTACAAGTTGAGGGTTTCATATCAATAAGTTTTCAGTGTTGTACTAGTATGACATATAAATTATATTCTGTACAGACATTGTTTATGCATGACTGGACCTGTAGCCATTGGTATAGTGGATATAGAGGAGGGAATTAGGATAATGAGAAAGGACACACACACACACACACACACCAGCATGAGAAAGAAATTTTGAGGAAAGAAATAATAAGAGAAGAAAAGGGATAGAATAAATATGGAGCAAGAAAAACAAGGGAGATACCAGAGAAATGAGTTTATGGATAATAAAAGATGAAAGAAAATCATTAACCAAAAGATAATTAAAAACCATATAAATGTTTGTAAATATGCATTATAATGATACACAATACATTTCCTAATCATGTCCTGTTTACAACATACTGTGACTGTAGCCAAGAGTCCTTCAGGTACATTAGCTACTAATATCCCAATAAGAAATATACAAGCATCCAGCCAATCATATCCTAATATTCGTCCAATGATAAAGAATGATACTCCCAATACAACTGCCACTGCTGTTATCAATCTTATGAAATGTTCTATCTCTATAGCTATAGGAGTCCTAAAATATAAAGAGAAAATTATATTAGATAAATAAAAAATAATAGATGGATCCAATCATACATAGTAAAATATAGATGGGTAGAGATAGATAGACATATATATAAATGTAGATAGATGGATGGATGCATGCATGGATGGATGGATGGATGCATGGATGGATGGATGGATGGATGGATGGATGGATGGATGGATGGATGGATGGATGGGTAGATGGATGGATGGATGAGTAGATGGATGGATGGATGGATGGATGGATGGATAGATACATATACATAGATAGATAGATAGATACAGAGAAAATTATATTAGATAAATAAAAAAGATAGATAGATGGATCCAATCATACATATACATGGGTAGGGATAGATAGATATATATGTAAATGTAGATAAATGGATGTATGGAGCAGCAGCGAGAGCCACACAATTCACAAAATGTAAGAGAGTCATTGCAGACGAATACAAGAAACTTTCAGTTTTACTGTAACTGTGTGCGAAATTTTTACCTCAAGAGGGCGTTCAATAAGGGCGACCACGTCGAGTCGCCGACGTCCTAACTCCGTCTTAACTCTTTCAGTTTTGCAACAGAGACATAATTATTCACTGTAGCCATTGGTATAGTGGATATAGAGAGGAATTAGGATAATGAGTAAGAACACACACACCAGGATGAGGAAGAAAATTTGAGGAAAGAAATAACAAAAGAAAAAAAGGGATAGAATAAATATTAAATAAATAAGTTTTCAGCAACTACCTTAACAGGAGATCAACTTATACCTTTGTATCTAGAATGCACTTTTCCATTAGAAAGATGTGGATTTCGTGTAACATGTCTCACTTTAGATGGGCATTCTGTAAACAGAAGGTTTTTTAAGCTACTTGGAGCCAGTTCGTCATCAGAATCAAAGTTTAATGTTAATAATCCTTTGTCCTTTAATCAAAGAAAGGTATTTTTTATATCAGATCCTCCACATCTCATCAAAACAACTCGTAATTGTCTTGCCAACCCTAAAAGGAACATGCAGGTAATTTTTACAAGTTACATGTACGTGCATATAGTGTTTACAAAATGTACATTATGTATACAGATCAATGGACACAGAATTTCATGGGAATTTATCACAAAATTGTATGAAATCAGCACACATTCAGATGGCTTAACAACACTCCACAAGTTGAAATACGAACTAGAGTTGGCCGATATTGAAATTTTGAAGATGATATGATAATTTACTTTTTATCATGATAATGATATTATCACGATAATTGTGCATGCACTCAGAAAATATATATTTTTTGGTTAACAATCTACAAAATATGTTATTTTGGAGTAAGTGATAAAATGATTAATTTATAACAAAATCAGAATTAGCTTTCACACCGAAATAAGTCCAAACTGGAGAAGATGTTTTCTCTTTTCTAACCAGAGTTCTATCAAGTACTAAGGCTGCCATTACGATCGTTCGACGTTCACGGTTCACGCCTTCACTGAGACACGTGTATTAACGTATACCGTAATTAATCGATATTAGCGATATACCGCAATAACGATATTATCGAGTTAACGATAACTGTGTATCGTGAGCGCGATAAGACTCATTTATCGTCAATAGCCGATAATACCGGTATATCGCCCAACTCTAATACGAACATGTAAATTTAACATCCCTTTCCAAAATGAGAGTTGATTTAGCTGCTCAGGTATATAATGCACCAAAGCTAAAGAATTAATATTATATAATTATTATGAACATCATTAAGGTCCTTAGATCAACCATTGCAAATGGTCTAAGGTTTTTCTATAAAAGAGGAATAGAAGAAATGCCAAACTTCGTGGAAAACTTTCATAAGTTTTTTGATGCCCTGAATGTGTCCAACTACAATGAGAGTTACAAATCCCTGAAACCTTTTAGAATGCCCTATCGCTCAGCTAATCACTTCCGAATAAAGGTATTCTTTCTTGTATAGCAATTACATGTACATGTATTTCCATATTTGTAACACATTTCGATTTAGTATAGAAAGTATACATAATTATTACAGCTGGCTTCATATACATTGTACAAAATAGTCAAACATTCGTTTTGCACTATTTGTGGTTTTCACAAATTATCACAAATATTGTACCTGATTAATAGTGGCTGAATGATGAATTGCTACCTTGGATTGATAAATGGGAAAGTGAAGTGAATGCTAGAAAACATATAAAAGCAAAAGAAAAATCGAAGTTAATGTTAAGCAGAGAAACAATTGAAGGAATTAGGATGACAGCTTAATAAAAATGTATGGTATGGCATGCACTAATTAACCTTCCATCCATTTTTTACAGTTCACTCTTTCACAGATCTTGTTAAGTATCTGTTTACAATTCCAGGAGTTACATCTTTCCTCAGTCATCACATTTTTCAACATCCAATTGAAAAATTTTTTGGAAGACAAAGACAATGTGGCAGAGTTAATGAGAATCCAAGTGTTTTGCAGTTTTTAAATAATAATGAAACCCTCAGAGTTGTTGATTCTATAAAGATAGAAACAGTAAGAGGTAATACGAGATGTTTAAGTTCAACATCGGTGATTGATAGTAACTCAGACCCACTTCCAAAGCGTAGACGACGTTGTTCCCAAAAACCAAATCCACCACCAATTGATCCTGCGATACTACTACCAATTGAAAGTAAACATAATACACATTAATGTATATATTAATTACTGTTACGTATTTGCAATACACAGATAGCTTCACCTATACTCTTAACACAGCAATGAGTGATGATGGCTTTAGACTACCAACTGCTGAATCTAAATGTGCTCTTCAAACAGCAACACAACTTCAAAATTGGTGTTCCATCGAAGCAAATCATCCATGTATAGAAAATTATCAACAATACTTCGATAACTTGTTCTGTCGATTGATTACTTCAAATCCTAAAATGAGCAAGTTTGAAAGAGAAAAAATCTGGCTACGGTTTCACAATTACATCACATCAGGTGAATACTTGAAATTTTGGGAAAGTTTGTATAGTCAAACTTGCGTTGATGCATCTGCTATCTTGTCATTCTATATCACATATACAATGTTTACACAACATTGGAAGACAGATTATCCTCTAAAAACAAAAAATTAACAAATAGCATCACAGACATTATCCGCCGATGAAGAGAGTGCCCTATGGTATGTAGGAGGTTATATTATTAGAGCTGTGACACACAAACTAGACTGTAGTAAATTTTTATTTAAGGAGGAAATGATATTCACCCTTATAGACTTTATTGAACATAAAGAATGTGATAATGACCTAGAGGAATCTGCAGACCTGGATCCACAAATGTGGGTAAAGCTTATCGATCGGGGAGGATTAGTACATTGTACAAACGAATTCTATGTTTTTCTCCATGAATTAGAAATAGTGGCAAAAACAACCTTTCGACAGGCAAAACATACAATAGGAATAGACATTTCAAATACAATTTTACAAATAAAAAGCCAAACAGCTATAATTCTTACCTGGAATAGTGTATGCTCAACAACAGAACTTGTCAAGAGTGAAGTATATGAAAAGGTCCAAGATGATCTACTGACTGAAATTTTACGTTTATATATTACACTCGGTGGATTCGCATTTCTTTCCAGATGGATGGAGAATTTTAAGCTCTCAAGATCAAAGATCTTACAAAGGTCTAAAAGTCTTCGTGCTAAATTGCAGCAATCAGATTCCTGAGGGAATATTGTTATATTTTATTGATTCTATAAGTTATTCCTTACCTATTATTTTATATTTCTCTTCTATTCTTCTTGAACTATTTTCCAATTCACCACATGGTATGAACCAGTATTCTAATTATCAATATACGGTATTAATATTCTACTATTTTATAGATATAATACGGCCATAATTCGCATTCATTGTTTATGGTTTATTGGTTTATTTATTAATGGACCAATCAGCTAAGAGCTGCTTTTAAATGGTACATGTGACACATATAGATATTACAATACATAGAAAATAAAAGAAAGAAGAAAAAGAAAAAAAGAAACTGTTTTTTTTTTGTTTTTTTTTTTTTTGTTTTTTTTTGTTATAAATATACAAATAAGGAAACAAAGAATTAAAAAATATATATATATACAATCCACATACAATTTCAAGACAATACAAGAAATTCTTTACATTTAGTCTTACATGCAGACCTTACATGATCTGGTAGTGAGTTCCATATGAGAACACCCTGATAAGCAAAAGATCGTTTCAGGATGTTTGTTCTTGGACGAGGAACATATAGTCCACGGCAGTTCCTAGTTTCGTGTTGATGTATTCGGCTGGTTGATACAAATATTTCACTGAGGTAAGAAGGGGGGTAACCTCTAACACATTTATAAACCCAGATAGCCAAATGATAATCCCTCCTCTCACCCAGGGTTGTCCACCCCAGTTGCCTTCTCAACTGTGTGGCTGATGACCTGTAAGGTGCCCCTAAGACAGCTCTTGCAGCATTATTGTGGACCACTTCCAATTTATTAGATGCAGACTTTGTACATCCATGCCATACAACATCACAATAATCCAAGGCTGGTAGGACCACTCCTCTCTAAAGTTTGTCAATAGTCTCTAAAGGCACCATATGGCTAAGTCTTCTTAACATTTTTACTGTTTTACTAGTCTTTTGTCTTAACTGAAGAAGATAGTCATTCCAGGAGAGGTGACTATCAAGTAGCACACCAAGGTATTGCACATAATTTACCTGCTGTAGAAGTTTACCCTCAAAGACAATATTTAGCTTTGGTAATTGTCAGAGTGCTGGTCTACTACCAAACAAAATAACTTTAGTTTTAACTGAATTCAGGTGGAGCTTTTGTTCGCTCAACCACTTGGCAATACAATGGAAGTCATTACTGAGCCTGTCCTCAATTTCTGGAAGAGATTTGGAGGCAGTATGCATGGCTGTATCATCTGCAAACTGATTTATTTCACAATTGGAGGCTTGCTTAGGGAGATCTCGCACATACACAGAAAACAGTAGTGGACCTAAAAGTGATCCTTGGGGTACTCCACAGGTAACTAATTTAGGTTTTGACATTTTATTTTGGAATTGTACAGATTGGACTCTACCATCTAAATAATTCTGAAACCAAAGCAAAGCTTGAGTATTCACACCAACATCTGCCAGCTGTTTCAACATAATAGAATGATTTACAGTATCAAAAGCCTTGCGAAGGTCCAAGAACAATGCACCAACATAGCATCCATTGTCAATTGCCTTCATCCAGTTGGTTGTAGTTTTCAATAGTAAAGAGGCGGTGGAGTAACCACTTCGAAAGCCTGACTGTTGAGGAGGCAAAAAATTCTTTAATTCTAGATAGTCCAATAGTTGATTGTGAACAATCCGCTCTAGAATTTTGCTTAAAACAGGGAGGGTAGAAATAGGTCTATAATTGTTCATTAGAGTTGCATCATCACCCTTGTATACTGGTATAACTCTTGCTTGTTTCCATTGTTGTGGTACTTCACCAGATACTATGGAATGGTTAATAATATTTGCGATACTTGGAGCTATAACCCGAGATGCTTCTTTTATTAGTAGAGCTGGAATATTGTCAAATCCCATAGCCTTTTTACTATGGAGACCTTGAAGATGATGGAAGACTGTATTAACAGATACACATTGAAGACTAAATATCTTGCCTACACTGGCATTGCTTGCTAGCAGAGGTTGATATTCAGTTGCCAGACCTTGATTGAGTGAAGGACCAACATTCACAAAGTAATCATTAAATGCATTAGCAACAACAGTTGGATCAGAAGTTAACTGTCCATTTATCTGCAATGCTGGTGTTTTTTGACAATTAGGTGGTAGTAGTTGCTTAACATTGTTCCAAAAGGTCTGTGGTGTAGGAGATTTGTCAGATAGGAGGTAGTAAAAATACTCACGCTTTGCCTTCCTTAGCTCACTAGTGACATGATTTCGCAAGCATTTGTACAACTTGAAATATATTTCTTTCTTTTGTTTACTTGCAGTACAACGAATGAGGTCTCTCTGACGCATAAGCTCTTTTATTTCCAAATTCATCCATGGAACCTGTCTTTTCTTACATTTCTTAGTTCTAATCGGGGCATGTTCATTTGCAATCTCCATGAATAGTGTATACCAAGCATAGTAACAGTCATCAATATCATTGAATATTTCACATATTGACCAAGGAACCTGTGATAGATCTCGGCAAAAACTGTCAGAATTAAAGTTTCTCATATCACAATAGGTACTAAACCTAGGAGAGAGCTTTAATGTAGACTTACGAACACAATACACTGCATGATGATCGCTCATTGAATGAATTAGGACACCAGAATCACAAACAACCTCTTTGTTAGTGGTAATCACAATGTATAATAGTGATTCTGAATGTGAAGTGACTCTGGTCGGAGTATGAATCAGTTGATCCATGTGGTAAGATTCACAGAGAGCAGACAGGCTGTCGTCCTTACTCGGAAGCAGATTGAAGTTAAGTCCGCGAACGTTGTTTCCAATCCCTTTCCTTTACTATCTTAGTCTCGTCCCCAGACTACCACGCCTCACGGCATGAGGCGTGGTAGTCTGGGGACGAGACTATACTATCAATGGATACACTTCCTCTCTGACAGGAGTTGTAAAATTACAACATTAAAAAACTGAAAGGGTTAATATATATGCAAAGTGGGCCTGGGCACACACATACGTCGGTGCTCCAAACTGCTGTGCAAAAATCTTTTTTTTTTCTTTTTTTTTTTTGCAATAAAACTTTCAGTGTTCCTGAAGTAACCGTCACCGAAACTAAAATAATATATATTTTAAAATTATTTATAGGCCTATATAGAACAGATCTAGTGGGAAAAAAACATATATAATTGTACTAGAAATTGCGCTGGAAATTGAAGTGTTGTATGTTTGCTGTATTATATTGTATAGTTTCCTTGAAGATGGCTCTGAATTTTCTAGGGTTTTTTTTTTTTTTTTTTTTTTCGTTCTATTTTTGAATTTCCCGCTCCTGAATTAATTAATTAATAAACTGACCAATAACGTACGTTTGGCATATAAGGGCGTACCCCTGTGCATAGTTATCCCTGCGAAGGATAGTTGTCTACAGTCATTTGGTTGTTTCTGAAATTGGACAGGTATAATAATCATAATGTTTGTCATGTACATGTGTGCGTAATTATGCTGTAAACATTGAAGTGTTAATGCATTGTATGATTTAGGCCTATAAATTTTTGCGTTGCCATCAATTTAATTGGTATAATAAGTAATTAATATGTTGTGGGTGATTGGATTTGGTTTGTAGTCAATCAGGACTCCATTAACCCTTAGAGGACTGAAACCCCAAATTGCGTGGGTGGTCAAGGCCTGTGCCCTGTTTCAACCCCACTAACGGACCAAAGGGCAGCCAACAAACCATCAACTTTTTTAGCAATATTCATGGGTTTGTTTTTGACACCAATTACAAGCATTTGGAGTGCTTTTTAATGCTAGGAACACTCTGAATTTCTCATAGTACTTAAAAACATACAGATAATAATGTCATGAAGATCATTGTAGAAGGGAATCGTATTGTACAGCAATAACATATACTAAGTTACTAAAACATTTATTGCGATATCAAAATTGACTTCCCAAATTTGATTAATAATTAACTGAATTGCTTAAAATTTTTGCAATGCATTCTACAAACCACAAAGATATATCTTGTGTTGTGGCTATAGTCTGGGATAGCCACACCCTTCACTTGGAAGAGAAATCATCTGATAATTTTTGTGGCCTGGCCTGCAACTGAAATATGTTGACCCAATCTGATTGCATGAAGTTAATTTAATGCATTCTTGTTACATGAAGTCAAGAAAGAAAATGGGTTAGGGAGAGAATGTTATGCTTACATTCTCTCCCTAGCCTTGAAGGATTGCTTGTTAACTACATCAACTTTGTCAGATTTTAACCCTAACAACAAATATCGGGAGATATTCATGATGCTAATGTTATCTAGTGTTGAACTTGTAAGACATATGCTATTTCACTATGGTATAAAGGTTTTATGAATGAGTAGACTATGGTATATAGTGTCTAGTTTAGAGCATGAAAATATAGTGATGTCGGTAAAAGAACTGCAGTTAAGAAATGTTTCATTTATTGTATAAACAAACACTTATCTCAATATCTTCTTACACATAGTAAAGAATGATTTGTGTAATTTTTATTATCTCTTCAGCGATAAGTTAAAATCATGAGCTGTTTTAAATATTTGTACAATATAGTAACTACAATTACCTCACCTATTATAATTAACATTCATTATAATATCATTCTTTATTCATTCCAGAATAAATCAAGTAGTTAATAATATTATATTTGATATACTGTTCAGTTCCTTACCATATGGTGAGTATAATATATATTAATATAATCAATTATTAACTCTCAAATTAAATCCTTTATAATGATTGATAAATGATTTGTGATATACCACATGTAGGATGAGGTAAGTATATAGTATACAAGTAATAGACATTATAATGAATATATCTCATTTACATTAACTGTACCTGAGGGCTGTAGGGTCAAGAGAAAGGTTACTGTAAATCAGATATATCCCAACCAGAGGTGTTATCAACTGATTTGTTTATGTTGAGTGGGTGTATTTGGAACAACACTATCTAAACTAATTAGTTGCTTAAAATTCATTTGAGTTTTGCAGGTAACTATAAAACCATGGTGATACTATGAAACAGGATAATATAACTCATTAGAAGTTCTTTTGATACACCCACTCAACATTGTACAATAGTATTGGAATTATCATTTTATTTCCTCTTTTTCATATCTTTGTCTATATTCTAATTACGGCACATCATTTCATTTCTTAATAACACATCATTGTGGATCCGCTAGCCGGTGAGTCTAATCAAACCTAATATATACAATAGTATTTTGAATTATCATTTTATTTCCTCTTTTTCATATCTTTGTCTATATTCTAATTACGGCACATCTTTTCATTTCTTAATAACACATCATTGTGGATCCACTAGCCGGTGAGTCTAATCAAACCTAATATATACAATAGTATTTTGAATTATCATTTTATTTCCTCTTTTTCATATCTTTGTCTGTATTCTAAATACGGCATTTCTTTTCATTTCTTAATAACACATCATTGTGGATCCACTAGTTGGTGAGTCTAATCAAACCTAATATATACAATAGTATTTTGAATTATCATTTTATTTCCTCTTTTTCATATCTTTGTCTATATTCTAATTACGGCACATCTTTTCATTTCTTAATAACACATCATTGTGGATCCACTAGGACGTGAGTCTAATCAAACCTAATATATACAATAGTATTTTGAATTATCATTTTATTTCCTCTTTTTCATATCTTTGTCTATATTCTAATTACGGCACATCTTTTCATTTCTTAATAACACATCATTGTGGATCCACTAGTTTGTGAGTCTAATCAAACCTAATATATACAATAGTATTTTGAATTATCATTTTATTTCCTCTTTTTCATATCTTTGTCTATATTCTAATTACGGCACATCTTTTCATTTCTTAATAACACATCATTGTGGATCCACTAGTTTGTGAGTCTAATCAAACCTAATATATACAATAGTATTTTGAATTATCATTTTATTTCCTCTTTTTCATATCTTTGTCTATATTCTAATTACGGCACATCTTTTCATTTCTTAATAACACATCATTGTGGATCCACTAGGACGTGAGTCTAATCAAACCTAATATATACAATAGTATTTTGAATTATCATTTTATTTCCTCTTTTTCATATCTTTGTCTATATTCTAATTACGGCACATCTTTTCATTTCTCAATAACACATCATTGTGGATCCACTAGAACGTGAGTCTAATCAAACCTAATATATACAATAGTATTTTGAATTATCATTTTATTTCCTCTTTTTCATATCTTTGTCTATATTCTAATTACGGCACATCTTTTCATTTCTTAATAACACATCATTGTGAATCCACTAGTGGGTGAGTCTAATCAAACCTAATACATACAATAGTATTTTGAATTATCATTTTATTTCCTCTTTTTCATATCTTTGTCTATATTCTAATTACGGCACATCTTTTCATTTCTTAATAACACATCATTGTGAATCCACTAGTGGGTGAGTCTAATCAAACCTAATATATACAATAGTATTTTGAATTATCATTTTATTTCCTCTTTTTCATATCTTTGTCTATATTCTAATTACGGCACATGTTTTCATTTCTTAATAACACATCATTGTGGATCCACTAGGACGTGAGTCTAATCAAACCTAATATATACAATAGTATTTTGAATTATCATTTTATTTCCTCTTTTTCATATCTTTGTCTATATTCTAATTACGGCACATGTTTTCATTTCTTAATAATACATCATTGTGGATCCACTAGTTGGTGAGTCTAATCAAACCTAATATATACAATAGTATTTTGAATTATCATTTTATTTCCTCTTTTTCATATCTTTGTCTATATTCTAATTACGGCACATCTTTTCATTTCTTAATAACACATCATTGTGGATCCACTAGTCGGTGAGTCTAATCAAACCTAATATATACAATAGTATTTTGAATTATCATTTTATTTCCTCTTTTTCATATCTTTGTCTATATTCTAATTACGGCACATGTTTTCATTTCTTAATAACACATCATTGTGGATCCACTAGGACGTGAGTCTAATCAAACCTAATATATACAATAGTATTTTGAATTATCATTTTATTTCCTCTTTTTCATATCTTTGTCTATATTCTAATTACGGCACATCTTTTCATTTCTTAATAACACATCATTGTGGATCCACTAGGAGGTGAGTCTAATCAAACCTAGTATATACAATAGTATTTTGAATTATCATTTTATTTCCTCTTTTTCATATCTTTGTCTATATTCTAATTACGGCACATCTTTTCATTTCTTAATAACACATCATTGTGAATCCACTAGTTGGTGAGTCTAATCAAACCTAATATATACAATAGTATTTTGAATTATCGTTTTATTTCCTCTTTTTCATATCTTTGTCTATATTCTAATTACGGCACATCTTTTCATTTCTTAATAACACATCATTGTGAATCCACTAGGAGGTGAGTCTAATCAAACCTAATATATACATGTACAATAGTATTTTGAATTATCATTTTATTTCCTCTTTTTCATATCTTTGTCTATATTCTAATTACGGCACATCTTTTCATTTCTTAATAACGCATCATTGTGAATCCACTAGTCGGTGAGTCTTATCAAACCTAATATATACAATAGTATTTTGAATTATCATTTTATTTCCTCTTTTTCATATCTTTGTCTATATTCTAATTACGGCACATGTTTTCATTTCTTAATAACACATCATTGTGGATCCACTAGGACGTGAGTCTAATCAAACCTAATATATACAATAGTATTTTGAATTATCATTTTATTTCCTCTTTTTCATATCTTTGTCTATATTCTAATTACGGCACATCTTTTCATTTCTTAATAACACATCATTGTGGATCCACTAGGAGGTGAGTCTAATCAAACCTAGTATATACAATAGTATTTTGAATTATCATTTTATTTCCTCTTTTTCATATCTTTGTCTATATTCTAATTACGGCACATCTTTTCATTTCTTAATAACACATCATTGTGAATCCACTAGTTGGTGAGTCTAATCAAACCTAATATATACAATAGTATTTTGAATTATCGTTTTATTTCCTCTTTTTCATATCTTTGTCTATATTCTAATTACGGCACATCTTTTCATTTCTTAATAACACATCATTGTGAATCCACTAGGAGGTGAGTCTAATCAAACCTAATATATACATGTACAATAGTATTTTGAATTATCATTTTATTTCCTCTTTTTCATATCTTTGTCTATATTCTAATTACGGCACATCTTTTCATTTCTTAATAACGCATCATTGTGAATCCACTAGTCGGTGAGTCTTATCAAACCTAATATATACAATAGTATTTTGAATTATCATTTTATTTCCTCTTTTTCATATCTTTGTCTATATTCTAATTACGGCACATGTTTTCATTTCTTAATAACACATCATTGTGGATCCACTAGGACGTGAGTCTAATCAAACCTAATATATACAATAGTATTTTGAATTATTATTTTATTTCCTCTTTTTCATATCTTTGTCTATATTCTAATTACGGCACATCTTTTCATTTCTTAATAACACATCATTGTGGATCCACTAGGAGGTGTGTCTAATCAAACCTAGTATATACAATAGTATTTTGAATTATCATTTTATTTCCTCTTTTTCATATCTTTGTCTATATTCTAATTACGGCACATCTTTTCATTTCTTAATAACACATCATTGTGAATCCACTAGTGGGTGAGTCTAATCAAACCTAATATATACAATAGTATTTTGAATTATCGTTTTATTTCCTCTTTTTCATATCTTTGTCTATATTCTAATTACGGCACATCTTTTCATTTCTTAATAACACATCATTGTGAATCCACTAGGAGGTGAGTCTAATCAAACCTAATATATACATGTACAATAGTATTTTGAATTATCATTTTATTTCCTCTTTTTCATATCTTTGTCTATATTCTAATTACGGCACATCTTTTCATTTCTTAATAACGCATCATTGTGAATCCACTAGTCGGTGAGTCTTATCAAACCTAATATATACAATAGTATTTTGAATTATCATTTTATTTCCTCTTTTTCATATCTTTGTCTATATTCTAATTACGGCACATGTTTTCATTTCTTAATAACACATCATTGTGGATCCACTAGGACGTGAGTCTAATCAAACCTAATATATACAATAGTATTTTGAATTATCATTTTATTTCCTCTTTTTCATATCTTTGTCTATATTCTAATTACGGCACATCTTTTCATTTCTTAATAACACATCATTGTGAATCCACTAGTTGGTGAGTCTAATCAAACCTAATATATACAATAGTATTTTGAATTATCATTTTATTTCCTCTTTTTCATATCTTTGTCTATATTCTAATTACGACACATCTTTTCATTTCTTAATAACACATCATTGTGGATCCACTAGGAGGTGAGTCTAATCAAACCTAATATATACATGTACAATAGTATTTTGAATTATCATTTTATTTCCTCTTTTTCATATCTTTGTCTATATTCTAATTACGGCACATCTTTTCATTTCTTAATAACACATTGTGAATCCACTAGTGGGTGAGTCTAATCAAACCTAATATATACAATAGTATTTTGAATTATCATTTTATTTCCTCTTTTTCATATCTTTGTCTATATTCTAATTGCGGCACATCTTTTCATCTCTTAATAACACGTCATTGTGAATCCACTAGGAGGTGAGTCTAATCAAACCTAATATATACAATAGTATTTTGAATTATCCTCTTTTTCATATCTTTATCTATATTCTAATATCGACACTTCTTTTCATCTGATAATAACATATCATTTAATCTACTTTAGTATTTCCATTTTCCATTTTTATATACTTATTTTGTTTAACACAGGATGAACGTAAATTCAGAGAATATAGATGTAAGTTCTCAGTTATATCAATTGTTATTGTAATGTCAAACATGTACTACTCCATTTTGGTTGTTCAAAATTAATGTAATTAAAGAAACTGGAATTTTACAAAAGTATAGTAATTACTGTAAGTGTTTGATATCAGGTGTACAAGAAATCAATGAATTATTCATCTTAAACCAATATCATTATCTGACTAGTGTGTGATACCCATATTCTTTACTTGGTGTATGAAGGGTCTGGGGATGATATCTTGTTCTGTTCAAATGTTTAACTATCTTATATCAGGAGTGCATGAATCCTTCGGCGGGGTTCATGTGCTCCTGCTTATATACATAAAGGAAGTGGTTTTTGTTTGTGTTGTGTTTCAGTCTCAGTTCTCTAGTTTTCCTTTCTTCAGTAGTCTGGTATGTTTGGTAACTATTGCTACACACTTGTCAAATATCTATTATCATAATATTTTTTGAGTTCTACACAATATATAGTTACAATGTGTATTGCACAAATCACGTACTAACCAGGTAATCAGTCATGTAGAAATCACCTCCTACACTGATAAAGTGGTGCTTGATCAGGCTCACTCAATTACTAGTTAACATGAATACATGTATTCATGTGGTGATATGTATTTTAATTATAATTGTGTTGAGCTGAAACTGATCTCATCATGAATTCATAGTTTTAAATATAATTATACTTGTGTGTGTATTATAATCATTATAGTAATCACATATTGAGTGCATTTTAGAAAGTGAGTTTGATTTGCACAACATATTTAACCCCTACGCAGTTTGGAGTGTGTTCCTAGCATTATGAAGCACTCCAAATTGGTGTCAGGAATAGATAAGCCCATAAAAATGGGTTTAAAAGTTGATGTTTTTTCGGCTGCCCTTTGCCCTAAACATCAAGTATGGGAAGATTATAAAGGGTTGGTGTACCCCCGTTAATGGGGTTTGAAGTGGGTCAGCCATCGCCGCCCACACAATTTGGAGATTCAGTGACCCCACCCACCAGCACAATCTGGTGTGTAGCTGAGACATTTCCTTTGCTGTGAAACCCGATATCGCATCATAATGTAGCTTATGCCAATATGTAGTGTGGTAGTTTTGTTTGTCCCAGGTGCAGTCGAAAGAGGGAGAACACTACATTTGAATAGATTAAGATTATATGTATATATTTGACATAAATATACACGTTTACTTTGTTATAGATTTATATTTTCATCTTCTCTCCTTATGTATCTAAATCGTTCTTTTAGCTTATAGAGATGCTCTCAAAGAAGGAGAGTTAGATGTTGCCTATTCTCGTATAATGTTAATTGGATCAGCTGGTGTTGGGAAGAGTAGTCTAAAACGTGGACTAATGAGCTTACCATTTGATGTTAACATCAACAGCACCATTGTTGCTGACGTTCAATCCGTACGACCCGATATTCTATCACTACAACCAAATATATCTTCAGTACAACCTGTTCTTCCTCCGTTACGACCGAATATTCCATCATTACAGCCTGATATTTCATCAATACAACCCAATGTTCCATTATTACGACCAGTGTGTTTGGAGTGGGCAATGCCAGGAGATGAATCTACTATAGAATGGACGGAGGTGACCACAGAGCATGAAGTAGAGGAAATAGCTCAATTAGTTACCATTGTCCACAAGCAACCAGAGGGTCATGGTACTTCTACAGCTACTGCCAATTTTCCACAAACCGAGCCACGTACGTCAACCCCACCAGTGTATAATACAAGAATAAACCAGATAATTAAATCAGAAATTCTTACTCCTGCCTTCAAGACAGCCTATGAGATGCGCCACAATGATATTGAACACGTAAAACTTCAGTCTTTCTATCATATTTGGGATTGTGGTGGTCAGCCAGTATTTCAGGAGGTATTGCCAGCATTTCTCACTTCACGTACCATGTTCCTTCTCCTCTTTGATGCCTCTATAGATTTCAATACTAGATTGAAAGCTATACAGTATCAACAAGGGCAAATGATTGAAGAAGGGGAAGTCAACATGACGACACTTGAGCTTATGGAGGGGTGGATGTCAAATATTCATGGCCATCTTGTGAAGTATGATGATGAGGGTGGTTTATTAGAGTATCCTCGAATTATTGCAGTTGGAACTCGAGGGGATAAATTGACAGAACAGGAGAAGATTGAAGTCAAGGCAAAGCTGGATAAGTGTCTAAGAGACACTTCACATGATCAGAAAGACAAACAATATCTACAAATATTAAAGGAAATTGTCATTATTGATAATACCACATCAGGAAAGGGAAGTGAAGAAGATAGAGGATACAAGTATTTACGAAAGGAGATTTATGACTTCACAAGCAAGAAGCTCGTTGTCAGAACACCAATTAAATGGGTTCTTTTTCGTAAGGTTTTGCAATCGTTAGTGAAGAAATCAGAAAATATCATTACCATGAGGGAGGCATGTGCTATTGGTGTTGCCTGTAACATACACCCTAAAGATGTTCCCAGTGTCCTCAAGTTCTATCATGAGCTAGGTGTGGTATTATTCTACTCTCGTATCAAGGGCCTTCAAGAGAAAGTCATTCTGAATCCAAAATGGTTTGTCGAATGTCTTGGAAAGATTCTCACACTTCCAGGTAGGGAAGGGTTTGAGAAAAGAGAGATGTGGAATCTTCTACGTCAAAAGGGCATTCTTGTACAGCCTCTGTATGTAGCTGTTTGGAAAAAATGTGAGGGGATTGATCCCGAGGATATGATCCAGCTTTTAGTAAATTTTCATTTAGCAGCTGAAGTCCAGACAGATGAGTTTGGTCAACGAAGATCAAAACAGTTTTTCGTACCCGCAGTACTTCCAACAGGAGATCCATCATCAGCTCTGCCTTCTGGATATCAGCTTAGAGCTAGTCCACTACACATCGCATTTGGAACAGGTTATGTCATACCAGGCTTTTTTACACGTCTTGTCACCTCCATGGCTGAATCATCTCAATGCTCTCTTTACTTCCGTGATGGTATTTTTCGAAACAGAGTGACATTTAAGTTTGCCGATATCAATCGCGTGACTCTTACTCAGCTTTCAAACGCAATACAAGTTGATCTGTTACGTTATATTCCCAATTCCCCCACCCTAACACCTTTCCAAATAAGTTGTAAAGATTTACAGGTATCTCATTATGTATAATAATTACTTGTATTTGTATGACATACTGAATCAATAGATTTATCATTATATACATAATTAAGGTATTCTCTGATGATTCATAATTCACATTTAGTAATAAGATGAGTAATACAGTATTATTAAACTGTATATATAATCTAAGTGTGGTTTATATAATGAAATATTAATGTGTTACTTTTCATCCAGTGTCTTCTGAAGATGTGTTCTCAGAAGGTAGAAGATAGTCTACAGTCTACTAATATCTATACTGATGATCAACAAGTGACTGTTTCTGATATTACAAGAGAAGTCAAGTTCATATGTCAAGGGTTGGAATGTAATTCTTCTTCTGATCCTCATTATCTACTTCCTATAGCTTCTCAAACATGTGAGATACCAGTTGAATGTGATAGAAGCAGAGTTTATAGGAAACTTACTCGTGATGAATCATACTGGTTTCCTGGAAATAGTGAAGGTGAAATTACATGTTTAGAAGACATTTGTATTGTAAATTTTTTATTTACTGTCATCAATCCTGCCCATACATAACTAACTACATCAATCCTGCCCATACATAACTAAGTACATACATTTATTGTATATACATGTTGTTAATAATCTGTTCTACAAGTAGTCAAATATTGTTCACATAATTATCTTCTAATTCTTTTACTACTAACTCTTGTTCCTTTGCTCATGGAGATGGATTCAAGGGGCTACTGTAATTTGTTTCTCTCTGAGAACATTGACATTATGAATCCACTACCAGCAAAATTATACAAGGAAAATATAATAGTGGCCTTTTCTTTGTGTTTGTAAAGATATGATTATTGTTTTCGTTGAGAGGACTTCTGTTAACAAAATGAATACATAGATACATAAGACATAATTATACTCAGTGTTCTGCCCACACTGGTTAGCACTGGTCAGGAATAACCACCTTTCAGATAAATTAACCATCTCTCAGATAATACATATATAGGCTACTGAGACAGAAGTAAGTATATACTGGATAAACAGCACTAAATGCAATGTAGAATCCAACCACCACTCTAAATATCCTGGACAGAACACTGTATAATAATATATATTTTATGTGTTCTAATTATTTCTTAATCATTGCAATAATTATGAGAGCATGTTTTATACTCAATGAAATGATTATAATATTATACTTGTAATGAAGGGATATACTTTCTTTTATATAATAATTAGTATATTATGATAGTGTGTAATATATAATGAGATAAACCACTTGTAAACCAGCTATCTATATCTCATATTCAGACACTACAGTATCATCTCCCTTTGTTGTTAATACATCATCTCAACTAGTAGATAATACTCCAGTATCTAATATATCATCACAAACATCTACTATTAACAAAGGTAATGAATGAAGTTCATATAATACACAACTAACATTCTTATTGAATTGTAACTGACGATAATGATTATATATAATTCTCTCATTGTACATTTAGAATCAATTGCCATGTCAGTATAATACATATTCATGATATCACAATATTGTATATATGAGATACATGTAATTACATTTCATATAATACTAATCCCAATATAGAATCTTTCATCAAGACACCTGTCAAGTCTACTACACTTGCTAGACACCATCCATCACAAACCACTAAGCTTTCTTCTCCATACAATATATTGAAGAGACACACATCGGAATTGTTAGGTGTGATATCTAACCCTGATAAACTAGCTAACGATCTCTCATCAGTTGATCTAATAACACATCAGGTTAAAGATGATGTATTGACAACTCAAAGTTTCTCCCGATATCAGAAATGTACCAAGCTATTAAACGAAATTCAAAGATCTCTCCGAGTCTTCAATGAAGAAGAGAGACTAAAATTATTTTGTGATGTATTGAAACAACAAAATGACTGGACACTATCAAAAATATCTGATAACATGTTGAAAGAGTTATAAGGTCACATAAGATTATTATAATGAAGTATTTGTTTTATAAATATTTCATTAGCTGCCCCATTTTGTATTGTATAATTGAAACAATACAATATTCTATATAATTATTAGCTATAGTGTATGAAATGTAACTCCTGATCTCATTGTTTTGTCTTTTAATTTCTTTCGTTATAATAATTTGATTATTTAAATCCTGATTTGCAGTTAGGCTATTAATAATTTTATTGTCATGAATATAATTATCTCTGTTTAATAATAAAATATCTATCATTGATATTTGCAGTAAAAGAATCACACACACATTTAGTATTGTCAATGTGAGGCAAGATTAGCAAAGTGTTAGCATTGTATGGCTTTACTCCTGATGAATTTATGTTTCCAATCAGAGTTCTGACAGCACATACATAATGACTGCCTGGTTTCATAACTGAAGCATTCAGTAGCACTCAGGAAGTATATATATATGAAGTGCTGATGGTTGTCATAGCTCTGTGGTGAGAGGCTCAGTGAAACCACTGGTAGCTAAAGTCAGTAGCCCTGAATTCAATTCCCTGGCATTTTTTTCACTTTACTTTGTTCATGAATGTGAACAGACTTTAGATAATCACCTGAATTATATACAGCATTAGTATGAATCATGTTAATCATTATTCATACTAAGGCAATTGAACACAATAAAATTATCATTTTACGTCTACCTTATTAATAATGAATTATTCATTATTAATAATAATAAATAATATTTCCTGCACTAATAATAATAATAATAATAATAATAATAATAATAATAATAATAATGTGATAATAAATATTAAACAGAGATATAGTGTATTATATATTATGATTAGTCTACTGTAGTTTTTAATAGTAAGTCTCTCTCTCAACCCAACCTAAAGAGAAATATTATAATAATAATTAAATAATAATATTACAGGATACATACCTCCTGGTCTCCTTCGTATGATAAGTTTTCTTATCTCATCATACACAAAGATAAGAATAGAGAAACTTATGGGTGTACACCACCATTCTAATCTTAATCCATGCATACGTAATGCTGTATCTAACCATGGACAGTAAGCTAGGAATACAGCTAGAGCTGTCTCAAATATTAGACCAAATATAAGATAATAGTTCCTAATAAATAAATAAATACATGTATAGATAATATAATGACTATATGAATGATGAATGGTGGATGGATGAATAGATGGATGCATGGATGAATAGATGGATGGATGATACATGATGGACGGATAGATAAATGTATGATAAATGAATGACTGGATGTATGATGGGTGATGATGAATGGATGGTTCCTAATGATTAAAGAAATATACATTATAGAATGATAAATGAATGGTGAGGCTAAATTTAAGTACATGAATGAATGGATACAATATCCATAATCCATCCATTTATCCATCCATTCGTCCGTTCATCCATCTGTCTCTTATTCATCCGTCCTCCATCCATTCATCCATTCATCCATCCATCCATCCATCCATCCATTCCTCCATCTGTCTTTTATCCATCCATCCTCCGACCATTCAATCCATTCATTCATTAATTCATCCATCCCTTCATCCATCCATTCATCTATCCATCCATGTATACAGAGATTACAGACAACTGGAAGTATATATAATTATGATTATGATTAATGAATAAATATTCATACTTGAATCCCTGTCTAAATAGAGAGTTCAGTCGTGTTTTACATATTATCAGATCAGCCCACTGTACTACAACAATACTGATAAAGAATCCAGTGTGACATGTAAACTCCAGTGTCTTACGATTATCATAATTCTGTATATATACACATGTATAATGAATGGATGGATGATGGATGAATGGATCATTAAAATTAATGGATAAATGGAGGGTGCATGAATGGGCCAGTGAGCAGATAGATGATGGGATGAATGTACAGTACATACCAGCACATGTATGTACATGTATCTATCTACATGTAAGCACATGTACAAATAGAAAGTATGTATATAATAAAACATAAGGAATAATTATTACATTACATGTACATGTATGTGAGGTACGTGATATATACATATAAATTATATACATGTATGTGAGGTGATATAATACATGTATACATGTATGTGAGGTGATATATACATATATACATGTATGTGAGGTGATATATACATGTATACATGTATGTGAGGTGATATATACATATATACATGTACATGTACATGTATGTGAGGTGATATACAATGTAATACATGTATACATGTATGTGAAGTGATATATACATGTATGTGAGGTGATATATACATATATACATGTATGTGAGGTGATATATACATGTATATATGTATGTGAGGTGATATATACATATATACATGTATGTGAGGTGATATAAACATGTATACATGTATGTGAGGTGATATAATACATGTATACATGTATGTGAAGTACATGTACATGTATACATGTATGTGAAGTGATATATACATATATACATGTATGTGAGGTGATATAATACATGTACATGTATATATGTATGTGAGGTGATATATACATGTATATATGTATGTGAGGTGATATATACATGTATATATGTATGTGAGGTGATATATACATGTATATATGTATGTGAGGTGATATATACATGTACATGTATACATGTACATGTATACATGTATGTGAGGTGATATATACATATATACATGTATGTGAGGTGATATATACATGTATACATGTATGTGAGGTGATATATACATGTATATACATGTATGTATGTGAGGTGATATATACATATATACATGTATGTGAGGTGATATAATACATGTATACATGTATATGAAGTGATATATACATGTACATGTATACATGTATGTGAGGTAATATATACATATATACATGTACATGTACATGTATGTGAAGTGATATAATACATGTATACATGTATATGAAGTGATATATACATGTATACATGTATATGAAGTGATATATACATGTACATATATACATGTATGTGAAGTGATATATACATGTACATGTACACATGTACATGTGTATGTGAGGTGATATATACATATATACATGTACATGTATGTGAGGCGATATATACATATATACATATATGTGAGGTGATATATACATATACATGTACATTGTATTATGACGTATAAGAAAGTTAAATGAGGAATCTAACTAGGAATTAAACCCAGGACCTTCTGATATCTGACCAATCAGATTCATTGATGACAGAGGAGTGGAGGACTGTACTAATCCCAAATCTAGTTCAAATCAAGCTACTTCTAACTCTCTCAACATGTTATAATAACTCACCCATTCTTGTCCAAAGCTATCTGTTACATAACCATTTTTATTATCCCAGTCTTTCCTCAGTCCCAGGAGTGTCCAAGGCAGAAACCCATTCTCACCCATTATCACAAAGTATGTAAAGAACCCAGCCATTGCCTGTATGATACCAATCTGACCATATGTCATACTAATTAACCTGTTGTGATGAAATGATTCATTTAATTAATGTGATCAACACATGATTACTGATAATATCTCACTATTCATTCATTGTGTACACAAATCAATTTAGTAACTAAGAGACATATAGTCTCATCCCCAGCTGCACCACTATGTGATAAGCCACTAGTGACTTTCTAGCAATATCTTGGTTGCGCTGACTCAGCATGTCATGTGATTATTTAGCACAGAATGTATATAAAATAGTGTGTTGCCAAGGTGAAATATCATAGATGGTTGTTATCCTATTATCACATAGGCTCTTTTCTGAGTTGCACATACAAACCTTTCCAAACATTCATCCTGTGTCTCAGTAGTATAGATCTACTTTCATAGCTAAACATTGCAACTTAATAAATAATGGTATGTAGCCATTAGTAAAATAACAGCTTATCTTTAATAATCACCAGAAATAAACATTCCTTTGACATTTTCACACACGTCACATGATATTTGTCAATTACTGTATAGCCCTAAATTTTCAAATTTTGGCGATGTTCAACTATTTGTGATAACATTTTTATTTTCACCAAAAATGCCCACATGTGGTATGACCATTATTTTGCCGTCCATCAGTTTTCTCATTAAACACAAAATTTATAGCCTACAAAAATTTAGGGCTATACAGTATATGATGATGATACAACATATTGGAATACAATTGTGTGAAGCACAACCAAGAAATTATTATAAAGTCACTGGACACTAGCTTCTAATGTAGTGGGTGTGGCTGAGATGAGACTAAGAAGCTTACTAATCACTCTTCATTAATAACACATTTCGATTACTGAATATCAAGTGTAATCATTCACTGATCAGTAATACCATTTCATATTACCAGTTATACATACTCACCTACTGTTGACCAGTTTATCTCTTTTAGCATCTCGTGGTTTCCTCTCCATTATATTACTTTCGGCTTTCTCATATGCAAAAGAGATAGCAAGTACCTACCGGAAGATACATGAATAGATAGATAGATACATGTACATAGATAGATATATAGACACATGTAGAATTGTAGATAGATACATGTGTATAGATATATAAACAGATAAATAGATTCTGATAACTTGATTGATGATATATAGAATATAATAGACAGGGACATGTATAGCAATGCATTGAATGAAGAAATGGAGAGATAGATGGAATGGATGAATAGATAGATGAATGGATGGATGGATAGATGGGTGGACGGATGAATGGATGGATAGATAGATGGATCGGTGGATGGATGGATAAATCAATGAGATACCAACCATATCAGTTCCTAAGTCAATACAAAGAATAGTAATAGTTCCAAGAGGAAGAGGAATAGAGGCAAGAATAAACAGAAGAAATGGTGTTATCTCTGGTACATTAGATATTAGAGTATAAGCTATTGACTTTTATCTAGATTATCAAAGATGAGACGACCTAGAGAAACAAGTCATGATATGAAGAGATAATGGATGAAGATATGATGAAATACCTTCTTCAACTCCAGTAACAATAGATGCAAAATTATCATCAAGTAGTATCATATCAGCAGCTTGTTTAGACACATCTGATCCAGTGATACCCATAGCAACACCTAGTAACCATTTAATAAAATTAATAATAATTCTTTAGTTAATAATACATCTTTGATTAACCTATATTAGCTCTTCTTAATGCAGGGGCATCATTCACTCCATCTCCAGTAACAGCAACCACCCAACCAGCTCTACGACAACCTTCAACAATACGAAGTTTTTGTGTTGGTGAAGTTCGTGCAAAGACTATTTCTGGATATCCACTTAATACCATATCAACTTCTTCATCACTCATTTCCTGAAATTAGGAATCAATGGAATGGGAATCAGTCTATAGAATAAGCATCAGTCTATATATGGATACAACACTTACCAGTAATTCAGTACCATGAACAACAATAGCACATGCTTTTCTGTTTAATAACAACAAGAGGAATAGTGATGACCATATAAGGAAATATTACCTTGGATCAACTTGTTCTAGTGTTATACCTTCAGCCTCAGCCACTTCATCAGGTGTATAATGACCTGGAACATACCCAATATATAAATAATAATAATATAATTAATATAACTGACCCTCTCTAATAATACCCACACTTCGAGCTATAGCTTTAGCAGTAATAGGATGATCACCAGTAACCATTATCACCTGTATATTAGACAAATGAGGATTTTACTAGTTAATGTATTATTGAGTGTACATTATGACATGATCATGTGACTAGTATATGAAAATATGATTGGCTCGATGTTATATAATTATACATGTATCATAATTTCATATTGTAAGTAGTGTGGTTTTGTTCTACAAGAACTTTTAAAACATAAGAAGAGTTGAATAATCAATATTTCCACCATGCCTATAGTAAACTGACCAATCAGATTGTTTGAAATAAGGTTGACAAATGTGTTGGTTAGTGATATTATGTATACTGTTGCCACATGCAAAGATTTGCTCAGTTACTGCATTTCACATGTATTTCATGGTAGATACACCTTGGTACAGTTTCTATTGATTTATCAAACCTTGTGCCTTTGGCCCTCAGTTTGATAAATCCTACATACCTCAGTATACAACCTATACTTATAACTGTGTGTTAATTGTGTTTATGACATGAGAAAGTCAGCCATGATTACTGAATGATGATACCACATAGTAATCATAGGGATATCTTGTTTTTGCTATGATCATAATATCATATTAATACCTTAATTCCTGCTGTTCTACACTTACAAACAGCTTCAGGTACATTGGATTGAGGTGGATCAATCATTGACATTAGACCAACGAAACACAATCCTTCAACAGGAAAATTAATCTATAAATAATATAATTAGTGAGTTTAATATCTCATGAATAATTCATTACTCACTTCATCTGTATCAAATTCATATCCTTTAGAAAATGTGTCCAATGGAAGATTATAATGACAGAAACTAAATGATATATATATTAATATGTGTACATATAATAGTATAGTATGAGGTATAATTGAGATAAAGATCTTTATCTTAATATATTACATGTATAACCATTTATATATGTACATGTGATATGTAACTCCTCATGTTTAACTAACCCTAACACTCTTTCTCCAAGACCTCCTAGTTCAAGATATGCTTTATTAAATGACTCAGTGAATAATTCATTAATGAGGTGCTCCTGTAATAATAATAATAATAATAATAATAATAATAATAATAATAATAATAATAATAATAATGAACTTTATTATGTTAATGATAAAATATTAAACTAATATAATGAACTATTATATATACAAATAAACAATAATTATGTGATAGATATAATAATCTTTTACATTGTATTAAGAGATTAAATATAACATGATAATGAGGGGAGAGGGACAATACAGTTCAGGATTACATGTATGAATGAAGTTAGTGTATGGCGTATCATTTATTAGCTCCATTCAAGTACACACATAGAAACATCACACATGTACAATAAAGGAAGTGTTTTAATACAGGATAGGTGATGAGTTTCAAGCAATCTGATTGGGTTGAATTCAGAAAGATATAATAAATAATTATATTACATTACCTCTCCATTCATCATGTAAGTTGAACAACGACTTAAAATTCTTTCTGGAGCTCCTGTTAGTAATACAAAGATATAATTATTATATCAATGATCTAGCTCTCTTAAATACAGTTCATTATAATATACATATTTACTAGAGAACATTATAATGATTACATGCAAGTTATAACATAATATTACACATAATGTGTATCACAACTCTTACATTCATTATAATTATTATGTAACTTATTAGTAAAGGATATCATATCCTCAGACATGTAGTCTTTAGATGATATATTCTACAAATTAATAATCCACTCATTGTGGTATAATACTCAATTATTTTATGATCATGATACAGCAATATTTAGATGGTACAATTATCACATGGTATCTTAATAATATTTTATCTGATGATCAAAATATTACCAATCCCTTCCTACATGATGTACCGTATGCCGGGAAATATTTGTGGTGGAATATTTTCATGGAAGGCCTATTTTGGAGTATTCACGAATTTAAACTTTCACAAATTACCACAATTTTAGTAGCCCACGTGTACAGTTTGTTTACTCAACATGTGAACTATTGACTTGCATGCGAGAGGCTAGAAATGATGCTGATCCCTATTCTGTAGCAATGATCAATTCCTCAGTGACTGTTGTTGGGTCATGAATCAATGGCAGAAGAAGGGACATTTGAAGATAGTGCTCCGTGTGGGCTTGGAACAGCAGAATCTCACTTAAAGTAATGATACAATGATGCCATAATCAATTCATGAATCCACACGGCAATTACTTGTACCACGCCCAAATCTTTACGATTTTTATTTTCGCCAGTAGTGTACTATTCACGAAATTCCCGAAAATATTCCACTGCGAACATTTCCCAGCATACGATATATACATTATATATATTTCCCCTCATATCATATCATGATGTTCCTTTTAGTTACCTTTCATAACAAGTAGGAATCCACTTCCGTCAGGTTTATCATGAATAGATAACTATAATAATAATATATTAATTAGTTATATGAATATTAATGAGGTTTATACCTGATATTTATTAGTTGAGTTAAATGGTATCTCTGATACTTTACTATACTCCATTCTCAATTCTTCCACATTACCTACCTCTAATTCATAACACTTGAGTAATGCTGATTCACTAGCATCACCACAACACTCTCTATGTGTGTGTACATTATGTGTGTGTGTGTGTGTGTGTGTGTGCGTGTGTATGTGTGTGTGTGTGTGTATGTGTGTGTGTGTGCAGAGTGTAAGACTCACTTACATGTACATGTATATATAATATACATGTACACATGTACGTACACACATGTACAGTATAGTGTGAAGGACCAAAGCCACAGACACACACACTTACTTGTCTAGTATATTCATGTATTCCTGACCATCTTTGAAATAAGCCCTGTTACACAAACCAGTAATCCTAGCTAACATATTCCATGTTGGACTAGGATCCTAGTATTAAATAATGATAATTTAATAATGATAATGATGTTACATACTCTCTTTGTCTTCATAGGATCACAAGGGTCTTCATCGGTATTAGCACCATGTATTGATCCATCAAACCACATGTGAGCTAATAAAAGAATGAAGGGATTTAGATACAAGTCTAGTATGTATGTATATGTACATGTGTACACGTACATGTACATGTACATGTACAACTGTTAATTGAGTGCAAATCTTCACTAGAGCCTGTACTGATGTTTCATATGTACATGTACATGTTTATGAAATTGTACATCACTCTATATTTATTATATTATCTCATCAACATGCTGCCCCTCTCCTCCACTCAGTAATCATGACTTTTAAATATCATTATAACATACATTAATCACATTTGAGTATTCCATCAAGATTTGATACTACATTTAGTTGATCATGTGTAGTTCCAGCAACCATACAATATAATATTGTGATGATAACTCACAACTATTGCTCCACAATGTACATGTACATGTATATAATATACAAATAGTATAGCTGGGTTTTTTTTTTTGCAGACATTCACGGTAAGAGAAAACTGTTTCATTAGCAATGTATTTCACATTTTAAAATTTTGTACCATGATTCATGCTTACAATCACAGTCAATTGAAGAACTCATAAATACATTTCCATGGAGTGTTATTTGTGCATTCTTCAATCAACCACTGTACCACAAAATTAAACAAAAATAAATTCCTTGTGAAAAATACTCACTATACGATATCTCTAGTACTAACACATGTATCGTACATGTATGTCTATTTTATGTCATGATAATATAAACAACATCATGACATAGTAGACATACATTAGCTAAACTAATACTAGCATTTCTTTGGAAATGAATCTTTCTTGATATGTGTGTTCAGATTATCGTATAGGATTTATTTGAAGAGAAAGGAAATTGTCAGGTTTCTGTTAGCATTAATAATTTGTAATAGACAATATTAACACATAATCATACAACAATTAGTGAGGGTATGGTGCCATGTTCCTCTAGAAATATTAGTTATATAAGCTCCAAAAGTCAAGTGAGTAGAAACTCAAGCCTAAGAGGGTTACTAGTGCCATTCATCACCTTTGTATAAACCCTGGTCATTCATACAATATGAGAATAAGAATCTTCTTTACATGATCTACACAAAACTATTTTTTTAATGTAATTAAAAATTCTATATCATTGCTGAAATACTGTATAGCCCTAAATGTTTTTACATTTTGACGATATTCAACTGTTTTGCGATAATATTTTAGCGTTCACCCAAATGATCATACATGTATGTGACAGCATACCTGACCATTATTTTCATAAATAAAATTTTTGTGGTCCATCAATTTTTGCGAAAAAAAGCGAAATTTATAGCCCAAGAACATTTAGGGCTATACCATAATCTCAATAACAATTTTAATTTATATTCTAGAGGATGTACATGTATATAGTATATTGTAACAGCACTAGGTAATACATATTATAATATTAATTACTAATTAACATACCAACAGTCATTCTTCTCTGAGTTAGAGTACCAGTTTTATCAGAACATATTACTGAAGCACTTCCAAGAGTTTCTACAGCTTCCAAGTTACGAACAAGACCTTCATTCTCTGAGCAGGAAAGAGAATGAAAAGTAAATGTATTGCATGTACAAATACATAATGAGAATAGAAGGATCATAAGTGGCTACAGGTTGAGGGTTTCATCAATAGGTTTTCATTGTTGTATGACATATAAATGAATAAATATATATTTTGTACAGACATTGTTTATGCATGGCTAGACCTGTAGCCATTGGTATAGTGGATATAGAGAGGAATTAGGATAATGAGAAAGGACACGGACACACACACACACCAGCATGAGGAAGAAAATTTGAGGAAAGAAATAACAAGAGAAGAAAAGGGATAGAATAAACATTGAGCAAGAAAAGCAAGGGAGATACCAGAGAAATGAGTTTATGAGAAGAAAATCACCAAATATCAGAAAACAGAAGATAGATATGTATTTAAGGCGCTCTGAGTGCTAGGCTGTTTCTAGGAGTCTTCATGAAGACAATTCTGATGTTAATACAACAATTAATCCTCTTTGTTTGTTGTATTTCATGTATTTTACAAATTATCTATGCAAGTAAGCTTATGTTAACTCTCTAAGCTAATTATACATATTTCATGTGAAAGGAAAATTTTGAGATCTTGTGAGGTGTACCATGACTTGATGGGATTTCACAAGACTTGTGAAATCCAATCATTGGTCATGTATGCAAGATATACACATGGTCACACATAATTGGCATTATTTTTATGGCCCATAGGGCCATCCCTATGATTGCTTTCCCACGGGTTCGATGTATGTTTATATATATATATATATATATATATGTTTGTGTCACCTACGCGAGTATGCGTTGTATACGTAGTTAAGGAAGTTACATCATTCCCGGGGGCTCGGTCAATTAATTGGCGTGGCGCGTAAAAGAACGCGCGATCAAGCTCTACACACCAGCAGAAAGAAAACTGTGTAGCTTACGTAGAAACTGGAACTAATAGCTAGCTATTCTGCCTGAAATATATTCCTAAAGTTCTACTAGGTCCTTTGAAAGGTCAGAAGAGTAGATAATCAAAATAATAACTATAATAAGCTGTTGTCTTTCATGCTTGATAAAGTCAGCCATGATTACTGAATTCTGGACACCACAAAGCAGTCATAAGGATACTTTTATCTTCACTTAAATTTGTAAAGCAATCATAGGGATGTTTTTTTCTCTATATACACTTGTTTTAAGTACTCATATTGTAATATTATAATATCATGCTGTGTTAGACATTTTGACCACTCTCCTCATGTTCCCTAGTATACATACAATACACAAGCTTACTAAATTAATGTTTGCATCAAAACTCGATTGAATATATTTCCCGTCAAATTCAGTAGATCTTGCACCAAACCACAATGGTAGGAGTCGAGTTGATATCAATTCAGCTAAACCCCAACCTATAGTAATATATATACTATACAGTAAACCCCAACCTATAGTAATATATATACTATACAGTAAACCCTAACCTATAGTAACATATATACTATACAGTAAACCCTAACCTATAGTAATATATATACTATACAGTAAACCCCAACCTATAGTAATATATATACTATACAGTAAACCCTAACCTATAGTAACATATATACTATACAGTGAACCCCAACCTATAGTAATATATATACTATACAGTAAACCCCAACCTATAGTAATATATATACTATACAGTAACCCCTAACCTGTAAAGTAATAGTAAACCCTAACCTAGAGAGAACTAATTTATATACAAGTAGAAATTAGTGAATTGTCACTTACTAAAAGTAATATCTACAAACCAGATATAGTGTATATACACTGATCATAAACAAGAGGAAAGGTCATTCACTAATCACATTATTAATATGATTATTAACATACCTACACTTGTAACAAGAACCTTCATTTCACCTTTACCAAGTAATCTTGTCAAGACAAGATATAAACCAAGAAAATTAATAATATCTACCATACACTTTACTGATTCCTATTAATAATATTAATAATATAATTATATTGAGGGGAAATCCCTACTACTTACTGTTAATGGATCTATACCATCCTCTAATTCATTAACTGGAAAGAAGGTTGCTAATAGCAACATCTAAAATGATGGATTAGTAACAAATATTACATGAGAACATTCTGTTTAAACACATAATATGATAAAAATAATAATTATTATTATAAAATTATTTGATACTACAGAACATTGTGTTTATGACGTATTTTTATAATTATACATAGCAGAAATATAGTTACAATGATGATTATAATTATTTGTATTATATTATAGACTGTCCAGAAATGCAATATAAAAATAGTCAATTTTTAGTTACATGTACTACAGAGTCAATACTAGCTGAGAGTCACCAAATTTAGTCTCCTTTCATAGTCTCTTGTTTATATGTAGAAGCACTACCTCAGAAAATATTCATAACTTTAGTTTGGAATGATCAATAATATTTTCATATAACTATCATTCCTACACTTTTTGTGTATATCAAATTTCAATCCATTGCTTCATTATAGTACTAGGGTTTCATTTAGGGTAAGTATTTGCGCTCCCCTCAATGAAACCCTAAGTACAATCATGTATTAACCTTATGACATTACATATAAACACATTACATCATAATTTGAAGTCATCATGAATCTGAACAAATCATCCTTATGTTCATTCCCAGAGATCTTATTGTATAATGAACATTGAATGACTACATGGATTAGAATTTAACATTAGAAGTAGAGAGCTTTTTTAAAATAATAAACTGGATTATGATGTACAAATAATGAAGTAAGATGAGATGTATCATAACACCTCATGAATATATAATTTTCACTGAATACTGGATACCAGCCCCACTATAATCTTATTCAATCACATTCCCCAGTGACTATATATGTATATCAGTACAAAATAATGGAGGATAGGATCATTGTCAACTTACAAAATGTCTATTCCCAAAAGGTCAATGTTACAAAATGTCAACTATTATAATCATGACCATGTACATGTCATGACGTCAGTGGGTGTGGTTTAGGTTCTCTGTCTAGTATGTAAGTCTCTCTACAATTATATATAATCAATATTCCATTGTACCTTGATAATCTGAGTCATGAAATATGCACCACCAGCTTTAATACATCTCCAGAATGTCTAACCTGTAAGTGAATCACGTGATAACACATGCGTACTTCCATACATCCTTTCATAATTCATAATTACAAAACTTATTAAGGTTGTAGTCTTTTCCGTGGGCGGATGCTACTCCAATCAGTTTCTAGTCTTGCAAGCTTCTTGCTGCATACAATCTGGTTCCATTCTGTATTTTTTGGAAGCCACACCCACCAGAAGGTATAATTATTGGGCCTAAATGTTTTGACTGATAGTTTATTTTCAGAAACAAACCTAAACACGCCCCACGGCTGGTGGAGGTGGCGGTGGGTGGGAAACAATGGCGGGTAACTGTAGTTGGTGTCTGAGAAAGATCGGAGTTTGATAGTGCCTAGAAAGGTAGATTTTATGGTTTCAGTGAAAAGCTACAGAATTCAGCTTTCTTCAGCCTCTTGTAACTATAAAAGTAAAATGAATTTCCAGAAAACGGCTCTATTTGTTTTCTCTAAATGCATTGTACTTGGTGCATGCCATGATTGGTGGGCGTGGCTTTCTCCGTTTTGTACTTATTGCGATTACAAAAATGGACATTTTATATATGTTTTATCACTTCCAGGACCCTATAAAGGTGATTAGAAGATATGAAGGTTGCCATTACACCAGGTTAGAGTCATATTATATAATATTCTATTTTGAAACTGATTGGAGTCGCATCTGCCCACTCCCTAGTACCACCTTAAGAGAGTAACTTACAGTCCAGAATATCTGTAAGTAATAATGTATGGAGCAGCAGCGAGAGCCACACAATTCACAAAATGTAAGAGAGTCATTGCAGACGAATACAAGCAACTTCAGTTTTACGGTAACTGTGTGCGAAATGTTTATCTCGAGAGCTAGAGGGCGTTATTAATTAAGATGGCTCTTGATTTTTTTTTTCTCGTTCTATTTTTGAATTTCCCGCTCCTGAATTAATTAATAAAACTGACCAATAACGTACGTTTGGCATATAGGGCGTACCCCAGTGCATATAGTTGGGAACTTGGGAGTGAGAGTGTATCCCTGCGAAGGATAGTTGTCTACAGTCATTTGGTTGTTTCTGAAATTTGACAGGTATAATAATCATAATGTTTGTCATGTACATGTGTGCGTAATTATGCTGTAAACATTGAAGTGTTAATGCATTGTATGATTTAGGCCTATAAATGTTTTCGTTGGTGTCAATTTAATTGGTATAATAAGTAATTAATATGTTGTGTTTGGTTTGTAGTCAATCAGGACTGAAACCCCAAATTGCGTGGGTGGTCAGGGCCTGTGCCCTGTTTCAACCCCCATTAACGGGCCAAAGGGCAGCCAAAAAACCATCAACTTTTTAAGCCATTTTCATGGGTTGTCCTTGACACAAATTACAAGCATTTGGAGTGCTTTTAAATGCTAGGAACACTCTTCGAACTGCGTAGGGGTCAAACGTCACATATATGTGACACCAGTGCTCTAAGGGTTAACTGAATTGCTTAAAATTCATTTCAGTTTTTGCAAGGCATTATACAAACCACAAAAATATATCTTGTCTTGTGTTGTGGCTATAGTCTGGGATAGCCACACCCTTCACTTGGAAGAGAAATCATCTGATAATTTTTGTGGCCTGGCCTGCAACTGAAATATGTTGACCCAATCTGATTGCATGAAGTTAATTTAATGCATTCTTGTTACATGAAGTCAAGAAAGAAAATGGGTTAGGGAGAGAATGTTATGCTAACATTCTCTCCCTAGCCTTGAAGGATTGCTTGTTAACTACATCAACTTTGTCAGATTTTAACAATATCGGCTAAAATATGGAGATATTCATGATGCTAATGCTATCTAGTGTTGAACTTGTAAGACATATGCTGTTTCACTATGGTATAAAGGTTTTATGAATGAGTTGACTATAGTATAGTGTCTAGTTTTGAGCATGAAAATATAGTGATGTCGGTAAAAGGACTGGCAATTAAAATGTACTGAAATCTTTCATTTTTTTGTATAAACAAACACTTATCTCAATATCTTCTTACACATAGTAAAGAATGATTTGTGTAATTTTTATTATCTCTTCAGCTATAAGTTAAAATCATGAGCTGTTTAAAATATTTGTACAATATAGTAACTACAATTACCTCACCTATTATAATTAACATTCATTATAATATCATTCTTTCTTCATTCCAGACTAAATCAAGTAGTTAATATATTATATTTGATATACTGTTCAGTTCCTTACCATATGGTAAGTATAATATATATTAATATAATCAATTATTAACTCTCAAATTAAATCCTTTATAATGATTGATAAATGATACCACATGTATATAGGATGAGGTTAGTATATAGTATACAAGTAATAGTTATAACAACATTATAATGAATATATCTCATTTACACTAACTGTACCAGAGGGCTGTAAGGTCAAGAGAAAGGTTACTGTAAATCAGATATATCCCAACCAGAGGTGTTATCAACTGAGTTGTTTATGTTGAGTGGGTGTATTTGGAACAACACTATCTAAACTAATTAGTTGCTTAAAATTCATTTTCAGTTTTGCAGGTAACTATAAAACCATGGTGATACAATGAAACAGGATAATATAACTCATTAGAAGTTCTTCTGATACACCCACTCAACATTGTACAATAGTATTTTGAATTATCATTTTATTTCCTCTTTTTCATATCTTTGTCTATATTCTAATTACGGCACATCTTTTCATTTCTTAATAACACATCATTGTGGATCCACTAGTGGGTGAGTCTAATCAAACCTAATATATACAATAGTATTTTGAATTATCATTTTATTTCCTCTTTTTCATATCTTTGTCTATATTCTAATTACGGCACATCTTTTCATTTCTTAATAACACATCATTGTGGATCCACTAGTTGGTGAGTCTAATCAAACCTAATATATACAATAGTATTTTGAATTATCATTTTATTTCCTCTTTTTCATATCTTTGTCTATATTCTAATTACGGCACATCTTTTCATTTCTTAATAACACATCATTGTGAATCCACTAGTGGGTGAGTCTAATCACACCTAATATATACAATAGTATTTTGAATTATCATTTTATTTCCTCTTTTTCATATCTTTGTCTATATTCTAATTATGGCACATCTTTTCATTTCTTAATAACACATCATTGTGAATCCACTAGTGGGTGAGTCTAATCAAACCTAATATATACAATAGTATTTTGAATTATCATTTTATTTCCTCTTTTTCATATCTTTGTCTATATTCTAATTACGGCACATCTTTTCATTTCTTAATAACACATCATTGTGAATCCACTAGGACGTGAGTCTTATCAAACCTAATATATACAATAGTATTTTGAATTATCATTTTATTTCCTCTTTTTCATATCTTTGTCTATATTCTAATTACGGCACATCTTTTCATTTCTTAATAACACATCATTGTGAATCCACTAGGACGTGAGTCTTATCAAACCTAATATATACAATAGTATTTTGAATTATCATTTTATTTCCTCTTTTTCATATCTTTGTCTATATTCTAATTACGGCACATCTTTTCATTTCTTAATAACACATCATTGTGGATCCACTAGGAGGTGAGTCTAATCAAACCTAATATATACATGTACAATAGTATTTTGAATTATCATTTTATTTCCTCTTTTTCATATCTTTGTCTATATTCTAATTACGGCACATCTTTTCATTTCTTAATAACACATCATTGTGGATCCACTAGGACGTGAGTCTAATCAAACCTAATATATACAATAGTATTTTGAATTATCATTTTATTTCCTCTTTTTCATATCTTTGTCTATATTCTAATTACGGCACATCTTTTCATTTCTTAATAACACATCATTGTGGATCCACTAGTTGGTGAGTCTAATGAAACCTAATATATACAATAGTGTTTTGAATTATCATTTTATTTCCTCTTTTTCATATCTTTGTCTATATTCTAATTACGGCACATCTTTTCATTTCTTAATAACACATCATTGTGGATCCACTAGGAGGTGAGTCTAATCAAACCTAATATATACATGTACAATAGTATTTTGAATTATCATTTTATTTCCTCTTTTTCATATCTTTGTCTATATTCTAATTACGGCACATCTTTTCATTTCTTAATAACACATCATTGTGGATCCACTAGGACGTGAGTCTAATCAAACCTAATATATACAATAGTATTTTGAATTATCATTTTATTTCCTCTTTTTCATATCTTTGTCTATATTCTAATTACGGCACATCTTTTCATTTCTTAATAACACATCATTGTGGATCCACTAGTTGGTGAGTCTAATGAAACCTAATATATACAATAGTGTTTTGAATTATCATTTTATTTCCTCTTTTTCATATCTTTGTCTATATTCTAATTACGGCACATCTTTTCATTTCTTAATAACACATCATTGTGAATCCACTAGTTGGTGAGTCTAATCAAACCTAATATATACAATAGTATTTTGAATTATCCTCTTTTTCATATCTGTCTATATTCTAATATTGACACTTCTTTTCATCTGATAATAACATATCATTTAATCTACTTCAGTATTTCCATTTTCCATTTTTATATACTTATTTTGTTTAACACAGTTTGAACGTAAATTCAGAGAATATAGATGTAAGTTCTCAGTTATATCAATTGTTATTGTAATGTCATACATGTACTACTCCATTTTGGTTGTTCAAAATTAATGTAATTAAAGAAACTGGAATTTTACAAAAGTATAGTAATTACTGTAAGTGTTTGATATCAGGTGTACAAGAAATCAATGAATTATTCATCTTAAACCAATATCATTATCTGACTAGTGTGTGATACCCATATTCTTTACTTGGTGGATGAAGGGTCTGGGGATGATATCTTGTTCTGTTCAAATGTTTAACTATCTTATATCAGGAGTGCATGAATCCTTCGGCGGGGTTCATGTGCTCCTGCTTATATACATAAAGGAAGTGGTTTTTGTTTGTGTTGTGTTTCAGAGTCAGTTCTCTAGTTTTCCTTTCTTCAGTAGTCTGGTATGTTTGGTAACTATTGCTACACACTTGTCAAATATCTATTATCATAATATTTTTTGAGTTCTACACAATATATAGTTACAATGTGTATTGCACAAATCACGTACTAACCAGGTAATCAGTCATGTAGAAATCACCTCCTACACTGATAAAGTGGTGCTTGATCAGGCTCACTCAATTACTAGTTAACATGAATACATGTATTCATGTGGTGATATGTATTTTAATTATAATTGTGTTGAGCTGAAACTGATGTCATCATGAATTCATAGTTTTAAATATAATTATACTTGTGTGTGTATTATAATCATTATAGTAATCACATATTGAGTGCATTTTAGAAAGTGAGTTTGATTTGCACAACATATTTAACCCCTACGCAGTTTGGAGTGTGTTCCTAGCATTATGAAGCACTCCAAATTGGTGTCAGGAATAGATAAGCCCATAAAAATGGGTTTAAAAGTTGATGTTTTTTCGGCTGCCCTTTGCCCTAAACATCAAGTATGGGAAGATTATAAAGGGTTGGTGTACCCCCGTTAATGGGGTTTGGAGTGGGTCAGCCATCGCCGCCCACACAATTTGGAGATTCAGTGACCCCACCCACCAGCACAATCTGGTGTGTAGCTGAGACATTTCCTTTGCTGTGAAACCCGATATCGCATCATAATGTAGCTTATGCCAATATGTAGTGTGGTAGTTTTGTTTGTCCCAGGTGCAGTCGAAAGAGGGAGAACACTACATTTGAATAGATTAAGATTATATGTATATATTTGACATAAATATACACGTTTACTTTGTTATAGATTTATATTTTCATCTTCTCTCCTTATGTATCTAAATCATTCTTTTAGCTTATACAAATGCTCTCAAAAAAGGAGAGTTAGATGTTGCCTATTCTCGTATAATGTTAATTGGATCAGCTGGTGTTGGGAAGAGTAGTCTAAAACGTGGACTAATGAGCTTACCATTTGATGTTAACATCAACAGCACCATTGTTGCTGACGTCCAATCCGTACGACCCGATATTCTATCACTACAACCAAATATATCTTCAGTACAACCTGTTCTTCCTCCGTTACGACCGAATATTCCATCATTACAGCCTGATATTTCATCAATACAACCCTTATTACGACCAGTGTGTTTGGAGTGGGCAATGCCAGGAGATGAATCTACTATAGAATGGACGGAGGTGACCACAGAGCATGAAGTAGAGGAAATAGCTCAATTAGTTACCATTGTCCACAAGCAACCAGAGGGTCATGGTACTTCTACAGCTACTGCCAATTTTCCACAAACCGAGCCACGTACGTCAACCCCACCAGAGTATAATACAAGAATAAACAAGATAATTAGATCAGAAATTCTTACTCCTGCCTTCAAGACAGCCTATAAGATGCGCCACAATGATATTGAACACGTAAAACTTCAGTCTTTCTATCATATTTGGGATTGTGGTGGTCAGCCAGTATTTCAGGAGGTATTGCCAGCATTTCTCACTTCACGTACCATGTTCCTTCTCCTCTTTGATGCCTCTATAGATTTCAATACTAGATTGAAAGCTATACAGTATCAACAAGGGCAAATGATTGAAGAAGGGGAAGTCAACATGACGACACTTGAGCTTATGGAGGGGTGGATGTCAAATATTCATGGCCATCTTGTGAAGTATGATGACAAGGGTGGTTTATTAGAGTATCCTAGAATTATTGCAGTTGGATCTCGAGGAGATAAATTGACAGATCAGGAGAAGATTGAAGTCAAGGCAAAGCTGGATAAGTGTCTAAGAGACACTTCACATGATCAGAAAGACAAACAATATCTACAAATATTAAAGGAAATTGTCATTATTGATAATACCACATCAGGAAAGGGAAGTGAAGAAGATATAGGATACAAGTATTTACGAAAGGAGATTTATGATTTCACAAGCAAGAAGCTTGTTGTTAGAACACCAATTAAATGGGTTCTTTTTCGTAAGGTTTTGCAATCGTTAGTGAAGAAATCAGAAAATATCATTACCATGAGGGAGGCATGTGCTATTGGTGTTGCCTGTAAAATCCACCCTAAAGATGTTCCCAGTGTCCTCAAGTTCTATCATGAGCTGGGGGTGGTATTATTCTACTCTCGTATCAAGGGCCTTCAAGAGAAAGTCATTCTGAATCCAAAATGGTTTGTCGAATGTCTTGGAAAGGTTCTCACACTTCCAGGTAGGGAAGGGTTTGAGAAAAGAGAGATGTGGAATCTTCTACGTCAAAAGGGCATTCTTGTACAGCCTCTGTATGTAGCTGTTTGGAAAGAATGTGAGGGGATTGATCCCGAGGATATGATCCAGCTTTTAGTAAATTTTCATTTAGCAGCTGAAGTCCAGACAGATGAGTTTGGTCAACGAAGATCAAAACAGTTTTTCGTACCCGCAGTACTTCCAACAGGAGATCCATCATCAGCTCTGCCTTCTGGATATCAGCTTAGAGCTAGTCCACTACACATCACATTTGGAACAGGTTATGTCATACCAGGCTTTTTTACACGTCTTGTCACCTCCATGGCTGAATCATCTCAATGCTCACTTTACTTCCATGATGGTATTTTCCGAAACAGAGTGACATTTAAATTTGCCGATATCAATCGCGTGACTCTTACTCAGCTTTCTAACGCAATACAAGTTGATATGTTACGTTATATTCCCAATTCCCCCACCCTAACACCTTTCCAAATAAGTTGTAAAGATTTACAGGTATCTCATTATGTATAATAATTACTTGTATTTGTATGACATACTGAATCAATAGATTTATCATTATATACATAATTAAGGTATTCTCTGATGATTCATAATTCACATTTATTAATAAGATGAGTAATACAGTATTATTAAACTGTATATATAATCTAAGTGTGGTTTATATAATGAAATATTAATGTGTTACTTTTCATCCAGTGTCTTCTGAAGATGTGTTCTCAGAAGGTAGAAGATAGTCTACAGTCTAGTAATATCTATACTGATGATCAACAAGTGACTGTTTCTGATATTACAAGAGAAGTCAAGTTCATATGTCAAGGGTTGGAATGTAATTCTTCTTCTGATCCTCATTATCTACTTCCTATAGCTTCTCAAACATGTGAGATACCAGTTGAATGTGATAGAAGCAGAGTTTATAGGAAACTTACTCGTGATGAATCATACTGGTTTCCTGGAAATAGTGAAGGTGAAATTAAATGCTTAGAAGACACTTGTATTGTAAATTTTTATTTACTGTCATCAATCCTGCCCATACATAACTAACTACATCAATCCTGCCCATACATAACTAACTACATCAATCCTGCCCATACATAACTAACTACATACATTTATTGTATATACATGTTGTTAATAATCTGTTCTACAAGTAGTCAAATATTGTTCACATAATTATCTTCTAATTCTTTTACTACTAACTCTTGTTCCTTTGCTCATGGAGATGGATTCAAGGGGCTACTGTAATTTGTTTCTCTCTGAAAACATTGACATTATGAATCCACTACCAGCAAAATTATACAAGGAAAATATAATAGTGGCCTTTTCTTTGTGTTTGTAAAGATATGATTATTGTTTTCGTTGAGAGGACTTCTGTTAACAAAATGAATACATAGATACATAAGACATAATTCTACTCAGTGTTCTGCCCACACTGGTTGGTACTGGTCAGGAATAACCACCTTTCAGATAAATTAACCATCTCTCAGATAATACATATATAGGCTACTGAGACAGAAGTAAGTATATACTGGATAAACAGCACTAAATGCAATGTAGAATCCAACCACCACTCTAACTATCCTGAGCAGAACACTGTATAATAATATATATTTTATGTGTTCTAATTATTTCTTAATCATTGGAATAATTATGAGAGCATGTTTTATACTCAATGAAATGATTATAATATTATACTTGTAATGAAGGGATATACTTTCTATTATATATAATAATTAGTATAATTATTATGATAGTGTGTAATATATAATGAGATAAACCACTTGTAAACCAGCTATCTATATCTCATATTCAGATACTACAGTATCATCTCCCTTTGTTGTTAATACATCATCTCAACTAGTAGATAATACTCCAGTATCTAATATATCATCACAAACATCTACTATTAACAAAGGTAATGAATGAAGTTCATATAATACACAACTAACATTCTTATTGAATTGTAACTGATGATAATGATTATATATAATTATATATAATTCTCTCATTGTACATTTAGAATCAATTGTCATGTCAGTATAATACACATTCATGATATCACAATATTGTATATATGAGATACATGTAATTACATTTCATATATTACTAATCCTAATATAGAATCTTTCATCAAGACACCTGTCAAGTCTACTACACTCGCTGGACACCATACATCACAAACCACTAAGCTTTCTTCTCCATACGATATACTGAAGAGACACACACCAGAGTTGTTAGGTGTGATATCTAACCCTGATAAACTAGCTAATGATCTCTCATCAGCTGATCTAATAACACATCAGGTTAAAGATGATGTATTGACAACTCAAAGTTTCTCCCGATATCAGAAATGTAGCAAGCTATTGAACGAAATTCAAAGATCTCTCCGAGCCTTCAATGAAGAAGAGAGACTAAAATTATTTTGTGATGTATTGAAACAACAAAATGACTGGACACTATCAAAAATATCTGATAACATGTTGAAAGAGTTATAAGGTCACATAAGTTTATTATAATGAAGTATTTGTTTTATAAATATTTCATTAGCTGCCCCGTTTTGTATTGTATAATTGAAACAATACAATATTCTATATAATTATTAGCTATAGTGTATGAAATGTAACTCCTGATCTCATTGTTTTGTCTTTTAATTTCTTTCGTTACAATAATTTGATTATTTAAATCCTGATTTGCTACTAATGAGTTTGACTATTAATAATTTTATTGTCATGAATATAATTATCTCTGTTTAATAATAAAATATCTATCATTGATATTTGCAGTAAAAGAATGACACACACATTTAGTATTGTCAATGTGAGGCAAGATTAGCAAAGTGTTAGCATTGTATGGCTTTACTCCTGATGAATTTATGTTTTCAATCAGAGTTCTGACAGCACATACATAATGACTGCCTGGTTTCGTAACTGAAGCATTCAGTACCACTCAGGAAGTATATATATATGAAGTGCTGATGGTTGTCATAGCTCTGTGGTGAGAGGCTCCGTGAAACCACTGGTAGCTAAAGTCAGTAGCCCTGAATTCAATTCCCAGTAACTACTGGCATTTTTTTCACTTTACTTTGTTCATGAATGTGAACAGACTTTAGATAATCACCTGAATTAGATACAGCATTAGTATGAATCATGATTAACTATTAATCATTATTCATACTAAGGCAATTGAACACAATAAAATTATCATTTTACATCTACCGTATTAATAATGAATTATTCATTATTAATAATAATAAATAATATTTCCTGCACTAATAATAATAATAATAATAATGTGATAATAAATATTAAACAGAGATATAGTGTATTATATATTATGATAAGTCTACTGTAGTTTTTAATAGTAAGTCTCTCTCTCAACCCAACCTAAAGAGAGATATTATAATAATAATTAAATAATATTACAGGATCACATACCTCCTGGTCTCCTTCGTATGATAAGTTTTCTTATCTCATCATACACAAAGATAAGAATAGAGAAACTTATGGGTGTACACCACCATTCTAATCTTAATCCATGCATACGTAATGCTGTATCTAACCATGGACAGTAAGCTAGGAATACAGCTAGAGCTGTCTCAAATATTAGACCAAATATAAGATAATAGTTCCTAATAAATAAATAAATACATGTATACATAATATAATGACTATTATAATGATGGATGGTGGATGGATGAATAGATGGATGCATGGATGAATAGATGGATGGATGATACATGATGGACGGATAGATAAATGTATGATAAATGAATGACTGGATGTATGATGGGTGATGATGAATGGATGGTTCCTAATGATTAAAGAAATATACATTATAGAATGATAAATGAATGGTGAGGCTAAATTTAAGTACATGAATGAATGGATACAATATCCATGATCCATCCATTCATCCATCTGTCTTTTATTCATCCGTCCTCCATCCATTCATCCATCCATCCATCCATCCATCCATTCATCCATTCATCCATCCATCCATCCATCCATCCATCCATCCATCCATCTTCCGATCATTCAATCCATTCATCCATTCATTCATTAATCCATCCATCCCTTCATCCATCCATTCATCTATCCATCCATGTATACAGAGATTACAGACAACTGGAAGTATATATAATTATGATTATGATTATGATTAATGAATAAATATTCAATCATACTTGAATCCCTGTCTAAATAGAGAGTTCAGTCGTGTTTTACATATTATCAGATCAGCCCACTGTACTACAACAATACTGATAAAGAATCCAGTGTGACATGTAAACTCCAGTGTTTTACGATTATCATAATTCTGTATATATACACATGTATAATGAATGGATGGATGATGGATGAATGGATCATTAAAATTAATGGATAAATGGAGGATGCATGAATGGGCCAGTGAGCAGATAGATGATGGGATGAATGTACAGTACATACCAGCACATGTATGTACATGTATCTATCTACATGTAAGCACATGTACAAATAGAAAGTATGTATATAATAAAACACAAGGAATAATTATTACATTACATGTACATGTATGTGAGGGGTACGTGATATATACATATAAATTATATACATGTATGTGAGGTGATATAATACATGTATACATGTATGTGAGGTGATATATACATGTATACATGTATGTGAGGTGATATATACATGTATACATGTATGTGAGGTGATATATACATATATACATGTATGTGAGGTGATATATACATGTATACATGTATGTGAGGTGATATATACATATATACATGTACATGTACATGTATGTGAGGTGATATAATACATGTATACATGTATATGAAGTGATATATACATGTATACATGTATATGAAGTGATATATACATGTACATATATACATGTATGTGAAGTGATATATACATGTACATGTACACATGTATGTGAGGTGATATATACATATATACATGTACATGTATGTGAGGCGATATATACATATATACATGTATGTGAGGTGATATATACATATACATGTACATTGTATTATGACGTATAAGAAAGTTAAATGAGAAATCTAACTAGGAATTAAACCCAGGACCTTCTGATATCTGACCAATCAGATTCATTGATGACAGTGGAGTGGAAAACTGTACTAATCCCAAATCTAGTTCAAATCAAGCTACTTCTAACTCTCTCAACATGTTATAATAATACTCATCAACTCACCCATTCTTGTCCAAAGCTATCTGTTACATAACCATTTTTATTATCCCAGTCTTTCCTCAGTCCCAGGAGTGTCCAAGGCAGAAACCCATTCTCACCCATTATCACAAAGTATGTAAAGAACCCAGCCATTGCCTGTATGATACCAATCTGACCATATGTCATACTAATTAACCTGTTGTGATGAAATGATTCATTTAATTAATGTGACTCAACACATGATTACTGTTCATTGTGTACACAAATCAATTTAGTAACTAAGAAACATATAGTCTCATCCCCAGCTATGTGATAAGCCACTAGTGACTTTCTAGCAATATCTTGGTTGTGCTGACTCAGCATGTCATGTGATTATTTAGCACAGAATGTATATAAAATAGTGTGTTGCCAAGGTGAAATATCATAGATGGTTGTTATCCTATTATCACATAGGCTCTTTTCTGAGTTGCACATACAAACCTTTCCAAACATTCATCCTGTGTCTCAGTAGTATAGATCTACTTTCATAGCTAAACATTGCAACTTAATAAATAATGGTATGTAGCCATTAGCAAAATAACAGCTTATCTTTAATAATCACCAGAAATAAACATTCCTTTGACATTTTCACACACGCGTCACATGATATTTGTCAATTACTGTATAGCCCTAAATTTTCAAATTTTGGCGATGTTCAACTATTTGTGATAACATTTTTATTTTCACCAAAAATGCCCACATGTGGTATGACCATTATTTTGCCGTCCATCAGTTTTCTCATTAAACACGAAATTTATAGCCTACAAACATTTAGGGCTATACAGTATATGATGATGATACAACATATTTGAATACAATTGTGTGAAGCACAACCAAGAAATTATTATAAAGTCACTGGACACTACTAATGTAGTGGGTGTGGCTGGGATGAGACTAAGAAGCTTACTAATCACTCTTCATTAATAACACATTTCAATTACTGAATATCAAGTGTAATCATTCACTGATCAGTAATACCATTTCATATTACCAGTTATACATACTCACCTACTGTTGACCAGTTTATCTCTTTTAGCATCTCGTGGTTTCCTCTCCATTATATTACTTTCGGCTTTCTCATATGCAAAAGAGATAGCAGGTACCTACCAGAAAATACATGTATAAATGAATAGATAGATAGATACATGTACATATATAGATAGACACATGTAGAATTGTAGATAGATACATGTGTATAGATATATAGACAGATAAATAGATTCTGATATGATGAGTGATGATGTATAGAATATAATAGACAGGGACATGTATATCAATGAATTGAATGAAGGAATGGATAAATAGATGGAATGGATGAATAGATAGATGAATGGATGGATGGATGGGTGGATGGACATTGGACAGATGAATGAATGGATGGATGGATGAATGAATGAATGATGGATGAATGGATGAATAGATAGATGGATGAATGGATGAATGGATAAATGAAAGAATTAATGAAGATACCATATCAGTTCCTAAGTCAATACAAAGAATAGTAATAGTTCCAAGAGGAAGAGGAATAGAGGCAAGAATAAACAGAAGAAATGGTGTTATCTCTGGTACATTAGATGTTAGAGTATAAGCTATTGACTTCTTTAGATTATCAAAGATGAGACGACCTAGAGAAACAAGTCATGATATAAAGAGAATGGATGAAGATATGATGAAATACCTTCTTCAACTCCAGTAACAATAGATGCAAAATTATCATCAAGTAGTATCATATCAGCAGCTTGTTTAGATACATCTGATCCAGTGATACCCATAGCAACACCTAGTAACCATTTAATAAAATTAATAATAATTCTTTAGTTAATAATACATCATTGATTAACCTATATTAGCTCTTCTTAATGCAGGGGCATCATTAACTCCATCTCCAGTAACAGCAACCACCCAACCAGCTCTACGACAACCTTCAACAATACGAAGTTTTTGTGTCGGTGAAGTTCGTGCAAAAACTATTTCTGGATATCCACTTAATACCATATCAACTTCTTCATCACTCATTTCCTGAAATTAGGAATCAATGGAATGGGAATCAGTCTATAGAATAAGCATCAGTCTATATATGGATACAACACTTACCAGTAATTCAGTACCATGAACAACAATAGCACATGCTTTTCTGTTTAATAAAAACAAGAGGAATAGTGATGACCATATAAGGAAATATTACCTTGGATCAACTTGTTCTAGTGTTATACCTTCAGCCTCAGCCACTTCATCAGGTGTATAATGACCTGGGATATACCCAATATACAAATAATAATAATATAATTAATATAACTGACCCTCTCTTATAATACCAACACTACGAGCTATAGCTTTAGCAGTAATAGGATGATCACCAGTAACCATTATCACCTTTAAAAAGGAAGGATCATATTTATAACTGTCTGTTAATTGTATGGTTTCTATTGATTTATCAAACCTTGTGCCTTTGGCCCTCAGTTTGATAAATCCAATAGAAACCTACATACATGTGTGTTTTGTACCTCAGTATATAACCTATACTTATAACTGTGTGTTAATTGTGTTTATGACATGAGAAGTCAGCCATGATTACTGAATGATGATACCACATAGTAATTATAGGAATACTTTTATCTCCATACATGCATGTTTTTGCTATGATCATATATCATATAGTCTAGTATCACATTAATACCTTAATTCCTGCTGTTCTGCACTTACAAACAGCTTCAGGTACATTGGATTGAGGTGGATCAATCATTGACATTAGACCAACAAAACACAATCCTTCAACAGGAAAATTAATCTACAAATAATATAATTAGCGAGTTTAATATCTCATGAATAATTCATTACTCACTTCATCTGTATCAAATTCGTATCCTTTAGAAAATGTGTCCAATGGAAGATTATAATGACAGAAACTATATAAATGATATATAATATCAATATGTGTACATATATAGTATGAGGTATAATTGAGATAAAGATCTTTATCTTAATATATTACATGTATAACCATTTATATATGTACATGTGATATTATAACAATGATATCCTTATGTTTAACTAACCCTAACACTCTTTCTCCAAGACCTCCTAGTTCAAGATATGCTTTATTAAATGACTCAGTGAATAATTCATTAATGAGATGCTCCTGTAATAATAATAATAATAATAATAATAATAATAATAATAATAATAATAACGATCTTTATTATGTTAATAATAAAATAATAAACTAATATAATGAACTATTATATATACATATAAACAATAATTATGTGATAGATATAATAATCTTTTACATTGTATTAAGAGATTAAATATAACATGATAATGAGGGGAGAGCCAATACAGTTCAGGATTACATGTATGAATGAAGTTAGTGTATGGCGTATCATTTATTAGCTCCATTCAAGTACACACATAGAAATATCACACATGTACAATAAAGGAAGTGTTTTAATACAGGATAGGTGATGAGTTTCAAGCAATCCGATTGGGTTGAATTCAGAAAGATATAATAAATAATTATATTACATTACCTCTCCATTCATCATGTAAGTTGAACAACGACTTAAAATTCTTTCTGGAGCTCCTGTTAGTAATACAAAGATATAATTACTATATTAATGATCTAGCTCTCTTAAATACTGTTCATTATAATATACATATTTACTAGAGAACATTATAATGATTAAGGTATGACATTAGTATATAATATTACACATAATGTGTATCACAACTCTCACATTCATTATCATTATGTAACTTATTAGTAAAGGATATCATATCCTCCGACATGTAGTCTTTAGATGATACATTCTACAAATTAATAATCCTCTCATTGTGGTATAATACTCAATTATTTTATGATCATGATGCAGCAATATTTAGATGGTACAATTATCACATGGTATCTTAATAATATTTTATCTGATAAACAAAATATTACCAATCCCTTCCTACATGTACATGATGTACCTTATGCCGGGAAATATTCGCGATGGAATATTTTCATGAAAGGCCTATTTTGGAGTATTCACGAATTTAAATTTTCACGAATTACCACAATTTTAGCACCCACTTTCAATTTTAGTAGCCCTGCCGAACCACGCGTACAGTTTATTTACTCAACGTGTGAACTATTGACTTGCATGCGAGAGGCCGAAAATGATGCTGATCCCTATTCTGTAGCAATGATCAATTCCTCAATGACTGTTGTTGGGTCATGAATCAATGGCAGAAGAAGGGACATTTGAAGATAGTACTCCGTGTGGGCTTGAAAGAGCAGAAACTCACTTGAAGTAATGATACAATGAGGCCATAATCGATTCATGAATCCACATGGCGATTACTTGCTACCACGCCCATATCCTCACGATTTTTATTTTCGCAAGTAGTGTACAATTTGCGAAATTCCCGAAAATATTCCACCACGAACATTTCCCAGCATACGATATATATACATTATATATACTTCCCCTCATATCAAATCATGCTGTTCATTTTAGTTACCTTTCATAACAAGTAGGAATCCACTTCCGTCAGGTTTATCATGAATAGATAACTATAATAATAATATATTAATTAGTTATATGAAATTAATGAGTTTATACCTGATATTTATTAGTTGAGTTAAATGGTATCTCTGATACTTTACTATACTCCATTCTCAATTCTTCCACATTACCTACCTCTAATTCATAACACTTGAGTAATGCTGATTCACTAGCATCACCACAACACTCTCTATGTGTGTGTACATTATGTGTGTGTGTGTGTGTGTGTGTGTATGTGTGTACAGAGTGTAAGACTCACTTACATGTACATGTATATATAATATACATGTACATGTATGTACGTACATGTGTACACACATGTACAGTGTAGTGTGAAGGACCAAAGCCACAGACATACACACACTTACTTGTCTAGTATATTCATGTATTCCTGACCATCTTTGAAATAAGCCCTGTTACACAAACCAGTAATCCTAGCTAACATATTCCATGTTGGACTAGGATCCTAGTATTAAATAATGATAATTTAATAATGATAATGATGTTATTACATACTCTCTTTGTCTTCATAGGATCACAAGGATCTTCATCAGTATTAGCACCATGTATTGATCCATCAAACCACATATGAGCTTAATAAGAGAATGAAGAGATTTAAATACAAGTCTAGTATGTATGTACATGTACATGTAGACTATACAACTGTTAATTGAGTGCAAATCTTCACTAGAGCCTGTACTGATGTTTCATATGTACATGTACATGTTTATGAAATTGTAAATCACTCTATATTTATTATATTATCTCTTCAACATGCTGCCCCTCTCCTCCACTCAGTAATCATGACTTTTAAATATCATTATAACATACATTAATTACATTTGAGTATTCCATCAAGATTTGATACTACATTTAGTTGATCATGTGTAGTTCCAGCAACCATACAATATAATATTGTGATGATAACTCACAACTATTGCTCCACAATGTACAATGTACATGTATATAATATACATATAGCATAGCTGGGCTTTTTTCGCAGAAATTCACGGTAAGAGAAAACTGTTCCATTAGCAATGTATTTCACACTTTAAAATTTCTACCATGATTCATGCTTACAATCACAGTCGATTGAAGAACTCATAAATAAATTTCCATGGAGTGTTATTTGTGCATTCTTCAATCAACCACTGCAGACATGGGGTAAGCACTTTGTAAAGTGCTTGAAGCACAAGTTCAAGCACTTCCAAAAGGGCTTGAAGCACAAGTTCAAGCACTTCCAAAAGGGCTTGAAGCACAAGTTCAAGCACTTCCAAAAAGGCTTGAAGTACAAACACAAGCACTTTTTGAACGAGTATATATTTCCTAGCTTCAGGTACAGAAACAGAATGAATGTTGAATCTGTTATTAAATTTTATTGTAAATATTTATTGTTACATCTTATGAACATAAGTTTAAAAAATGTGGTGTCAGCAAGTTGGCACCTTTCGGGCTTAAGAGGGTTGCTAGTGCCAGCCATCATCACCTTTGTATAAACCCTGGTCATTCATACAATATGAGAATAAGTATCTGCTTTACATGATCTATATATTTTTTTAATTTTCTATATCAGTGCTAAATGCCGTATAGCCCTAAATTTTCATGTTTTGAGGATATTCAACTGTTTTGCGATAATATTTTAGCGTTCACCCAAATGATCATACATGTATGTGGCAGGACACACCTGACCATTATTTTCATAAATAAAATTTTTGTGGTCCATCAATTTTTGCGAAAAAGCGAAATTTATAGCCCAAGAACATTTAGGGCTACACGGTAATCTCAAAAACAATTTTAATTTATATTCTAGAGGAAGTATATACTACATGTATATTGTAACAGCACTAGGTAATACATATTATAATATTAATTACTAATTAACATACCAACAGTCATTCTATTCTGAGTTAGAGTACCAGTTTTATCAGAACATACTACTGAAGTACTTCCAAGAGTTTCTACAGCTTCCAAGTTACGAACAAGACAATTCTTTACCTTCATTCTCTGAGCAGTAAGAGTCAAACACACCTGTAAAGAGAATGAAAAGTAAATGTGTATATATGTGTGTGTGTATGTGTGTGTGTGTGTGTGTGTGTGTGCCTGTGTGTCTATGTGCCTGTGTATCTTTGTGTGTGTGTCTATGTGTATGTGTCTGTCTGTCTGTCTGTCTGTGTGTCTGTGTCTGTGTGTGTCTGTCTCTGTGTGCGTGTGTCTGTGTGTCTATAATACTCTACATTTGTATATGTATGTGTGTGTATGTGTACCAAAATATTACATGTACAAATACATAGTGAGAATAGAAGAATCATAAATGGCTACAGGTTGAGGGTTTCATATCAATAAGTTTTCAGTGTTGTACTAGTATGACATATAAATTATATATTCTGTACAGACATTGTTTATGCATGACTGGACCTGTAGCCATTGGTATAGTGGATATAGAGAGGAATTAGGATAATAAGAAAGGACACACACACACCAGGATGAGGAAGAAAATTTGAGGAAAGAAATAACAAGAGAAGAAAAGGGATAGAATAAATATTGAGCAAGAAAAACAAGAGAGATACCAGAGAAATGAGTTTATGGATAATAAGAGATGAAAGAAAATCATTAACCAAAAGATAATAATATAATTATATTTCTAATTAAAAACCATATAAATGTTTGTAATAATATGTAAATATGCATTATAATGAAACACAATACATTTCCTAATCATGTCCTGTTTACAACATACTGTGACTGTAGCCAAGAGTCCTTCAGGTACATTAGCTACTAATATCCCAATAAGAAATATACAAGCATCCAGCCAATCATATCCTAATATTCGTCCAATGATAAAGAATGATACTCCCAATACAACTGCCACTGCTGTTATCAATCTTATAAAATGTTCTATCTCTATAGCTATAGGAGTCTCTAAAATATAAAGAGAAAATTATATTAGATAAATAAAAAAGATAAATAGATGGATCCAATCATACATAGTAAAATATAGATGGGTAGAGATAGATAGACATATATATAAATGTAGATAAATGGATGGATGCATGGATGGATGGATGGACAGATGGGTAGATGGATGGATGGATAGATACATACATGTAGATCAGAGTATTTGATAACTTTTGAAGCTTGGGCCAAATTGGCTCAAAACTGTTAGTGTGTGTGCCATTGAGAATACATCTTGAGCCAATTAACTAAGAGTTAATGCTGTTAGTGACAATATAATCATAATTAACTGCACTGATAAATGGATGGATGCATGGATGCATGGATGCATGGATGCATGGATGGATGGATGGACAGATGGGTAGATGGATGGATGGATAGATACATACATGTAGATCAGAGTATTTGATAACTTTTGAAGCTTGGGCCAAATTGGCTCAAAACTGTTAGTGTGTGTGCCATTGAGAATACATCTTGAGCCAATTAACTAAGAGTTAATGCTGTTAGTGACAATATAATCATAATTAACTGCACCACTGGCCCAAAGAGAGAACTGTGCAGTGCCAATTATGCCATATGAGCATATCCAAAACACTGATGCAGATATAGATAAATTATATACATTAATTAATAAAATTAATAAAATAATGTATACAATCAGACTTGTGCTATTACATTATACATGTATATATATATGTATATATATATGTATATAGTTGTCTGGCTATAGAACATTGTAAACATTTCACTAATTAATTATTATATTCATACTATTAGTTGGTGTTTCCACATAGTAAACGTTGCAAACACTGATTTCACATCCTTCTTAAACATAAAATAGTAATTATGACATGTTTACAAGATTCTCTCACTAGTGAGAACCTGAGCTACTTAATATTTAAAAGTTATAATTAGTGATGCAATAATAATCATATCAGTAATCATTATCACTCATTATTTCTAATATCAGTATTGAATATTGATTATATCAGAAAGAGGTACTGTACATGTAAGTGATGTACATGTAGTGATAAGTGTACTAATATCTTGTGATTACAGCATCACCAATCATTTAATGATATTCATAACTATTGTGTAAATTATAGAATCAGAAACCAGAAGTTGATATGTATTTAAGGTGCTCTGAGCGCTAGGCTGTTTCTAGGAGTCTTCATGAAGAGAGTTCTGATGTTAATACAACAATTATTCCTCTTTGTTTGTTGTATTTCATGTATTTTACAAATTGTCTATGCAAGTAAGCTTATGTTAACTCTCTAAGCATACCTTATGTGTGTGAGGCTGATCTTCATATATATGTATGCTTAGTTATCAGCATGATTATGTCATCTCAATTCCCTAGTAAAAAACCCAAGGAAGATTTGTGAGATCTTGTGAGGTGTGCATGAATTGATCAGATTTCATAAGACTGTTTAGTCTTGTGAAATCACACATCGGTCATGTATGAAAGATCACACATGGTCACACATAATTGAAAAAATGGGCATTGTTAACCCTCGCCCCTGCGTAGCCAGAGAAGATGGCTACTATAATCATTTTGTCTGTCTGTTAGTCTGTTTGTCAGTCTGTCGGCAAAATTCCAGCGAACCTACAAACATTGGCTCTTTGAAAATACTACCAGCACATACAAAAATTAAAAGCAACAACAGGCTTCCAGTGACCTATGAACATTACCACACACTACCAGAAGACTTCAAATCATACAAGGATCAAAAGTAACAACAGGCTTTTGCTAAAACCTTTCTGTTTTAAAGTTATGACAATTTTTGTAACTCATCGTCACCATTTCACAACTTTCAGATGATGTCTGCTAGCAAAATTTCACTGAAACACAGCTTATCTTACTTGAGGCCTATCGCTGTCGAATCACAGCTTGAAATGAAGTACAATTGAAGTAGTGGCTGCTACAACTTCAAGCTGGCTCTAAGTTGAGTGCCAATTTCTAGCTCCACCCATTTATTTCATTCATGTGATTGAAGCTAATCTGGAATTTAACACTTGTAATCTTATACTATATAGTAGGAACTTGGAGTGTAAGTTGTAATGCACACACACACACACATATATAATATAATCTCAGTATAATAATTATAATAATTATTATTACAGTGAAATATTGTCTGCAGTTATATCCTTGTCAGTGACTGAATCAATCTCAAATTGTTTTCCAAATCACACTTATAGCAAGGATTCTGCACTACAAACTAGTGCATTCATATTGTAATATCATGCTGTGTTAGACATTTTGACCACTCTCCTCATGTTCCCTAGTATACATACAATACACAAGCTTACTAAATTAATGTTTGCATCATAACTTGATTGAATATATTTCCAGTCAAATTCAGTAGATCTTGCACCAAACCACAATGGTAAGAGTCGAGTTGATATCAATTCAGCTAAACCCCAACCTATAGTAACATATATACTATACAGTAAACCCCAACCTATAGTAATATATATACTGTACAGTAAACCCCAACCTATAGTAATATGTATACTATACAGTAAACCCCAACCTATAGTAACATATATACTATACAGTAAACCCTAACCTGTAAAGTAATAGTAAACCCTGACCTAGAGAGAACTAATTTATAGTAGAAATTATTGAATTGGTACTTACTAAAAGTAATATCTACAAACCAGATATAGTGTATATACACTGATCATAAACAAGAGGAAAGCTAAAAGATGTCATTCACTAATCACATTATTAATATTATTATTAACATACCTACACTTGTAACAAGAACCTTCATTTCACCTTTACCAAGTAATCTTGTCAAGACAAGATATAAACCAAGAAAATTAATAATATCTACCATACACTTTACTGATTCCTATTAATAAATATTAATAATATAATTATATTGAGGGGAAATCCCTATTACTTACTGTTAATGGATCTATACCATCCTCTAATTCATTAACTGGAAAGAAGGTTGCTAATAGCAACATCTAAAATGATGGATTAGTAACAAATATTACATGAGAACATTATGGTTATGAGTTCTTCATACTAACTAACATATAATATAATAAAGAGAATATAATATCATTTGATACCACAGAAATATTCATAACTTTAGTTCGGAATAAGCAATAATATTTTCATACAACTATCATTCCTGCACTTTTTGTGTATGTCAAATTTCAAATGTTAGCTTCATTACAGTACTATGGTTTCATTACAGTACTAGGGTTTCATTACAGTACTAGGGTTTCATTTAGGGGAAATATTTCCCCTCTCAACAAATTTAAAATGAAACCCTGAGTTAGGCTGAGTACAATCATGTATTAACCTTATGACATTAAACTATACATGTATTACATAATACATATAAACACATAATTTGAATGTGAACCGATCATCCTTATGTTCATTCCCAGATATCTTATTGTATAATGAACATGGATTGGAATTTAACATTAGAAATAGAGAGCTTTTTTAACAGGATTATGATATACAAATAATGAAGTAAGATGAGATGTATCATAACACCTCTCAAAAATATAATTTTCACTGATATGTATTGAATTAGCCCCACTATAATCTTATTCAATCACATTCCCCAGTGACTATATATGACTATTATGTATATCAGTACAAAATAAAGGAGGATAGGATCATTTTCGACTCCCAAAATGTCTATTCCCAAAAGTTCAACTTCCAAAAGGTCAATTCCCAGAATGTCAATGTTACAAAATGTCAAATATTATAATAATGACCATGTACATGTCATGAGGTCAGTGGGTGTGGTTTAGGTTTTCTGTCTAGTATGTAAGTCTCTCTACAATATAATCAATATTCCATTGTACCTTGATAATCTGGGTCATGAAATATGCACCACCAGCTTTAATACATCTCCAGAATGCTCCTAATTCTAACCTGTAAGTGAATCACGTGATAACACGTTCCAATATATTTCCATAGTGTCTACATCCCTTCATAATTACAAAACTTATTAAGAGAGTAACTTACAGTCCAGAATATCTGTAAGTAATAATGTATGGAGCAGCAGCGAGAGCCACACAATTCACAAAATGTAAGAGAGTCATTAATAAAAATATTTTTTTTAAAAAACACTAGAACCAGTGTCAGTGTGCGAATGTTTTTACCTCGAGAGGACCTATGTCGCCGACGACAGTGAACTGCGATGAAAAACATTGTTCGCAACAAAGGAGGCAGAGGGGGCTCTAGCTGATTTTAGCTCTCAAATAGAAATAGTAATATTGCGCTCCATACAACGGCCCATAAAGTAATAGAAATTGTGCTGGAAATTGAAATGTTCCAAGCGCTTGATTTTCTCCATTCAAGTTTCCCTCTCCTGAGTAAACTGACCAATAACAAATACTGTACGTTTGGCTTCTAAGGAAGTGCATTCTTGTTGGATTACCCACGCATTCTAAGAGCGTATCCCTGAGAAGGTTAAGTGTCTACAGTCGTTTAGTTGTTTCTGGAATTTCACAGGTATAATAATTATAATAATGATTTAAGATTGTTTCTCTATTAAATTAAAGTTTTCTCGTTGGTAATATGTTGTGCGTGAGTGGATTTGGTTTGTAGTCTCAATATTCAACCAGGACTCCATTAATTGCTTAAAATTCATTTCAATGCATTATACAAACCACAAAGATATATCTTGTCTTGTGTTGTGCCTATAGTCTGGCATAGGCACACCCTTCACTTGGAGGAAGAAGTGTCTGATAAGATTTGTGGCCTGCAACTGAAATATGTTGACCCAATCTGATTGTATGAAAGTTAATTTAAGGTGGTACTAGGGAGTGGGCGGATGCGACTCCAATCAGTTTCAAAATAGAATATTATATAATATGACTCTAACCTGGTGTTATGGCAACCTTCATATCTTCTAATCACCTTTATAGGGTCCTGGAAGTGATAAAACATATATAAAATGTCCATTTTTGTAATCGCAATAAGTACAAAACGGAGAAAGCCACGCCCACCAATCATGGCATGCACCAAGTACAATGCATTTAGAGAAAACAAATAGAGCCGTTTTCTGGAAATTCATTTTACTTTTATAGTTACAAGAGGCTGAAGAAAGCTGAATTCTGTAGCTTTCCACTGAAACCATAAAATCTACCTTTCTAGGCACTATCAAACTCCGATCTTTCTCAGAGAGCAACTACAGTTACCCGCCATTGTTTCCCACCCACCACCCGTGGGGCGTGTTTAGGTTTGTTTCTGAAAATAAACTATCAGTGAAAACATTTAGGCCCAATAATTATACCCCCAGGTGGGTGTGGCTTCCAAAAAATACAGAATGGAACCAGATTGTATGCAGCAAGAAGCTTACAAGACTAGAAACTGATTGGAGTAGCATCCGCCCACGGAAAAGACTACAACCTTAATAATGCATTCTTGTTACATGAAGTCAAGAAAGAAAATGGGCTAGGGAGAGAATGTTATGCTAACATTCTCTCCCTAGCCTTGAAGGATTGCTTGTTAACTACATCAACTTTGTCAGATTTTAACAAATATCCGCTAAAATATGGAGATATTCATGATGCTAATGTTATCTAGTGTTGAACTTGTAAGACATATGCTGTTTCACTATGGTATAAAGGTTTTAAGAATGAGTAGACTATAGTATAGTGTCTAGTTTTGAGCATTAAAATGTAGTAATGTCGGTAAAAGAACTGGCAGTTAATCTTTCATTTTTTTGGTATAAACAAACACTTATCTCAATATCTTCTTACACATAGTAAAGGATGATTTGTGTAATTTTTATTATCTCTTCAGCGATAAGTTAAAATCATGAGCTGTTTTAAATATTTGTACAATATAGTAACTACAATTACCTCACCTATTATAATTAATTCATTATAATATCATTCTTTATTCATTCCAGACTAAATCAAGTAGTTAATATATTATATTTGATATACTGTTCAGTTCCTTACCATATGGTAAGTATAATATATATTAATATAATCAATTATTAACTCTCAAATTAAATCCTTTATAATGATTGATAAATGATTTGTGATATACCACATGTAGGATGAGGTAAGTATATAGTATACAAGTAATAGACATTATAATGAATATATCTCATTTACACTAACTGTACCTGAGGGCTGTAAGGTCAAGAGAAAGGTTACTGTAACTAGATGTGTTATCAACTGATTTGTTTATGTTGAGTGGGTGTATTTGGAACAACACTATCTAAACTAATTAGTTGCTTAAAATTCATTTTGAGTTTTGCAGGTAACTACTATAAAACCATGGTGATACAATGAAACAGGATAATATAACTCATTATTATATACACTATTTGAATTGACTAATCAGATTGCACGATTACAGGTTGCTAAATATTTACTTATTAACTCCCCTGGTTCACTTATTAACCCATGATTTATTAAAAGAATAAACAATGAATATAGCATGATTCAAGGATGAACAGTCTTACTGTTCAATAATGAAAATTGAAGGTCATCTTACTGAGGGCAGAGCCCGAAGTAATTAATGTTTCCAATGTAGCGCGTGGAAACCAAGAATACAGTATCTAAGCAAGTTTAGATTGTAGTTATTATTTTGTTGGATAGAAGACATAACAAGAAAGCCATGTGGTACTCTTCTTTAGCTGCAGAAAGATAGCAAGGTGATCGATAGCGCGAGTGTTTTGCTCTCGAGGGCAACGCCCAGTCAATTTAACTTTTGGATTTCAAAAAGCTGAAGATGTTAACTTACATAGTTGGACAGAAGACCTTTTAAGAAGGCTGTGAATACTCAGACGTCAGAAATTCAGAGTTGCAGTTGAGTGAATTGAGGCGAGTTTTTATATTTCGACGCGATGTTGCTAGGCGCTGTTTTACTGGCAATTTGATTTCCTCGAATAATTAGCGATTCGTCTGATTTAAGCGTAATTTTTGGTTGCCAAGAGACGAACACGAGCAAGCCTCAACCAGTCTGGTAGTTGCATTTTATATAATAAATACCTTAGATACCGTTTTCGCGGTTAATACGTGTGTTAATAATCCCTCGAAAGCCCATAGCAACCTTGCACTACGCGCTCGGTTGCTATATGGCTTCCTCAGGATTATAAACACACGTATGAACCACGAAAACAGTATATAACCTATATTTAGAAGTTCTTTTGATATACCCATTCTACATTGTACAATAGTATTGGAATTCTCATTTTATTTCCTCTTTTTCATGTCTTTGTCTATATTCTAATTACGGCACATCTTTTCATTTCTTAATAACACATCATTGTGAATCCACTAGGACGTGAGTCTAATCAAACCTAATATATACAATAGTATTTTGAATTATCATTTTATTTTCTCTTTTTCATATCATTGTCTATATTCTAATTACGGCACATCTTTTCATTTCTTAATAACACATCATTGTTAATCCACTAGGAAGTGAGTCTAATCAAACCTAATATATACAATAGTATTTTGAATTATCATTTTATTTCCTCTTTTTCATATCTTTGCCTATATTCTAATTACGGCACATCTTTTCATTTCTTAATAACACATCATTGTGAATCAACTAGCCGGTGAGTCTAAACAAACCTAATATATACAATAGTATTTTGAATTATCATTTTATTTCCTCTTTTTCATATCTTTGTCTATATTCTAATTACGGCACATCTTTTCATTTCTTAATAACACATCATTGTGGATCCACTAGTGGGTGAGTCTAATCAAACCTAATATATACAATAGTATTTTGAATTATCATTTTATTTCCTCTTTTTCATATCTTTGTCTGTATTCTAATTACGGCACATCTTTTCATTTCTTAATAACACATCATTGTGGATCCACTAGTTGGTGAGTCTAATGAAACCTAATATATACAATAGTATTTTGAATTATCATTTTATTTCCTCTTTTCAATATCTTTGTCTATATTCTAATTACGGCACATCATTTCATTTCTTAATAACACATCATTGTTAATCCACTAGGAAGTGAGTCTAATCAAACCTAATATATACAATAGTATTTTGAATTATCATTTTATTTCCTCTTTTTCATATCTTTGCCTATATTCTAATTACGGCACATCTTTTCATTTCTTAATAACACATCATTGTGAATCAACTAGCCGGTGAGTCTAAACAAACCTAATATATACAATAGTATTTTGAATTATCATTTTATTTCCTCTTTTTCATATCTTTGTCTATATTCTAATTACGGCACATCTTTTCATTTCTTAATAACACATCATTGTGGATCCACTAGTGGGTGAGTCTAATCAAACCTAATATATACAATAGTATTTTGAATTATCATTTTATTTCCTCTTTTTCATATCTTTGTCTGTATTCTAATTACGGCACATCTTTTCATTTCTTAATAACACATCATTGTGGATCCACTAGTTGGTGAGTCTAATGAAACCTAATATATACAATAGTATTTTGAATTATCATTTTATTTCCTCTTTTCAATATCTTTGTCTATATTCTAATTACGGCACATCATTTCATTTCTTAATAACACATCATTGTGGATCCACTAGTTGGTGAGTCTAATGAAACCTAATATATACAATAGTATTTTGAATTATCATTTTATTTCCTCTTTTTCATATCTTTGTCTATATTCTAATTACGGCACATCTTTTCATTTCTTAATAACACATCATTGTGGATCCACTAGGCGGTGAGTCTAAACAAACCTAATATATACAATAGTATTTTGAATTATCATTTTATTTCCTCTTTTTCATATCTTTGTCTATATTCTAATTACGGCACATCTTTTCATTTCTTAATAACACATCATTGTGAATCCACTAGGACGTGAGTCTAAACATACAATAGTGTTGTGAATTATCATTTTATTTCCTCTTTTTCATATCTTTGTCTATATTCTAATTACGGCACATCTTTTCATTTCTTAATAACACATCATTGTGAATCCACTAGGTGGTGAGTCTAATCAATTTTAATATATACAATAGTATTTTGAATTATCATTTTATTTCCTCTTTTTCATATCTTTGTCAATATTCTAATTACGGCACATCTTTTCATTTCTTAATAACACATCATTGTGAATCCACTAGCCGGTGAGTCTAATCAAACCTAATATATACAATAGTATTTTGAATTATCCTCTTTTTCATATCTTTATTGATATTCTAATATCAACACTTCTTTTCATCTGATAATAACATATCATTTAATCTACTTCAGTATTTCCATTTTCCATTTTTATATACTTATTTTGTTTAACACAGGTTGAACATAAATTCAGAGAATATGATTGTAAGTTCTCAGTTATATCAATTGTTATTGTAATGTCATACATGTACTACTCCATTTGGTTGTTCAAAATTAATGTAATTAAAGAAACTGGAATTTTACAAAAGTATAGTAATTACTGTAAGTGTTTGATATCAGGTGTACAAGAAATCAATGAATTAATCATCTTAAACCAATATCATTATCTGACTAGTGTGACATATCCATATCCTTTACTTGGTGGATGAAGGGTCTGGGGATGAAATCTTGTTCTTTTCAAATGTTTAACTATCTTATATCAGGAGTGCATGAATCCTTCGGCGGGGTTCATGCGCTCCTGCTTATATACATAAAGGAAGTGGTTTTTGTTTGTGTTGTGTTTCAGTCTCAGTTCTCTAGTTTTCCTTTCTTCAGTAGTCTGGTATGTTTGGTAACTATTGCTACACACTTGTCAAATATCTATTATCATAATATTTTTTGAGTTCTACACAATATATAGTTACAATGTGTATTGCACAAATCACGTACTAACCAGGTAATCAGTCATGTAGAAATCACCTCCTACACTGATAAAGTGGTGCTTGATCAGGCTCACTCAATTACTAGTTAACATGAATACATGTATTCATGTGGTGATATGTATTTTAATTATAATCATGTTGAGTTGAAACTGATCTTATTATAAATTCATAGTTTTAAATATATACTTGTGTGTGTATTATAATCATTATGGTGATCACATATTGAGTGTATCTTAGAAAGTGAGTTTGATTTGCATAACATGATTACACTACACATATATACAAAAGAAGTTTTATCTCCATATAAATGTTTTAATGAGATCATATTAAACTCAACTATTATTCCAGTATAATATACTATACTTTGCTTGTGGTACTGATATGTCCTCATTTACTAAACAGTTAGTGTACTATTATCAGTTCATGTGTGGATTAAAACTTAACCCTTACAGGACTGGTGTGTTATATGTGACATTTGACCCCTACGCAGTTTGGAGTGTGTTCCTAGCATTATGAAGCACTCCAAATATTTGTAATTGGTGTCAGGGATAGATAAGCCCATGAAATGGGTTTAAAAGTTGATGTTTTTTCAGCTGTCCTTTGCCCTAAACATCGAGTATGGGAAGATTATAAAGGTTGGTGTAACCCCGTTAATGGGGTTTGGAGTGGGTAAGCCGTTGCAGCCCACACAATTTGGAGATTCAGTGACCCCACCCACCAGCACAATCTTGTGTGTAGCTGAGACATTTTCTTTGCTGCGAAACCCGATATTGCATGTGTAGCTGGTGCCAATATGTAGTGTGGTAGTTTTGTTTGCCCCAGTTGCAGTCGAAAGAGGGAGAACACTACATTTGAATTAGTCCTACGAAGCACTTGAGGACTTTCGAGTCTCAGTAAGCCAGTTGGTAGAAGTAGTACTCCATGTCAGAAAAGGAGTCAAGTTTGGGGTACATAAAGTGAACAGTGGTCAAAATATATGCAGCAGAGACGCTAATTTGAAAATCAAACTCAGTCCTCTAAGGGTTATAATTAAAAAACGCTTGAAACTTTATTGGATTTATAGTGTGAATGGTTTTTTTTGATGTACATGAGATAATACTAATTAAATAATACATTAGCTTAATACTTAATTAGACTTGTAATAGTTACATCAGGATTAGTTTAACATAAGCAGTCCTATAATATTGTGATTCTATATACATAAAATGATTATTATTAATATGTGCATGTAATATATAACGTATAGTATATTCAATAGTATAATAAGATAATTATATATATAATGAGATCAAGTATATAAGAGTATTGTTAACCACAAGGAATACCCAGTATGTGAAGGGCAAAGAATCTGGCTGTGGAATTCCATCTCAGACTCATTGGCCAAGACATGTGAATATGTAGAAACTAAATAATAATTAGCAGTCACTACACAATATGTATAATACTGTAACAGAAAGATAAGCTTCACCAAAGATGTGTAAATACTGAAATTCAAGAGTTCTTGTACCTAAATCATCATGTAGTAAGACCAATTACACTCCAGGGCAATACCATGGACACTGACACCTTCCAGTTCAAAATTGTAACCTGCATATAAAGATCACTTGAGAAAATGATATGTATTAAAATGTTTATTTCCTAGTAACAATAAAGCATTAAAATGAGTGTTTTCAAGTGCAACAACTAACTATGCTAACACTTTCTCTTGTTTGTTTATTGATATTCAACTTTACAATACTTGATTATTATATATTGTGTGAACTAGTAGTGTAAATTAGTCTATGTTCATATTATACTACAAGTACAACACAATAGATTAAGATTATCAAGTATATATATATATATATATATATATATATATATATTTGATATAAATATACACATGTTTATTTGTTGTAGATTTATATTTTCATCTTCTCTCCTTATGTATCTAAATCATTCTTTTAGCTTATAAAAAAGCTCTCTTAGAAGGAGAGTTAGATGTTGCCTATTCTCGTATTATGTTAATTGGATCAGCTGGTGTTGGGAAGAGTAGTCTAAAACGTGGACTAATGAGCTTACCATTTGATGTTAACATCAACAGCACCATTGTTGCTGACGTTCAATCCGTACGACCCGATATTCTATCACTACAACCAAATATATCTTCAGTACAACCTGTTCTTCCTCCGTTACGACCGAATATTCCATCATTACAGCCTGATATTTCATCAATACAACCCTTATTACGACCAGTGTGTTTGGAGTGGGCAATGCCAGGAGATGAATCTACTATAGAATGGACGGAGGTGACCACAGAGCATGAAGTAGAGGAAATAGCTCAATTAGTTACCATTGTCCACAAGCAACCAGAGGGTCATGGTACTTCTACAGCTACTGCCAATTTTCCACAAACCAAGCCACGTACGTCAACCCCACCAGAGTATAATACAAGAATAAACCAGATAATTGGATTAGAAATTCTTACTCCTGCCTTCAAGACAGCCTATGAGATGCGCCACAATGATATTGAACACGTAAAACTTCAGTCTTTCTATCATATTTGGGATTGTGGTGGTCAGCCAGTATTTCAGGAGGTATTGCCAGCATTTCTCACTTCACGTACCATGTTCCTTCTCCTCTTTGATGCCTCTATAGATTTCAATACTAGATTGAAAGCTATACAGTATCAACAAGGACAAATGATTGAAGAAGGGGAAGTCAACATGACGACACTTGAGCTTATGGAGGGGTGGATGTCAAATATTCATGGCCATCTTGTGAAGTATGATGACAAGGGTGGTTTATTAGAGTATCCTCGAATTATTGCAGTTGGAACTCGAGGAGATAAATTGACAGAACAGGAGAAGATTGAAGTCAAGGCAAAGCTGGATAAGTGTCTAAGAGACACTTCACATGATCAGAAAGACAAACAATATCTACAAATATTAAAGGAAATTGTCATTATTGATAATACCACATCAGGAAAGGGAAGTGAAGAAGATATAGGATACAAGTATTTACGAAAGGAGATTTATGATTTCACAAGCAAGAAGCTCGTTGTTAGAACACCAATTAAATGGGTTCTTTTTCGTAAGGCTTTGCAATCGTTAGTGAAGAAATCAGAAAATATCATTACCATGAGGGAGGCATGTGCTATTGGTGTTGCCTGTAGAATTGCCCCTAAAGATGTTCCCAGTGTCCTCAAGTTCTATCATGAGCTAGGTGTGGTATTATTCTACTCTCGTATCAAGGGCCTTCAAGAGAAAGTCATTCTGAATCCAAAATGGTTTGTCGAATGTCTTGGAAAGATTCTCACACTTCCAGGTAGGGAAGGGTTTGAGAAAAGAGAGATGTGGAATCTTCTACGTCAAAAGGGCATTCTTGTACAGCCTCTGTATGTAGCTGTTTGGAAAGAATGTGAGGGGATTGATCCCGAGGATATGATCCAGCTTTTAGTAAATTTTCATTTAGCAGCTGAAGTCCAGACAGATGAGTTTGGTCAACGAAGATCAAAACAGTTTTTCGTACCCGCACTACTTCCAACAGGAGATCCATCATCAGCTCTGCCTTCTGGATATCAGCTTAGAGCTAGTCCACTACACATCACATTTGGAACAGGTTATGTCATACCAGGCTTTTTTACACGTCTTGTCACCTCCATGGCTGAATCATCTCAATGCTCACTTTACTTCCGTGATGGTATTTTCCGAAACAGAGTGACATTTAAATTTGCCGATATCAATCGCGTGACTCTTACTCAGCTTTCTAACGCAATACAAGTTGATATGTTACGTTATATTCCCAATTCCCCTGCCCTAACACCTTTCCAAATAAGTTGTAAAGATTTACAGGTATCTCATTATGTATAATAATTACTTGTATTTGTATGACATACTGAATCAATAGATTTATCATTATATACATAATTAAGGTATTCTCTGATGATTCATAATTCCCATTTAGTAATAAGATGAGTAATACAGTATTATTAAACTGTATATATAATCTAAGTGTGGTTTATGTAATGAAATATTAATGTGTTACTTTTCATCCAGTGTCTTCTGAAGATCTGTTCTCAGAAGGTAGAAGATAGTCTACAGTCTAGTAATATCTATACTGATGATCAACAAGTGACTGTTTCTGATATTACAAGAGAAGTCAAGTTCATATGTCAAGGGTTGGAATGTAATTCTTCTTCTGATCCTCATTATCTACTTCCTATAGCTCATCAAACATGTGAGATCCCAGTTGAATGTGATAGAAGCAGAGTTTATAGGAAACTTACTCGTGATGAATCATACTGGTTTCCTGGAAATAGTGAAGGTGAAATTAAAATACTTAGCTTGATAATAATAATTGTATAATACATTAATTTAAAAGTTATAATAAAAATAATAATATGGCTCTTTGTATTCTGGTATGCATGTTAGCCACTGTCATGTGACTTTGTTATGAGCATAGTCTAATATTAGCTTTATATAGTTAGTATCAGTGTATGAATGCTAGTATCACTAGGAAAAGTACAAATGCTCAAGTATTTGACATGTCTTACCTTCCATTGAGACTGGACTGTAGAGAGAGAGAGGGAGAGAGAGAGAGATCTAGAGATAAAGAGTAATAACAAATTTGAAAAATAAAATTATCATACATAGTCCTACACTAATGAATGTTAATAATCTATATTGTTCATGATTGTTAAAAAGTAGTTTTGAATGACACAATCCATATTGTGATAATGAATGTCATTACATTCATGTCATGTACAATGAATGTTAACTAAAAGTAAAACCCTTTTAGTAAGCCTAATATTACTTTAGTAGCTATAACTAAAAGTGGTCATTATTGTCACACTAAAACAACACTAATTTCTGTATTTTGTGAAGCCATAGCTAAAAAGTTCAATACATGAACTAAAATGGATTGAGCTTTAGTTATACAAAGGTGCGTGGGCGATTGCCATGGCAACCTTTGATGTACCTAGGGAGATATATGCCCATAACATGCCTGTAGGCAGGGAGATTTAGTGTCTAGCCACTAAATCATCTAATTGTATTTTCACAGTTTTTACAGTAACGCTAATTGGGATATTACTAAGGTTTCTACTTGACAGCAGTGGAATTTAATTGCATACTTTTGTGTTACCATGGTATAAAATACATATAGCCCTGGTTGGAGGCAGTTATGGGCATATAACACCCTTGAGATAATTATCTCGGGCTACGCCCTCGACCAATTATCTCGCGGGGTGTTGTATGCCCATAACTGCCTCCAACCAGGCCTATATCTATACTTAATCTACATCAATTAAAATTAATTAATAATAATTATACACATGATTGAACACATTAAGCCTAATATTACTTTAGTTAATTAGCTATAACTAAAAGTGGTCATTAGTGTCACACTTAAATGACACTAATTTCTGTATTTTATGAAGCCATAGCTAAAAAGTTCAATACATGTACTAAAATGGATATAGCTTTAGTTAATTAAAACAACACTACATCAATTGATAATAATTATACACATGATTGAACACATTAAATAATGATATACATATTATATACAACATATGTATACATGACAAAACCTGTTCTACAAGTATTCTTTATTTAATTAGTAGTTACACATGACTAATATTTCTCAGGTACTAGTATATCTATCCTGGAGAAGTCACCAGAGTCCCTAGATGTGTATCATCTACTGAAGGAGAAGTCAGCTGATTGGAATGGATTTCGCAGAGAGCTATGGCTTGATGGTAACTATGGAGACACGTTGGCTCGAGATCGTAGTCTTACCGATGATGATAGATTGGATAAGGTGTTAACAAAATGGATTGAAGTACAGCCATCTCCAGTGACATGGAGCATGATTCTTAAGATGTTACGAGAACTCGAGTTGCTAAATGTTGCAGACAAAGTGAAAAAATACCTGAAAAGAGAAGATGTGACTGAGAAATACAGCAAGAAAAATAATTTTTCTGGTTAGTAAATTGTTTCTAACAAAGTATAACAATCAATATGAATTGAAAAAACCTTTTTGAGTGATCATTAAATGCATGATATTCACTTGACATTATTTTAAACTACATTCTCTATAATGCCCCATCCAAACCCCACCCCTTCCCTCCCTAAATCCACCCTGCTATTCAATCAATTATATTGCACATACGCATGTTGTAAATCTGCACACTTTCAAGATGGCAGGATTTGAGAGTGATGAAAATCATCAAGAGTAGCCAGCAACATCAGTGTATTTTGTAACACATGTATATTATTTTACATATGATTGATGTCATTATCCACTTTACTGAAGTGAAGACACATTTGTGATCATTCACACTATGATCAACAATTCTGATGTCATAATATAATAACTAATAATATTATTGTTTATAATTATAACTATAACATCATTCATCACATAGATTTACATTCTCCTGTAAAGAGAACAAGAAAAGAACAAGATGATTATGAGGAAGAGAAGAGTGGAAACAAGAGGAGAAAATTATCTTGAAATACTAATTTACATACTGTGATGTTCATATCCCCTCATACTTACATTAATAGCTATATAAACATTTTGTGACTGATATCTTTAACAAGCACAAAACAATGGATTCATATTAAGTAAATTAACATAATAATTATTTTATTTATTAATTATTTTGTGTAATAGTTCCACTGTTTGATGTCAATTTTTTTTATTATGTAAATTGTTTTTTTTTTTTGGTAAAGATTAAAATTTCTACTACGATAATTACTTGTTAATGCAAAGGGTTAAATAGATGCTTTTTAAGAACCATAAAGCTGTTATAATTATATATAATTATATATACATATATATACATCAACCACAAAAAATGAAAAGGTAAATAAATGACACTGGCTATATATGAATTCATAAGAAGAGTTTTATGAGAGCAAGAACTGGACTAAATACACTGAGATATCATCAGATCATTTATCATCATTTGACAAGAAAGATAATCACTAATGTTGTGATGAACTCCATATTTCAAAATAACTATTATACATTGGCATGCCAACATAGCATATTAATATCCATTACTAAGGTGTATGGTGAATTACTGATTCATTTTAGATTTTTAATTCTTACAGTAGACAGATCTCTGAACAAACAACCAAGGTTGATGATGTAACTCAGATGTACACACCATAAATCATCACATAGTAGTTAATTTTACAGGTTATTAGCTAATTGTGTCAACCATCAACTATATCCTCTAGGGCCTCAGGATGGTTTTGTTTATAAAATTCATATCACATCATTGTGTAGTCTGGTGTGTGCACCCATTAACTTGCAGATAGGTAGATATATGCCCAGACTAATATTGTAGGTTCATCATAATTACATAAACAATACTTGACATAATTGTGATTATTAAATGAATTTTGCAAGCACTTTAGTAATCTTAGTTGAGAGGGTAATTGTATTGTCACACATGTTCCAAGGTCATTTAGTAACATAATATACTCATGATCATATCAGGGAAAAGTCTTACTGGGTTTCCAATTACTGACAATAAAATCTTTTACCATGATGAATAACAGTCACTATATCACCAAATCCAGTCTGTTATACAATAAGGTTGATCTACTTTAGTAATCTCATTTGAATTCTCATGTCAGTAGAGCAACATTACATGATGACTGAATCAATAGGAAATATAGTTTAGAATGATCAATAAGACAAGATATACAATATCTGGGATCTATCTTGATATTAACCTAAACATTGATCATCACTGACTATAAAGACATATAAACATATTAACAGTAAAACATGACTACCCTTGACCTCATTCATAACTTTAGTTTGGAATGACTAAAAATCTTTTTACTTTTCATATAATAATTATCTTTCTTGTTCTTTTTTGTGTACATGTATGTCAAATTTGAATCCACAGCTTCATGCAGTATTGAGTAACAGTACACTACATTACATATAAAGTGATCATAGTCCTAATTTTGAAGTCATCATGAATGTCAAACAGTAATTATCATTTATTATTCATTATTAATAACACTAATTAGTTTAATTAAATAATATTTGCTGCACTATTACACATAATAATAATAATAATAATAATAATAATAATAATAATAATAATAATGTGATAATAAATATATTAAACAGAGATATAGTGTATTATATATTATGATTAGTCTACTGTAGCTTTTAATAGTAAGTCTCTCTCTCAACCCAACCTAAAGAGTAATATTATTAATAATAATTAAATAATAATATTACAGGATACATACCTCCTGGTCTCCTTCGTATGATAAGTTTTCTTATCTCATCATACACAAAGATAAGAATAGAGAAACTTATGGGTGTACACCACCATTCTAATCTTAATCCATGCATACGTAATGCTGTATCTAACCATGGACAGTAAGCTAGGAATACAGCTAGAGCTGTCTCAAATATTAGACCAAATATAAGATAATAGTTCCTAATAAATAAATAAATACATGTATAGATAATATAATGACTATATAAATAAATAAAATTAATGGAGGGTGAATAGATGGGTGGGGTGAATGGATTGATGGATGGATGGATGAATAGATGGATGGATGGATGAACAAATAGGTACATGTAGATGAATGGATAAATGGATGAATACATGATGGGTGAATAGACAAATGTATGAAGAACGAATGCATGACTGGATGGATGATGATGAATGATGTATAGAATGATAAATGCCTAATGATTAAATATAGAATGATAAATGAATGGTGAGGGTAAATTTAAATGCAAGAATGAATGGATGCAACATCCATCCATTTATCCATCCATCCATGCATTTATCCATCTGTCCATCATCCATCCATTTATCCATCATTTATATCTGTCCATCTGTTTGTCATCCATCCATTTATCCATCTACCCATCTGTCCATCTGTCTGTCTATCCGTCATCCATTTATCCATCCATCCATAGCATGATTATATAATTATGATTATAATAATATTGATTAATGAATAAATATTCATACTTGAATCCCTGTCTAAATAGAGAGTTCAGTCGTGTTTTACATATTATCAGATCAGCCCACTGTACTACAACAATACTGATAAAGAATCCAGTGTGACATGTAAACTCCAGTGTCTTACGATTATCATAATTCTGTATATACACATGTATAATGAATGGATGGATGAATAGATGGATGGATGAGGGATGGATGAATGTGTGGATGATGGATGAATGGATGGATGAATGTGTGGATGATGGATGAATGGATGGATGAATGTGTGGATGATGGATGAATGGATGGATGAATGTGTGGATGATGGATGAATGGATGGATGAATGTGTGGATGATGGATGAATGGATGGATGGATGGATGATGTGAACAATGGATGGATGGATGCATAAATAGTGGATGAATGAATGGAAACACATTTAAGGAATAACTATTACATAACATATAGTCATATACCTACATGTACACATGTATGTGTGGTGAGATATACATGTACATGTACATGTACACATGTATGTGAGGTGATATATACATGTACATGTACACATGTATGTGAGGTGATATATACATGTACATGTACATGTACACATGTATGTGAGGTGATATATACATGTACATGTACACATGTATGTGAGGTGATATATACATATACATGTATGAGAGAATTAAATGAGGGGAATTGAATCCAGGACTTTCAATCTGGTCAATCAGATTCATTGATGACAGAGGAGTAAAGGACTGTACTAATCCCAAATCTAGTTCAAATCAAGCTACTTCTAACTCTCTCAACATGTTATAATAATACTCATCAACTCACCCATTCTTGTCCAAAGCTATCTGTTACATAACCATTTTTATTATCCCAGTCTTTCCTCAGTCCCAGGAGTGTCCAAGGCAGAAACCCATTCTCACCCATTATCACAAAGTATGTAAAGAACCCAGCCATTGCCTGTATGATACCAATCTGACCATATGTCATACTAATTAACCTGTTGTGATGAAATGATTCATTCAATTAATGTGACTCAACACATGATTACTGATAATATCTCACTATTCATTCATTGTGTACACAAATCAATTTAGTAACTAAGAGACATATAGTCTCATCCCCAGCCACACCACTATGTGATAAGCCTCTGGTGACGTTCTTGGTTGTGCTGACTCAGCATGTCATGTGATTATTTAAAATAGTGTGTGTGAAATATCATAGACTGGTTACTTCCCTATTATTGCTGCCAGTCACCAGGTATCACATAACAATAGTAAACTCACTGGTATAACATAGGCTGCCAGTCACCAGGTATCACATAACAATAGTAAACTCACTGGTATAACATAGGCTGCCAGTCACCAGGTATCACATAACAATAGTAAACTCACTGGTATAACATAGGCTGCCAGTCACCAGGTATCACATAACAATAGTAAACTCACTGGTATAACATAGGCTGCCAGTCACCAGGTATCACATAACAATAGTAAACTCTCTGGTATAACATAGGCTCTTTTCTGAGTTGTTGAATTAATTAACAAACATTTAGTATAGATCTACTTTCATAGCTAAACATTGCAACTTAATAAATAATGGTACGTAGCCATTAGTGAAGAACAGCTTATCTTTAATAATCACCAGAACAAACATTCCTTTGACATTTTCACACACACGTCACATGATATTTGTCAATTACAGTATAGCCCTAAATTTTCACATTTTGACGACATACAACTATTTTGTGATAAAATTTTTATTTTCACCAAAAATACATATGTGGTATGACCATTATTATTGCCGTCCATCAGTTCTCAAAAAATGCAAATTTATAGCCTACAAACATTTAGGGCTATACAGTATATGATGATGATACAACATATTTGAATACAATTGTGTGAAGCACAACCAAGAATTTGTTAGATAGTCACCAGACACTTCGGGTGTGGCTGAGATGAGACTAATCACTCTTCATTAATAAAACATTTCGATTACTGAATATCAAGTGTAATCATTCACTGATCAGTAGTACCATTTCATATTACCAGTAATACATACTCACCTACTGTTGACCAGTTTATCTCTTTTAGCATCTCGTGGTTTCCTCTCCATTATATTACTCTCAGCTTTCTCATATGCAAAAGAGATAGCAAGTACCTACCAGAAGATACATGTATAAATGAATAGATAGATAGATACATGTACATATATAGATAGACACATGTAGAATTGCAGATAGATACATGTGTATAGATATATAGACAGATAAATAGATTCTGATATGATGAGTGATGATGTATAGAATAAAATAGACAGGGACATGTATATCAATGAATTGAATGAAGGAATGGATAAATAGATGGAATGGATGAATAGATAGATGAATGGATGGATGGATGGGTGGATGGATGGATGGACATTGGACAGATGAATGAATGGATGGATGGATGAATGAATGAATGATGGATGAATGGATGAATAGATAGATGGATGAATGGATGAATGGATAAATGAAAGAATTAATGAAGATACCATATCAGTTCCTAAGTCAATACAAAGAATAGTAATAGTTCCAAGAGGAAGAGGAATAGAGGCAAGAATAAACAGAAGAAATGGTGTTATCTCTGGTACATTAGATGTTAGAGTATAAGCTATTGACTTCTTTAGATTATCAAAGATGAGACGACCTAGAGAAACAAGTCATGATATGAAGAGAGAATGGATGAAATACCTTCTTCAACTCCAGTAACAATAGATGCAAAATTATCATCAAGTAGTATCATATCAGCAGCTTGTTTAGACACATCTGATCCAGTGATACCCATAGCAACACCTAGTAACCATTTAATAAATTAATAATAATTCTTTAGTTAATAATACATCTTTAATTAACCTATATTAGCTCTTCTTAATGCAGGGGCATCATTCACTCCATCTCCAGTAACAGCAACCACCCAACCAGCTCTACGACAACCTTCAACAATACGAAGTTTTTGTGTTGGTGAGGTTCGTGCAAAAACTATTTCTGGATATCTACTTAATACCATATCAACTTCTTCATCACTCATTTCCTGAAATTAGGAATCAATGGAATGGGAATCAGTCTATAGAATAAGCATCAGTCTATATATGGATACAACACTTACCAGTAATTCAGTACCATGAACAACAATAGCACATGCTTTTCTGTTTAATAAAAACAAGAGGAATAGTGATGACCATATAAGGAAATATTACCTTGGATCAACTTGTTCTAGTGTTATACCTTCAGCCTCAGCCACTTCATCAGGTGTATATTGACCTGGAACATACCCAATATATAAATAATAATAATATAATTAATATAACTGACCCTCTCTAATAATACCCACACTTCGAGCTATAGCTTTAGCAGTAATAGGATGATCACCAGTAACCATTATCACCTGTATATTAGACAAATGAGGATTTTACTAGTTAATGTATTATTGAGTGTACATTATGACATGATCAGGTGACTAGTATATGAAAATATGATTGGCTCGATGTTATATAATTATACATGTATCATAATTTCATATTGTAAGTAGTGTGGTTTTGTTCTACAAGAACTTTTAAAACATAAGAAGAGTTGAATAATCAATATTTCCACCATGCCTATAGTAAACTGACCAATCAGATTTTTTGAAATAAGGTTGACAAATGTGTTGGTTAGTGATATTATGTATACTGTTGCCACATGCAAAGATTTGCTTAGTTACAGCATTTCATATGTATTTCATGGTAGATACACCTTGGTACAGTTTCTATTGATTTATCAAACCTTGTGCCTTTGGCCCTCAGTTTGATAAATCCTACATACCTCAGTATACAACCTATACTTATAACTGTGTGTTAATTGTGTTTATGACATGAGAAAGTCAGCCATGATTACTGAATGATGATACCACATAGTAATCATAGGGATATCTTGTTTTTGCTATGATCATAATATCATATTAATACCTTAATTCCTGCTGTTCTACACTTACAAACAGCTTCAGGTACATTGGATCGAGGTGGATCAATCATTGACATTAGACCAACGAAACACAATCCTTCAACAGGAAAATTAATCTATAAATAATATAATTAGTGAGTTTAATATCTCATGAATAATTCATTACTCACTTCATCTGTATCAAATTCATATCCTTTAGAAAATGTCCCCAATGGAAGATTATAATGACAGAAACTAAATGATATATATATTAATATGTGTACATATAATAGTATAGTATGAGGTATAATTGATATAAAGATCTTTATCTTAATATATTACATGTATAACCATTTATATATGTACATGTGATATGTAACTCCTCATGTTTAACTAACCCTAACACTCTTTCTCCAAGACCTCCTAGTTCAAGATATGCTTTATTAAATGACTCAGTGAATAATTCATTAATGAGGTGCTCCTGTAATAATAATAATAATAATAATAATAATAATAATAATAATAATAATAATAATAATAATAATAATAAAACCGTTATTAAGAGTTCCTGAGTGCTGTGATGGATGTGGCTCAGTATTCGACTTGTCACATGGATTAGATTGTAGAAAAGGGGGCCTAGTAATACAAAGGCACAATGAAATAAGGGACGCTATCGCGGATGTTTCCTCCATGGTCTGGGGACAAGTGAAAAAGGAACCAGTGGTCAGGGAACCAAATAATACAACAGAAACACCTGCCCTGATAGCTGACCTATCCATCAGAGGAGTCTGGATGCCACAAGAGTTGACGTTGTTAGATGTTCGTGTCATAGACACAGACGCAAAATCTTATGGTAACAGATCTCCCGAAGATGTGATAAAAACCGCAGAGAGAGAAAAGAGGAATAAATATGGGGAAGCATGTGAGGCCAGGAGGGCAAAATTTACGCCATTCTGTGTTTCCGTAGATGGAGTAATGGGAAAGCAGGCGCAACACTTTGTGAAGAGAATAGGAGATAGATTGACAGAAAAGTGGGATAGAACATATGGAGAAACGATGGGGTGGCTAAGAGCAAGACTAGCATTTGCTATATTAAGAGCTTCAATCCTATGTTTGAGAGGATCACGAACAAAATGGAGATGTCTAGGGTTAGAGGATGGAGCTCCAATTACCTGGTTATTGGATTAACACCAATCCCAATTATCACTTTATTTCTTTATTTCTATATTATAGAGTAATTATAATTTTTTGGACTTTGACTTTCAGTTGTATATTTATATTAATAATAATAATAATGAACTTTATTATGTTAATGATAAAATATTAAACTAATATAATGAACTATTATATATACATATAAACAATAATTATGTGATAGATATAATAATCTTTTACATTGTATTAAGAGATTAAATATAGCATGATAATGAGGGGAGAGGGACAATACAGTTCAGGATTACATGTATGAATGAAGTTAGTGTATGGCGTATCATTTATTAGCTCCATTCAAGTACACACATAGAAACATCACACATGTACAATAAAGGAAGTGTTTTAATACAGCACAGGTGATGAATTTCAAGCAATCCGATTGGGTTGAATTCAGAAAGATATAATAAATAATTATATTACATTACCTCTCCATTCATCATGTAAGTTGAACATAGGCCTGGGCGATATATCGATACCTACGATACTATCGATAGTACAGTACATATCAGATGCAACTTAAGAGGTAAACTCGTGTTGAACGCGTACGCAATTTTAGCGATACACGTACAGAGCGCTATCGAGAGTATCGTCACGCCCACATTGAGAGCGCATGCGCAATCGTAAAACACAAGCTAAAAAAAATTCCACAATATGGTGACTTCAGATCTGTTAAAGTTGGCTAATTTGTTGCCTCTATCAAATGCTTCTAGTGAGGTTTGGACGTTTTACGGATTTAAGAATGATGGAGGTAAAATTGTTGATGGTGATAAGGTGAGTACCTACAAAATTTTAGTTAATAAAAGTATTTATTATCATGTTTGTTTTACAGGTGTATTGTGTAATTTGTGAGCCTCATCGCCAGTTAAAATATTGTGGAAACACTACTAATCTATTCTCACATTTAAAAAACAAACATCCTCGTGTATATAGTATTCTTCAAAAACCAAAGCAATCTACTGAAGCTAGTTCAAGTTGCAGTAGCAAGCCACCACAGAGTATCAACAGATGGTTTGCTAATCAGGAAAGACTACGACCAGATAGCCCACGTGCAAAAGAACTGTCAAAGAGTGTGGGATATTTTATTGCCAAAGATATGATGCCACTTAATGTGGTCCATGTTTTCTCCATGATAACTTACAATGATAAATTAATAATTATCTACCAAATGTGTGGATTTAAGTTGTTTTCAAAAATCTTTTTAAATATTTTATTATAATGGCAATACATAAACAATATTGTGATACTCAAATTAGGTATTGTGATATGCAAATATAATTAGGTATCGCCCAGGCCTAGTTGAACAACGACTTAAAATTCTTTCTGGAGCTCCTGTTAGTAATACAAAGATATAATTACTATATTAATGATCTAGCTCTCTTAAATACAGTTCATTATAATATACATATTTACTAGAGAACATTATAATGATTAAGTGATAACATTAGTATATAATATTACACATAATGTGTATCACAACTCTCACATTCATTATAATTATTATGTAACTTATTAGTAAAGGATATCATATCCTCAGACATGTAGTCTTTAGATGATATATATTATACAAATTAATAATCCTCTCATTGTGGTGTGATACTCAATTATTTTATGATCGTGATACAGCAATATTTAGATGGTACGATTATCACATGGTATCTTAATAATATTTTATCAGATGATCAAAATATTACCAATCCCTTCCTACATGATGTACCATATGCCGGGAAATATTCACAGTGGAATATTTTCATGGAAGGCCTATTTTGGAGTATTCGCAAATTTAAATTTTCACGAATTACCACAATTTTAGTAGTCCTGCCGAACACGTGTACAGTTTGTTTACTCAACGTGCGAACTATTGACTTGCATGCGAGAGGCTAGAAATGATGCTGATCCCTATTCTGTAGCAATGATCAATTCCTTAATGACTGTTGTTGGGTCATGAATCAATGGCAGAAGAAGGGACATTTGAAGATAGTACTCCGTGTGGGCTTGAAAGAGCAGAAACTCACTTGAAGTAATGATACAATGAGGCCATAATCGATTCATGAATCCACATGGCGATTACTTGCTACCACGCCCATATCCTTACGATTTTTATTTTCGCAAGTAGTGTACAATTTGCGAAATTCCCGAAAATATTCCACCACGAACATTTCCCAGCATACGATATATATACATTATATATACTTCCCCTCATATCAAATCATGCTGTTCATTTTAGTTACCTTTCATAACAAGTAGGAATCCACTTCCGTCAGGTTTATCATGAATAGATAACTGTATAATAATATATTAATTAGTTATATGAATATTAATGAGTTTATACCTGATATTTATTAGTTGAGTTAAATGGTATCTCTGATACTTTACTATACTCCATTCTCAATTCTTCCACATTACCTACCTCTAATTCATAACACTTGAGTAATGCTGATTCACTAGCATCACCACAACACTCTCTATGTGTGTGTACATTATGTGTGTGTGTGTGTGTGTGTGTGTGTGTGTGTGTGTGTGTGTGTGTGTGTGTGTGTGTACAGAGTGTAAGACTCACTTGCATGTACATGTATATATAATATACATGTACACATGTATGTACGTACATGTGTACACACATGTACAGTGTAGTGTGAAGGACCAAAGCCACAGACATACACACACTTACTTGTCTAGTATATTCATGTATTCCTGACCATCTTTGAAATAAGCCCTGTTACACAAACCAGTAATCCTAGCTAACATATTCCATGTTGGACTAGGATCCTAGTATTAAATAATGATAATTTAATAATGATAATGATGTTATTACATACTCTCTTTGTCTTCATAGGATCACAAAGATCTTCATCAGTATTAGCACCATGTATTGATCCATCAAACCACATATGAGCTTAATAAGAGAATGAAGAGATTTAAATACAAGTCTAGTATGTATGTACATGTACATGTAGACTATACAACTGTTAATTGAGTGCAAATCTTCACTAGAGCCTGTACTGATGTTTCATATGTACATGTACATGTTTATGAAATTGTACATCACTCTATATTTATTATATTATCTCTTCAACATGCTGCCCCTCTCCTCCACTCAGTAATCATGACTTTTAAATATCATTATAACATACATTAATCACATTTGAGCATTCCATCAAGATTTGATACTACAATCTACATTTAGATGATGATGAATAGTTCCAGCAACCATACATTATAATATTGTGATGATAACTCACAACTATTGCTCCACAATGTACATGTACATGTATATAATATACAAATAGTATAGCTGGGTTTTTTTTTTTGCAGACATTCACGGTAAGAGAAAACTGTTTCATTAGCAATGTATTTCACACTTTAAAATTTTGTACCATGATTCATGCTTACAATCACAGTCGATTGAAGAACTCGTAAATACATTTCCATGGAGTGTTATTTGTGCATTCTTCAATCAACCACTGTACCACAAAATTAAACAAAAATAAATTCCTTGTGAAAAATACTCACTATACGATATCTCTAGTACTAACACATGTATCGTACATGTATGTCTATTTTATGTCATGATAATATAAACAACATCATGACATAGTAGACATACATTAGCTAAACTAATACTAGCATTTCTTTGGAAATGAATCTTTCTTGATATGTGTGTTCAGATTATCGTATAGGATTTATTTGAAGAGAAAGGAAATTGTCAGGTTTCTGTTAGCATTAATAATTTGTAATAGACAATAATAACACATAATCATACAACAATTAGTGAGGGTATGGTGCCATGTTCCTCTAGAAATATTAGTTATATAAGCTCCAAAAGTCAGGTGAGTAGAAACTCAAGCCTAAGAGGGTTACTAGTGCCATTCATCACCTTTGTATAAACCCTGGTCATTCATACAATATGAGAATAAGAATCTTCTTTACATGATCTACACAAAACTATTTTTTTAATGTAATTAAAAATTCTATATCATTGCTGAAATACTGTATAGCCCTAAATGTTTTTACATTTTGACGATATTCAACTGTTTTGCGATAAAATTTTAGCGTTCACCAAAATGATCATACATGTATGTGACAGCATACCTGACCATTATTTTCATAAATAAAATTTTTGTGATCCATCAATTTTTGCGAAAAAAAGCGAAATTTATAGCCCAAGAACATTTAGGGCTATACCATAATCTCAATAACAATTTTAATTCATATTCTAGAGGATGTACATGTATATAGTATATTGTAACAGCACTAGGTAATACATATTCTAATATTAATTACTAATTAACATACCAACAGTCATTCTATTTTGAGTTAGAGTACCAGTTTTATCAGAACATATTACTGAAGCACTTCCAAGAGTTTCTACAGCTTCCAAGTTACGAACAAGACAATTCTTTACCTTCATTCTCTGAGCAGTAAGTCAAACACACCTGTAAAGAGAATGAAAAGTAAATATGTGTGCATGTGTCTATGTGTCTATGTGTGTGTATGTGTATGTGCGTGCCTGTGTGTCTATGTGCCTGTGTATCTTTGGGTGTGCGTCTCTGTGTATGTGTCTGTGCATGTGTCTGTGTGTGTCTGTGTGTCTATAATACTCTACATTTGTATATGTATGTGTGTGTATGTGTAACAAAATATTACATGTACAAATACATAATGAGAATAGAAGAATCATAAGTGGCTACAGGTTGAGGGTTTCGTATCAATAAGTTTTCAGTGTTGTATGACATAAAAATAAATAAATATATATTCTGTACAGACATTGTTTATGCATGGCTAGACCTGTAGCCATTGGTATAGTGGATATAGAGGAGGGAATTAGGATAATGAGAAAGGACACACACACACCAGCATGAGGAAGAAATTTTGAGGAAAGAAATAATAAGAGAAGAAAAGGGATAGAATAAATATGGAGCAAGAAAAACAAGGGAGATACCAGAGAAATGAGTTTATGGATAATAAAAGATGAAAGAAAATCATTAACCAAAAGATAATTAAAAACCATATAAATGTTTGTAATAATATGCAAATATGCATTATAATGATACACAATACATTTCCTAATCATGTCCTGTTTACAACATACTGTGACTGTAGCCAAGAGTCCTTCAGGTACATTAGCTACTAATATCCCAATAAGAAATATACAAGCATCCAGCCAATCATATCCTAATATTCGTCCAATGATAAAGAATGATACTCCCAATACAACTGCCACTGCTGTTATCAATCTTATGAAATGTTCTATTTCTATAGCTATAGGAGTCTCTAAAATATAAAGAGAAAATTATATTAGATAAATAAAAAATAATAGATGGATCCAATCATACATAGTAAAATATAGATGGGTAGAGATAGATAGACATATATATAAATGTAGATAGATGGATGCATGGATGGATGGATGCATGGATGGATGGATGGATGAGTAGATGGATGGATGGATGGATGGATGGATGGATGGATGGATAGATACATATACATAGATAAATAGATAGATACAGAGAAAATTATATTAGATAAATAAAAAAGATAGATAGATGGATCCAATCATACATATACATGGGTAGGGATAGATAGATATATATGTAAATGTAGATAAATGGATGTATGGAGCAGCAGCAAGAGCCACACAATTCACAAAATGTAAGAGAGTCATTGCAGACGAATACAAGAAACTTTCAGTTTTACTGTAACTGTGTGCGAAATTTTTACCTCAAGAGGGCGTTCAATAAGGGCGACCAGTTTTCAGTGTTGTATGACATATGAATGAATAAATATATATTTTGTACAGACATTGTTTATGCATGACTGGACCTGTAGCCATTGGTATAGTGGATATAGAGAGGAATTACGATAATGAGTAAAGAACACACACACCAGGATGAGGAAGAAAATTTGAGGAAAGAAATAACAAAAGAAAAAAAGGGATAGAATAAATATTAAATAAATAAGTTTTCAGCAACTACCTTAACAGGAGATCAACTTATACCTTTGTATCTAGAATGCACTTTTCCATTAGAAAGATGTGGATTTCGTGTAACATGTGTCACTTTAGATGGGCATTCTGTAAACAGAAGGTTTTTTAAGCTACTTGGAGCCAGTTCGTCATCAGAGTCAAAGTTTAATGTTAATAATCCTTTGTCCTTTAATCAAAGAAAGGTATTTCTTATATCAGATCCTCCACATCTCATCAAAACAACTCGTAATTGTCTTGCCAACCCTAAAAGGAACATGCAGGTAATTTTTACAAGTTACATGTACGTGCATATAGTGTTTACAAAATGTACATTATGTATACAGATCAATGGACAGAGAATTTCATGGGAATTTATCACAAAATTGTATGAAATCAGCACACATTCAGATGGCTTAACAACACTCCACAAGTTGAAATACGAACTAGAGTTGGGCGATATTGAAATTTTGAAGATGATATGATAATTTACTTTTTATCATGATAATGATATTATCACGATAATTGTGCATGCACTCAGAAAATATATATTTTTTGGTTAACAGTCTACAAAATCAAAATATGTTATTTCAGAGTAAGTGATAAAATGATTAATTTATAACAAAATCAGAATTAGCTTTCAAACCGAAATAAGTCCAAACTGGAGAAGATGTTTTCTCTTTTCTAACCAGAGTTCTATCAGGTACTAAGGCTGCCATTACGATCGTTCGACGTTCCCGGTTCACTGAGACACGTGTATTAACGTATACCGTAATTAATCGATATTAGCGATATACCGCAATAACGATATTATCGAGTTAACGATAACTGTGTATCGTGAGCGCGATAAGACTCATTTATCGTCAATTGGCGATAATACCGGTGTATCGCCCAACTCTAATACGAACATGTAAATTTAACATCCTTTTCCAAAATGAGAGTTGATTTAGCTGCTCAGGTATATAATGCACCAAAGCTAAAGAATTAATATTATATAATTATTATGAACATCATTAAGGTCCTTAGATCAACCATTGCAAATGGTCTAAGGTTTTTCTATAAAAGAGGAATAGAAGAAATGCCAAACTTCGTGGAAAACTTTCATAAGTTTTTTGATGCTCTGAATGTGTCCAACTACAATGAGAGTTACAAATCCCTGAAACCTTTTAGAATGCCCTATCGCTCAGCTAATGACTTCCGAATAAAGGTATTCTTTCTTGTATAACAATTACATGTACATGTATTTCCATATTTGTAACACATTTACATTTAGTATAGAAAGTATACATAATTATTACAGCTGGCTTCATATACATTGTACAAAATAGTCAAACATTCATTTTGCACTATTTGTGGTTTTCACAAATTATCACAAATATTGTACCTGATTAATAGTGGCTGAATGATGAATTTCTACCTTGGATTGATAAATGGGAAAGTGAAGTGAATGCTAGAAAAGATATAAAAGCAAAAGAAAAATCTAAGTTAATGTTAAGCAGAGAAACAATAGGATGACAGGTTAATAAAAATGTATGGTATGGCATGCACTAATTAACCTTCCATCCATTTTTTACAGTTCACTCTTTCACAGATCTTGTTAAGTATCTGTTTACAATTCCAGGAGTTACATCTTTCCTCACTCATCACATTTGTCAACATCCAATTGAAACATTTTTTGGAAGACAAAGACAATGTGGCAGAGTTAATGAGAATCCAAGTGTTTTGCAGTTTTTAAATAATAATCAAACCCTCAGAGTTGTTGATTCTATAAAGATAGAAACAGTAAGAGGTAATACGAGATGTTTAAGTTCAACATCGGTGATTGATAGTAACTCAGACCCACTTCCAAAGCGTAGACGACGTTGTTCCCAAAAACCAAATCCACCACCAATTGATCCTGTGATACTACTACCAATTGAAAGTAAACATAATACACATTAATGTATATATTCATTACTGTTACGTATTTGCAATACACAGATAGCTTCACCTATACTCTTAACACACCAATGAGTGATGATGGCTTTAGACTACCAACTGCTGAATCTAAATGTGCTCTTCAAACAGCAACACAACTTCAAAATTGGTGTTCCATGGAAGCAAATCCTCCATGTATAGAAAATTATCAACAGTACTTCGATAACTTGTTCTGTCGGTTGATTACTTCAAATCCTAAAATGAGCAAGTTTGAAAGAGAAAAAATCTGGCTACGGTTTCACAATTACATCACATCAGGTGAATACTTGAAATTTTGGGAAAGTTTGTATAGTCAAACTTGCGTTAAAGCATCTGCTATCTTGTCATTCTATATCACATATACAATGTTTACACAATATTGGAAGACAGATTATCCTCTAAAAACAAAAAATTAACAAATAGCATCACAGACATTATCCGCCGATGAAGAGAGTGCCCTATGGTATGTAGGAGGTTATATTATTAGAGCTGTGACACACAAACTAGACTGTAGTAAATTTTTATTTAAGGAGGAAATGATATTCACCCTTATAGACTTTATTGAACATAAAGAATGTGATAATGACCTAGAGGAATCTGCAGACCTGGATCCACAAATGTGGGTAAAGCTTATCGATCGGGGAGGATTAGTACATTGTACAAACGAATTCTATGTTTTTCTCCACGAATTAGAAATAGTGGCAAAAACAACCTTTCAACAGGCAAAACATACAATAGGAATAGACATTTCAAATACAATTTTACAAATGAAAAGCCAAACAGCTATAATTCTTATCTGGAATAGTGTATGCTCAACAACAGAACTTGTCAAGAGTCAAGTATATGAAAAGGTCCAAGATGATCTACTGACTGAAATTTTACGTTTATATATTACACTCGGTGGATTCGCATTTCTTTCCAGATGGATGGAGAATTTTAAGCTCTCAAGATCAAAGATCTTACAAAGGTCTAAAAGTCTTCGTGCTAAATTGCAGCAATCAGATTCCTGAGGGAATATTGTTATATTTTATTGATTCTATAAGTTATTCCTTACCTATTATTTTATATTTCTCTTCTATTCTTCTTGAACTATTTTCCAATTCACCACATGGTATGAACCAGTATTCTAATTATCAATATACGGTATTAATATTCTACTATTTTATAGATATAATACGGCCATAATTCGCATTCATTGTTTATGGTTTATTGGTTTATTTATTAATGGACCAATCAGCTAAGAGCTGCTTTTAAATGGTACATGTGACACATATAGATATTACAATACATAGAAAATAAAAGAAAGAAGAAAAAGAAAAAAAGAAACTGTTTTTTTTTTTTGTTTTTTTTTTTTGTTTTTTTTTTTTGTTATAAATATACAAATAAGGAAACAAAGAATTAAAATATATATATATATACAATCCACATACAATTTCAAGACAATACAAGAAATTCTTTACATTTAGTCTTAAATGTTGTTAGATTACATGCAGACCTTACATGATCTGGTAGTGAGTTCCATATGAGAACACCCTGATAAGCAAAAGATCGTTTCAGGATGTTTGTTCTTGGACGAGGAACATATAGTCCACGGCAGTTCCTAGTTTCGTGTTGATGTATTCGGCTGGTTGATACAAATATTTCACTGAGGTAAGAAGGGGGGTAACCTCTAACACATTTATAAACCCAGATAGCCAAATGATAATCCCTCCTCTCACCCAGGGTTGTCCACCCCAGTTGCCTTCTCAACTGTGTGGCTGATGACCTGTAAGGTGCCCCTAAGACAGCTCTTGCAGCATTATTGTGGACCACTTCCAATTTATTAGATGCACACTTTGTACATCCATGCCATACAACATCACAATAATCCAAGGCTGGTAGGACCACTCCTCTCTAAAGTTTGTCAATAGTCTCTAAAGGCACCATATGGCTAAGTCTTCTTAACATTTTTACTGTTTTACTAGTCTTTTGTCTTAACTGAAGAAGATAGTCATTCCAGGAGAGGTGACTATCAAGTAGCACACCAAGGTATTGCACATAATTTACCTGCTGTAGAAGTTTACCCTCAAAGACAATATTTAGCTTTGGTAATTGTGAGAGTGCTGGTCTACTACCAAACAAAATAACTTTACTTTTAACTGAATTCAGGTGGAGCTTTTGTTCGCTCAACCACTTGGCAATACAATGGAAGTCATTACTGAGCCTGTCCTCGATTTCTGGAAGAGATTTGGAGGCAGTATGCATGGCTGTATCATCTGCAAACTGATTTATTTCACAATTGCAGGCTTGCTTAGGGAGATCTCGCACATACACAGAAAACAGTAGTCGACCTAAAATTGATCCTTGGGGTACTCCACAGGTAACTAATTTAGGTTTTGACATTTTATTTTGGAATCGTACAGATTGGACTCTACCATCTAAATAATTCTGAAACCAAAGCAAAGCTTGAGTATTCACACCAACATCTGCCAGCTGTTTCAACATAATAGAATGATTTACAGTATCAAAAGCCTTGCAAAGGTCCAAGAACAATGCACCAACATAGCATCCATTGTCAATTGCCTTCATCCAGTTGGTTGTAGTTTTCAATAGTAAAGAGGCGGTGGAGTAACCACTTCGAAAGCCTGACTGTTGAGGAGGCAAAAAATTGTTTAATTCTAGATAGTCCAATAGTTGATTGTGAACAATCCGCTCTAGAATTTTGCTTAAAACAGGGAGGGTAGAAATAGGTCTATAATTGTTCGTTAGAGTTGCATCATCACCCTTGTATACTGGTATAACTCTTGCTTGTTTCCATTGTTGTGGTACTTCACCAGATACTATGGAATGGTTAATAATATTTGCGATACTTGGAGCTATAACCCGAGATGCTTCTTTTATTAGTAGAGCTGGAATATTGTCAAATCCCATAGCCTTTTTACTATGGAGAGCTTGAAGATGATGGAAGACTGTATTAACAGATACACATTGAAGACTAAATATCTTGCCTACACTGGCATTGGTTGCTAGCAGAGGTTGATATTCAGTTGCCAGACCTTGATTGAGTGAAGGACCAACATTCACAAAGTAATCATTAAATGCATTAGCAACAACAGTTGGATCAGATGTTAACTGTCCATTTATCTGCAATGCTGGTGTTTTTTGACAATTAGGTGGTAGTAGTTGCTTAACATTGTTCCAAAAGGTCTGTGGTGTAGGAGATTTGTCAGATAGGAGGTAGTAAAAATACTCACGCTTTGCCTTCCTTAGCTCACTAGTGACATGATTTCGCAAGCATTTGTACAACTTGAAATATATTTCTTTCTTTTGTTTACTTGCAGTACGGCGAATGAGGTCTCTCTGACGCATAAGCTCTTTTATTTCCAAATTCATCCATGGAACCTGTCTTTTCTTACATTTCTTAGTTCTAATCGGGGCATGTTCATTTGCAATCTCCATGAATAGTGTATACCAAGCATAGTAACAGTCATCAATATCATTGAATATTTCACATATTGACCAAGGAACCTGTGATAGATCTCGGCAAAAACTGTCAGAATTAAAGTTTCTCATATCACAATAGGTACTAAACCTAGGAGAGAGCTTTAATGTAGACTTACGAACACAATACACTGCATGATGATCGCTCATTGAATGAATTAGGACACCAGAATCACAAACAACCTCTTTGTTAGTGGTAATCACAATGTCTAATAGTGATTCTGAATGTGAAGTGACTCTGGTCGGAGTATGAATCAGTTGATCCATGTGGTAAGATTCACAGAGAGCAGACAGGCTGTCGTCCTTACTCGGAAGCAGATTGAAGTTAAGTCCGCGAACGTTGTTTCCAATCCCTTTCCTTTACTATCTTAGTCTCGTCCCAGACTACCACGCCTCACGGCATGAGGCATGGTAGTCTGGGGACGAGACTATACTATCTATGGATACACTTCCTCTCTGACAGGAGTTGTAAAATTACAACATTAAAAAACTGAAATGGTTAATATATATGCAAAGTGGGCCTGGGCACACACATACGTCGGTGCTCCAAACTGCTGTGCAAAAATCTTTTTTTTTTTCTTTTTTTTTTTTGCAATAAAACTTTCAGTGTTCCTGAAGTAACCGTCACCGAAACTAAAATAATATATATTTTAAAATTATTTATAGGCCTATATAGAACAGATCTAGTGGGGAAAAAACATATGTGAAGCCCGGCAGTAAAAATCAAAGATTATGTACACTTCACAAAAAAATGTTTTTTCTTTGTTTCTTAATTCTTATCATGTAAACAACATTTTCTCTAATTTTCAAGTTATAAGCAAGTGTTTTTGGAGGTTAATTAGCTTCCTATTTAAAAGCTCAAGTACTTTGTGGCCATAATTAGTGGTGTTAAGTGGTGTTAAGTGGTGTTGTACAAACATGTTGACATAATCACTGACTAAATAAAATACAGTATATTGTAATAATATAGGTTATAAAGTAATGATCACAGTAGTATTACAGTCATGTCACAGTGGTCTACTGACTCCATGAAAGATAGGGCAACCAGCTCTTGTTGTGTGCCCTTCGAACCATCGTTTCACATTTTTGTGGCCTGTGCCATCACATCCAGGGGTTGAACAATGCCTGCAACTGGTACCAGTTTTCGAATGACCTGACTGCCTAGTTTGGGTAGTTTGGGCATCTAGTGGTCGTGACGAAATATAAGTGGGCCATCTACTGGGATTGATGAATCTCGTGTACATAGTATTCATGTCAGCCATTTTTTCAACAGACAGAAGTCGTTTCGACTGTAGATAATTGCATGATCCTTCAGGTATGCAGTTAGTACAGACTGAAACATCTCTTCGTACTATATTAAAAGGCTTGAAATCTCCAGAATCACACCTCTCTCGAACTTGTAGTTGTGTGTTGCCTCCACTATTTCTGTTTATTACGAAGTCATGAAATTGTCGAATGCCTCGCAATTCTGTGTATTTCATTTCAAGTTTCTCTCTCCAATGGAGTATGTTTTCACCTGTTTCTATTTCAGCTACACTAAAGTTATGGGCAACTGCCACCAACTCATCAATATTAAATACATCTGAATGGAGGTACGAGTTTCCAATGCTGGCAAACACTCTGTCAGGAGCAAATTTCGTGTGACCTGTGATTAAGAATGCTATGCGAATATAGTCTAGCTCTCTCTGCTGCACAAGCTCCATTGCCCATGCAACAATGTAACGATTTTTGTTTGTTGAAGTAGCATTGTCTAAAAAAATACAAAGTCGTCTCACCCAAGTAGGAATCTCTCCTCTGTGACGAATGTAGTGTTGAAGTATTGATACAGTATGATCTGAGTTTTTGGGACCAATTTGTTCTTCAAATATCGCAACGTACTTGCTATCATGACGATGGTCTACTATTCCGAAAATATCATGCGAAACCTTGCGTAGGTAATATGAAATTCCTGGTTGATCAGAATAGCCCCAATGGGGGATCAACTTGGTCATTTGGTAATCGGCACTTAAAACTAGTTCAAATGAATCTTGAAATTGATCAAGTCTTGCACTTGCATTCAAGTCGTTAATAGCAGACCATTCTTTAGTACATTTTTCAACAGTAAAGCGATAATGCTCAAGTGCTTTCTGAGCAATACTCTTATGTTCAGCCAAATTCTCAGTAGCTTCTTTCTGTAATCTTTCATGAGAAAGAAGTTCCACATCAGAAGAATTGCCCGCATGTCGTAGCCTTTGAAGAATGGTTACTTGACGGTTTATTTCTTCCTTCAGTTCCTTACATTTATCACAGTAGTCAGTACGAGGTGGGCATACAGCATACTTAGGTCTATCTTCTTTCAACCATCGAAACACAGAACGTTCTGAGCATGTTTCTTTGCCTCTCTCTTGCTGAACTCGATTAAATTCACACACCAATGATTGTTTCACTTTTTCATTATAATTTTTCTCTGATTTTTTGGGCTCCCCTATTCGAGTCAATTTTGGCAAGAAGTAGAAAAGTGCTCCTGAACTACTGGCTTGCCTGCCATTCGGTTGGCTATTTTGATCAACAAACTCCAAAAATTGCTCTCGAACAGTCACCTTAGCAGAATTTGAGGGCTTTCGGGCCAAACCATGACTTTCGTGAGGATAGTTCACATTAACAACATCAGTGCCAGATAATGTAGGCCACCATTTTTTGAAGTTATCTTGATTGTCAGGCATAACAACACATTTTTCAAGCTTATTACTGATGACATCAGATTTTGTCATTGGTACCAATGATATTAGACACTGCCTACGTTTTACACTTCTTTGATGAGCTAATCGTTGGCTTCCAATGCCATACACTTCTGTTATACACGCCTGACAATAGCAATAGTTACCTAGTCCATCAAACAGATTGTTTCTTATCCATTCATTCTGAGCAACTAGATTACGAAAATGAAGCTTGTCAGGCTTTCTTGGTTCAGGCAAGACTTTTTTTCTATGCCTTAGTTCAATGTCAGATCTCACAAAAGATTGAAACACATCGAGCATCTTCTCCAAAGCAGGTTTACAGCTTGTGCAAGGGTGATTTGGCTGTTCAGCTCTCAGTCCTTCATCAACATCATGCCTCAGTTTATGCACCTTCCTTGACCTGCCTTCCAAATAGCTTGCACAAGCACCAGCACGCTTCTTAGCTCTAGATAGTCCTTGTGATTGTTTCTCTTCCATCAGCAAACAGCGTCTTCCCTCTTGAACAACTATTTACACATGGCAAAACTTCCTAAGGTTTAATTCTAATTAAGCGAAGACTGAAAAATTGTATAATAGTATTCATAAGGAAGCCCTACAACATCTCATATTCCATAAAAGGAAGGACTGATAACATAGGTTTTACCCCAAACAGCCTTAGGCATGCAATAAAAGTGAAATCTAACTGTAATGTTTAGCAAACTTTAAGCTAATTTTTCTCAAAATTTGTTTTTGGACATAATCTTTGATTTTTACTGCCGGGCTTCACATATATAATTGTACTAGAAATTGCGCTGGAAATTGAAGTGTTGTATGTTTGCTGTATTATATTGTATAGTTTCCTTGAAGATGGCTCTGGATTTTCTAGGGTTTTTTTTGTTTTTGTTTTTTTCGTTCTATTTTTGAATTTCCCGCTCCTGAATTAATTAATTAATAAACTGACCAATAACGCAACGTACGTTTGGCATATAAGGGCGTACCCCTGTGCATAGTTATCCCTGCGAAGGATAGTTGTCTACAGTCATTTGGTTGTTTCTGAAATTGGACAGGTATAATAATCATAATGTTTGTCATGTACATGTGTGCGTAATTATGCTGTAAACATTGAAGTGTTAATGCATTGTATGATTTAGGCCTATCAATTTTTGCGTTGCCATCAATTTAATTGGTATAAGTAATTAATATGTTGTGGGTGATTGGATTTGGTTTGTAGTCAATCAGGACTCCGTTAACCCTTAGAGGACTGAAACCCCAAATTGCGTAGGTGGTCAAGGCCTGTGCCCCGTTTCAACCCCCACTAACGGACCAAAGGGAGGCCAACAAACCATCAACTTTTTTAGCAATTTTCATGGGTTTGTCCTTGACACCAATTACAAGCATTTGGAGTGCTTTTTAATGCTAGGAACACTCTGAATTTATCATAGTACTTAAAAACATACAGATAATAATGTCATGAAGATCATTGTAGAAGGGAATCGTATTGTACAGCAATAACATATACTAAGTTACTAAAACATTTATTGCGATATCAAAATTGACTTCCCAAATTTGATTAATAATTAACTGAATTGCTTAAAATTTTTGCAATGCATTCTACAAACCACAAAGATATATCTTGTGTTGTGGCTATAGTCTGGGATAGCCACACCCTTCACTTGGAAGAGAAATCATCTGATAATTTTTGTGGCCTGGCCTGCAACTGAAATATGTTGACCCAATCTGATTGCATGAAGTTAATTTAATGCATTCTTGTTACATGAAGTCAAGAAAGAAAATGGGTTAGGGAGAGAATGTTATGCTAACATTCTCTCCCTAGCCTTGAAGGATTGCTTGTTAACTACATCAACTTTGTCAGATTTTAACCCTAACAACAAATATCGGGAGATATTCATGATGCTAATGTTATCTAGTGTTGAACTTGTAAGACATATGCTATTTCACTATGGTATAAAGGTTTTATGAATGAGTAGACTATAGTATATAGTGTCTAGTTTTGAGCATGAAAATATAGTGATGTCGGTAAAAGAACTGCAGTTAAGAAATGTTTCATTTATTGTATAAACAAACACTTATCTCAATATCTTCTTACACATAGTAAAGAATGATTTGTGTAAATTTTATTATCTCTTCAGCTATAAGTTAAAATCATGAGCTGTTTTAAATATTTGTACAATATAGTAACTACAATTACCTCACCTATTATAATTAACATTCATTATAATATCATTCTTTATTCATTCCAGACTAAATCAAGTAGTTAATAATATTATATTTGATATACTGTTCAGTTCCTTACCATATGGTGAGTATAATATATATTAATATAATCAATTATTAACTCTCAAATTAAATCCTTTATAATGATTGATAAATGATTTGTGATATACCACATGTAGGATGAGGTTAGTATATAGTATACAAGTAATAGTTATAACAACATTATAATGAATATATCTCATTTACACTAACTGTACCAGAGGGCTGTTGGCTCAAGGGAAGGTTACTGTAACTAGATGTGTTATCAACTGATTTGTTTATGTTGAGTGGGTGTATTTGGAACAACACTATCTAAACTAATTAGTTGCTTAAAATTCATTTTGAGTTTTGCAGGTAACTACTATAAAACCATGGTGATACAATGAAACAGGATAATATAACTCATTAGAAGTTCTTCTGATACACCCACTCAACATTGTACAATAGTATTGGAATTATCATTTTATTTCCTCTTTTTCATATCTTTGTCTATATTCTAATTACGCCACATCTTTTCATTTCTTAATAACACATCATTGTGGATCCACTAGTGGGTGAGTCTAATCAAACCTAATATATACAATAGTATTTTGAATTATCATTTTATTTCCTCTTTTTCATATATTCTAATTACGGCACATCTTTTCATTTCTTAATAACACATCATTGTGGATCCACTAGTGGGTGAGTCTAATCAAACCTAATATATACAATAGTATTTTGAATTATTATTTTATTTCCACTTTTTCATATTTTTGTCTATATTCTAATTACGGCACATCTTTTCATTTCTTAATAACACATCATTGTGGATCCACTAGGACGTGAGTCTAATCAAACCTAATATATACAATAGTATTTTGAATTATCATTTTATTTCCTCTTTTTCATATCTTTGTCTATATTCTAATTACGGCACATCTTTTCATTTCTTAATAACACATCATTGTGGATCCACTAGTTGGTGAGTCTAATCAAACCTAATATATACAATAGTATTTTGAATTATCATTTTATTTCCTCTTTTTCATATCTTTGTCTGTATTCTAAATACGGCATTTCTTTTCATTTCTTAATAACACATCATTGTGGATCCACTAGTTTGTGAGTCTAATCAAACCTAATATATACAATAGTATTTTGAATTATCATTTTATTTCCTCTTTTTCATATCTTTGTCTATATTCTAATTACGGCACATCTTTTCATTTCTTAATAACACATCATTGTGGATCCACTAGGACGTGAGTCTAATCAAACCTAATATATACATGTACAATAGTATTTTGAATTATCATTTTATTTCCTCTTTTTCATATCTTTGTCTATATTCTAATTACGGCACATCTTTTCATTTCTTAATAACACATCATTGTGGATCCACTAGTTTGTGAGTCTAATCAAACCTAATATATACAATAGTATTTTGAATTATCATTTTATTTCCTCTTTTTCATATCTTTGTCTGTATTCTAAATACGGCATTTCTTTTCATTTCTTAATAACACATCATTGTGGATCCACTAGTTTGTGAGTCTAATCAAACCTAATATATACAATAGTATTTTGAATTATCATTTTATTTCCTCTTTTTCATATCTTTGTCTATATTCTAATTACGGCACATCTTTTCATTTCTTAATAACACATCATTGTGGATCCACTAGGACGTGAGTCTAATCAAACCTAATATATACAATAGTATTTTGAATTATCATTTTATTTCCTCTTTTTCATATCTTTGTCTATATTCTAATTACGGCACGTCTTTTCATTTCTTAATAACACATCATTGTGGATCCACTAGTTGGTGAGTTTAATCAAACCTAATATATACAATAGTATTTTGAATTATCATTTTATTTCCTCTTTTTCATATCTTTGTCTGTATTCTAAATACGGCATTTCTTTTCATTTCTTAATAACACATCATTGTGGATCAACTAGTTTGTGAGTCTAATCAAACCTAATATATACAATAGTATTTTGAATTATCATTTTATTTCCTCTTTTTCATATCTTTGTCTATATTCTAATTACGGCACATGTTTTCATTTCTTAATAACACATCATTGTGAATCCACTAGGAGGTGAGTCTAATCAAACCTAATATATACATGTACAATAGTATTTTGAATTATCATTTTATTTCCTCTTTTTCATATCTTTGTCTATATTCTAATTACGGCACATCTTTTCATTTCTTAATAACACATCATTGTGGATCCACTAGCTGGTGAGTCTAATCAAACCTAATATATACAATAGTATTTTGAATTATCATTTTATTTCCTCTTTTTCATATCTTTGTCTATATTCTAATTACGGCACATGTTTTCATTTCTTAATAACACATCATTGTGAATCCACTAGGAGGTGAGTCTAATCAAACCTAATATATACATGTACAATAGTATTTTGAATTATCATTTTATTTCCTCTTTTTCATATCTTTGTCTATATTCTAATTACGGCACATCTTTTCATTTCTTAATAACACATCATTGTGGATCCACTAGTCGGTGAGTCTAATCAAACCTAATATATACAATAGTATTTTGAATTATCATTTTATTTCCTCTTTTTCATATCTTTGTCTATATTCTAATTACGGCACATCTTTTCATTTCTTAATAACACATCATTGTGGATCCACTAGTGGGTGAGTCTAATCAAACCTAATATATACAATAGTATTTTGAATTATCATTTTATTTCCTCTTTTTCATATCTTTGTCTATATTCTAATTACGGCACATCTTTTCATTTCTTAATAACACATCATTGTGGATCCACTAGTGGGTGAGTCTAATCAAACCTAATATATACATGTACAATAGTATTTTGAATTATCATTTTATTTCCTCTTTTTCATATCTTTGTCTATATTCTAATTACGGCACATCTTTTCATTTCTTAATAACACATCATTGTGGATCCACTAGTTGGTGAGTTTAATCAAACCTAATATATACAATAGTATTTTGAATTATCATTTTATTTCCTCTTTTTCATATCTTTGTCTGTATTCTAAATACGGCATTTCTTTTCATTTCTTAATAACACATCATTGTGGATCAACTAGTTTGTGAGTCTAATCAAACCTAATATATACAATAGTATTTTGAATTATCATTTTATTTCCTCTTTTTCATATCTTTGTCTATATTCTAATTACGGCACATGTTTTCATTTCTTAATAACACATCATTGTGAATCCACTAGGAGGTGAGTCTAATCAAACCTAATATATACATGTACAATAGTATTTTGAATTATCATTTTATTTCCTCTTTTTCATATCTTTGTCTATATTCTAATTACGGCACATCTTTTCATTTCTTAATAACACATCATTGTGGATCCACTAGCTGGTGAGTCTAATCAAACCTAATATATACAATAGTATTTTGAATTATCATTTTATTTCCTCTTTTTCATATCTTTGTCTATATTCTAATTACGGCACATGTTTTCATTTCTTAATAACACATCATTGTGAATCCACTAGGAGGTGAGTCTAATCAAACCTAATATATACATGTACAATAGTATTTTGAATTATCATTTTATTTCCTCTTTTTCATATCTTTGTCTATATTCTAATTACGGCACATCTTTTCATTTCTTAATAACACATCATTGTGGATCCACTAGTCGGTGAGTCTAATCAAACCTAATATATACAATAGTATTTTGAATTATCATTTTATTTCCTCTTTTTCATATCTTTGTCTATATTCTAATTACGGCACATCTTTTCATTTCTTAATAACACATCATTGTGGATCCACTAGTGGGTGAGTCTAATCAAACCTAATATATACAATAGTATTTTGAATTATCATTTTATTTCCTCTTTTTCATATCTTTGTCTATATTCTAATTACGGCACATCTTTTCATTTCTTAATAACACATCATTGTGGATCCACTAGTTGGTGAGTCTAATCAAACCTAATATATACATGTACAATAGTATTTTGAATTATCATTTTATTTCCTCTTTTTCATATCTTTGTCTATATTCTAATTACGGCACATCTTTTCATTTCTTAATAACACATCATTGTGGATCCACTAGTGGGTTAGTCTAATCAAACCTAATATATACAATAGTATTTTGAATTATCATTTTATTTCCTCTTTTTCATATCTTTGTCTATATTCTAATTACGGCACATGTTTTCATTTCTTAATAACACATCATTGTGGATCCACTAGCTGGTGAGTCTAATCAAACCTAATATATACAATAGTATTTTGAATTATCATTTTATTTCCTCTTTTTCATATCTTTGTCTATATTCTAATTACGGCACATCTTTTCATTTCTTAATAACACATCATTGTGGATCCACTAGGACGTGAGTCTAATCAAACCTAATATATACAATAGTCATTTTATTTCATATCTTTGTCTATATTCTAATTACGGCACATCTTTTCATTTCTTAATAACACATCATTGTGGATCCACTAGCCGGTGAGTCTAATCAAACCTAATATATACAATAGTATTTTGAATTATCATTTTATTTCCTCTTTTTCATATCTTTGTCTGTATTCTAAATACGGCATTTCTTTTCATTTCTTAATAACACATCATTGTGGATCCACACAGGATAGAGATAAAACAAGTGAATATTTATGTAAGTTCTCAGTTATATCAATTGTTATTGTAATGTCATACATGTACTACTCCATTTTGGTTGTTCAAAATTAATGTGAAACTTGAATTATACAAAAGTATAGTAATTACTGTAAGTGTTTGATATCAGGTGTACAAGAAATCAATGAATTATTCATCTTAAACCAATATCATTATCTGACTAGTGTGTGTCATCCATATTCTTTACTTGGTGTATGAAGGGTCTGGGGATGATATCTTGTTCTGTTCAAATGTTTAACTATCTTATATCAGGAGTGGATGAATCCTTCGGCGGGGTTCATGTGCTCCTGCTTATATACATAAAGGAAGTGGTTTTTGTTTGTGTTGTGTTTCAGTCTCAGTTCTCTAGTTTTCCTTTCTTCAGTAGTCTGGTATGTTTGGTAACTATTGCTACACACTTGTCAAATATCTATTATCATAATATTTTTTGAGTTCTACACAATATATAGTTACAATGTGTATTGCACAAATCACGTACTAACCAGGTAATCAGTCATGTAGAAATCACCTCCTACACTGATAAAGTGGTGCTTGATCAGGCTCACTCAATTACTAGTTAACATGAATACATGTATTCATGTGGTGATATGTATTTTAATTATAATTGTGTTGAGCTGAAACTGATCTCATCTGAATTCATAGTTTTAAATATAATTATACTTGTGTGTGTATTATAATCATTATAGTAATCACATATTGAGTGCATTTTAGAAAGTGAGTTTGATTTGCACAACATATTTAACCCCTACGCAGTTTGGAGTGTGTTCCTAGCATTATGAAGCACTCCAAATTGGTGTCAGGAATAGATAAGCCCATAAAAATGGGTTTAAAAGTTGATGTTTTTTCGGCTGCCCTTTGCCCTAAACATCAAGTATGGGCACACAATTTGGAGATTCAGTGACCCCACCCACCAGCACAATCTGGTGTGTAGCTGAGACATTTCCTTTGCTGTGAAACCCGATATCGCATCATAATGTAGCTTATGCCAATATGTAGTGTGGTAGTTTTGTTTGTCCCAGGTGCAGTCGAAAGAGGGAGAACACTACATTTGAATAGATTAAGATTATATGTATATATTTGACATAAATATACACGTTTACTTTGTTATAGATTTATATTTTCATCTTCTCTCCTTATGTATCTAAATCATTCTTTTAGCTTATACAGATGCTCTCAAAGAAGGAGAGTTAGATGTTGCCTATTCTCGTATAATGTTAATTGGATCAGCTGGTGTTGGGAAGAGTAGTCTAAAACGTGGACTAATGAGCTTACCATTTGATGTTAACATCAACAGCACCATTGTTGCTGACGTTCAATCCGTACGACCCGATATTCTATCACTACAACCAAATATATCTTCACTACAACCTGTTCTTCCTCCATTACGACCGAATATTCCATCATTACAGCCTGATATTTCATCAATACAGCCCAATGTTCCATTATTACGACCAGTGTGTTTGGAGTGGGCAATGCCAGGAGATGAATCTACTATAGAATGGACGGAGGTGACCACAGAGCATGAAGTAGAGGAAATAGCTCAATTAGTTACCATTGTCCACAAGCAACCAGAGGGTCATGGTACTTCTACAGCTACTGCCAATTTTCCACAAACCAAGCCACGTACGTCAACCCCACCAGAGTATAATACAAGAATATACCAGATAATTAAATCAGAAATTCTTACTCCTGCCTTCAACACAGCCTATGAGATGTGCCACAATGATATTGAACACGTAAAACTTCAGTCTTTCTATCATATTTGGGATTGTGGTGGTCAGCCAGTATTTCAGGAGGTATTGCCAGCATTTCTCACTTCACGTACCATGTTCCTTCTCCTCTTTGATGCCTCTATAGATTTCAATACTAGATTGAAAGCTATACAGTATCAACAAGGGCAAATGATTGAAGAAGGGGAAGTCAACATGACGACACTTGAGCTTATGGAGGGGTGGATGTCAAATATTCATGGCCATCTTGTGAAGTATGATGACAAGGGTGGTTTATTAGAGTATCCTAGAATTATTGCAATTGGATCTCGAGGAGATAAATTGACAGAACAGGAGAAGATTGAAGTCAAGGCAAAGCTGGATAAGTGTCTAAGAGACACTTCACATGATCAGAAAGACAAACAATATCTACAAATATTAAAGGAAATTGTCATTATTGATAATACCACATCAGGAAAGGGAAGTGAAGAAGATATAGGATACAAGTATTTACGAAAGGAGATTTATGATTTCACAAGCAAGAAGCTCGTTGTTAGAACACCAATTAAATGGGTTTTTTTTCGTAAAGTTTTGCAATCGTTAGTGAAGGAATCAGAAAATATCATTACCATGAGGGAGGCATGTGCTATTGGTTTTGCCTGTAACATACACCATAAAGATATTCCCAGGGTCCTCAAGTTCTATCATGAGCTAGGTGTGGTATTATTCTACTCTCGTATCAAGGGCCTTCAAGAGAAAGTCATTCTGAATCCAAAATGGTTTGTCGAATGTCTTGGAAAGATTCTCACACTTCCAGGTAGGGAAGGGTTTGAGAAAAGAGAGATGTGGACTCTTCTACGTCAAAAGGGCATTCTTGTACAGCCTCTATATGTAGCTGTTTGGAAAGAATGTGAGGGGATTGATCCCGAGGATATGATCCAGCTTTTAGTAAATTTTCATTTAGCAGCTGAAGTCCAGACAGATGAGTTTGGTCAACGAAGATCAAAACAGTTTTTCGTACCCGCAGTACTTCCAACAGGAGATCCATCATCAGCTCTGCCTTCTGGATATCAGCTTAGAGCTAGTCCACTACACATCACATTTGGAACAGGTTATGTCATACCAGGCTTTTTTACACGTCTTGTCACCTCCATGGCTGAATCATCTCAATGCTCACTTTACTTCCGTGATGGTGTTTTCCGAAACAGAGTGACATTTAAATTTGCCGATATCAATCGCGTGACTCTTACTCAGCTTTCTAACGCAATACAAGTTGATATGTTACGTTATATTCCCAATTCCCCTGCCCTAACACCTTTCCAAATAAGTTGTAAAGATTTACAGGTATTTCATTATGTATAATAATTACTTGTATTTGTATGACATACTGAATCAATAGATTTATCATTATATACATAATTAAGGTATTCTCTGATGATTCATAATTCACATTTAGTAATAAGATGAGTAATACAGTATTATTAAACTGTATATATAATCTAAGTGTGGTTTATATAATGAAATATTAATGTGTTACTTTTCATCCAGTGTCTTCTAAAGATCTGTTCTCAGAAGGTAGAAGATAGTCTACAGTCTAGTAATATCTATACTGATGATCAACAAGTGACTGTTTCTGATATTACAAGAGAAGTCAAGTTCATATGTCAAGGGTTGGAATGTAATTCTTCGTCTGATCCTCATTATCTACTTCCTATAGCTTGTCAAACATGTGAGATCCCAGTTGAATGTGATAGAAGCAGAGTTTATAGGAAACTTACTCGTGATGAATCATACTGGTTTCCTGGAAATATTGAAGGTGAAATTACATGTTTAGAAGACACTTGTATTGTAAATTACTTGTTGTTTTATTTATTATCATCAATCCAGCACACATACATAACTATGTACATAAATTTATATACATGATGTTAATAATCTGTTCTATATACAAGTAGTCAAATATTATTCACATATCTCTTGTTCCTTTGTTCATGTTGATGGATTCAAGGCTTGCTGTAATTTGTTTCTCTCTGAGAACATTAACATTTTGAATCAAAATTATACAGAAAAATATAATAGTAGCCTTTTGTAAAGATATGATTATTGTTTTCATTGAGAGGACTTCTGTTAGCAAAATGAATACATATATTATACGTAATTCTACTTAGTGTTCTGCCCACACTGGTTGGCACTGATTAACCACCTCTCAGATAAATTAAGCATCTCTCAGATAATACATATATAGGCTACTGAGACAGAATTAAGTATATACTGGATAAACAGCACTAAATGCAATGTAGAATCCAACCACCACTCTAACTATCCTGAGCAGAACACTGTATAATAATATATATTTTACGTGTTCTAATTATTTCTTAATCATTGCAATAATTATGAGAGCATGTTTTATACTCAATGAAATGATTATAATATTATACTTGTAATGAAGGGTTGTACTTTATGTTATATAATAATTAATAGTGTGTAATATATAATGAGTTGTGTGAGAAAACCACTTATAAAACCAGCTATCTATATCTCATATTCAGATACTACAGTATCATCTCCCTTTGTTGTTAATACATCATCTCAACCAGTAGATAATACTCCAGTATCTGATATACCATCACAAACATCTACTATTAACAAAGGTAATGAATGAAGTTCATAAAATACACAACTAGCATTCTTATTGAATTGTAACTGACGATAATGATTATATATAATTCTCTCATTGTACATTTGGAATCAATTGCCATGTCAGTATAATACATATTCATGATATCACAATATTGTATATATGAGATACATGTAATTACACTTCATATAATACTAATCCCAATATAGAATCTTTCATCAAGACACCTGTCAAGTCTACTACACTTGCTGGACACCATACATCACAAACCACTAAGCCTTCTTCTCCATACGATATACTGAAGAAGCACACACCAGAGTTATTAGGTGCATTACCTGGACCTGATAAACTAGCTAATGATCTCTCATCAGTTGATCTAGTATCAGATCATGTTAAAGATGATGTATTGACAACTTTAGGAATCCCTCGTTATGTGAAATGTAGCAAGCTATTAAACGAAATTCAAAGATCTCTCCGAGCCTTCAATGAAGAAGAGAGATTAAAATTATTTTGTGATGTATTGAAACAACAAAATGACTGGACACTATCAAAAATATCTGATAACGTGTTGAAAGAGTTATAAGGTCACATAAGATTATTATAATGAAGTATTTGTTTTATAAATATTTCATTAGCTGCCCATTTTGTATTGTATAATTGAAACAATACAATATTCTATATAATTATTAGCTATAGTGTATGAAATGTAACTCCTGATCTCATTGTTTTCATGTTTTATGAAGCCTATATTTCTGTTAATTTTTTTCATTACAATAATTATATAATTTAATTAATTAAACCCTGATTTGCTGCTAATGAGTTTGTATTAATAATTTTATTGTCATGAATATTATTATCTCTGTTTAATAATAAAATATGTATCATTGATATTTGCAGTAAAAGAATGACACACACATTTAGCATTTATTTTCGGCGAACGAGAAAACGCGGAAACAGCAGAAATGGCGATCAATTACTTTATAAACATCAACAACTTTGCTAAACATGATTTTGTTCATCACAAAAGTGATGTTTATTATCAGTTTCCCCTGTTTCCACTATTTCCATTTTTTTGCCTTCCCCTTTATTTTCAATGTGAGGCAAGATTAGTAAAGTGTTAGCATTGTTACAAAAACACTTGTATGGCTTTACTCCTGATGAATTTGTTTCCACTGAATCAACTCCTAACAGAGTTCTGACAGCACATACATAATGACTGTCTGGTTTCACAACTGAAGCATTCAGTACCACTCAGGAAGTATATATATATGAAGTGCTGATGGTTGTCATAGCTCTGTGGTGAGAGGCTCAGTGAAACCACTGGTAGCTAAAGTCAGTAGCCCTGAATTCAATTCCCTGGCATTTTTTTCACTTTACTTTGTTCATGAATGTGAACAGACTTTAGATAATCACCTGAATTAGATACAGCATTAGTATGAATCATGTTAATCATTATTCATACTAAGGCAATTGAACACAATAAAATTATCATTTTACGTCTACCTTATTAATAATGAATTATTCATTATTAATAATAATAAATAATATTTCCTGCACTAATAATAATAATAATAATAATAATAATAATAATAATAATGTGATAATAAATATTAAACAGAGATATAGTGTATTATATATTATGATTAGTCTACTGTAGTTTTTAATAGTAAGTCTCTCTCTCAACCCAACCTAAAGAGAAATATTATAATAATAATTAAATAATAATATTACAGGATACATACCTCCTGGTCTCCTTCGTATGATAAGTTTTCTTATCTCATCATACACAAAGATAAGAATAGAGAAACTTATGGGTGTACACCACCATTCTAATCTTAATCCATGCATACGTAATGCTGTATCTAACCATGGACAGTAAGCTAGGAATACAGCTAGAGCTGTCTCAAATATTAGACCAAATATAAGATAATAGTTCCTAATAAATAAATAAATACATGTATAGATAATATAATGACTATATGAATGATGAATGGTGGATGGATGAATAGATGGATGCATGGATGAATAGATGGATGGATGATACATGATGGACGGATAGATAAATGTATGATAAATGAATGACTGGATGTATGATGGGTGATGATGAATGGATGGTTCCTAATGATTAAAGAAATATACATTATAGAATGATAAATGAATGGTGAGGCTAAATTTAAGTACATGAATGAATGGATACAATATCCATGATCCATCCATTCATCCATCTGTCTTTTATTCATCCGTCCTCCATCCATTCATCCATTCATCCATCCATCCATCCATCCATTCATCCATCCATCCTCCGACCATTCAATCCATTCATCCATTCATTCATTAATCCATCCATCCCTTCATCCATCCATTCATCTATCCATCCATGTATACAGAGATTACAGACAACTGGAAGTATATATAATTATGATTATGATTATGATTAATGAATAAATATTCAATCATACTTGAATCCCTGTCTAAATAGAGAGTTCAGTCGTGTTTTACATATTATCAGATCAGCCCACTGTACTACAACAATACTGATAAAGAATCCAGTGTGACATGTAAACTCCAGTGTCTTACGATTATCATAATTCTGTATAAACGCACATGTATAATGAATGGATGGATGATGGATGAATGGATCGTTAAAATTAATGGATAAATGGAGGGTGCATGAATGGGCCAGTGAGCAGATAGATGATGGGATGAATGTACAGTACATACCAGCACATGTATGTACATGTATCTATCTACATGTAAGCACATGTACAAATAGAAAGTATGTATATAATAAAACACAAGGAATAATTATTACATTACATGTACATGTATGTGAGGTACGTGATATATACATGTATGTGAGGTGATATATACATGTATACATGTATGTGAGGTGATATATACATATATACATGTACATGTATGTGAAGTGATATAATACATGTATACATGTATATGAAGTGATATATACATGTATACATGTGTATGAAGTGATATATACATGTACATATATACATGTATGTGAAGTGATATATACATGTACATTGTACATGTACACATGTATGTGAGGTGATATATACATATATACATGTACATGTATGTGAGGCGATATATACATATATACATGTATGTGAGGTGATATATACATTTTGTACATATACATGTACATTGTATTATGACGTATAAGAAAGTTAAATGAGGAATCTAACTAGGAATTAAACCCAGGACCTTCTGATATCTGACCAATCAGACTCATTGATGACAGAGGAGTGGAGGACTGTACTAATCCCAAAGTTAGTTCAAATCAAGCTACATGTGTACTTCTAACTCTCTCAACATGTTATAATAATACTCATCAACTCACCCATTCTTGTCCAAAGCTATCTGTTACATAACCATTTTTATTATCCCAGTCTTTCCTCAGTCCCAGGAGTGTCCAAGGCAGAAACCCATTCTCACCCATTATCACAAAGTATGTAAAGAACCCAGCCATTGCCTGTATGATACCAATCTGACCATATGTCATACTAATTAACCTGTTGTGATGAAATGATTCATTTAATTAATGTGATCAACACATGATTACTGTTCATTGTGTACACAAATCAATTTAGTAACTAAGAAACATATAGTCTCATCCCCAGCTGCACCACTATGTGATAAGCCACTAGTGACTTTCTAGCAATATCTTGGTTGTGCTAACTCAGCATGTCATGTGATTATTTAGCACAGAATGTATATAAAATAGTGTGTTGCCAAGGTGAAATATCATAGATGGTTGTTATCCTATTATCACATAGGCTCTTTTCTGAGTTGCACATACAAACCTTTCCAAACATTCATCCTGTGTCTCAGTAGTATAGATCTACTTTCATAGCTAAACATTGCAACTTAATAAATAATGGTATGTAGCCATTAGCAAAATAACAGCTTATCTTTAATAATCACCAGAAATAAACATTCCTTTGACATTTTCACACACGCGTCACATGATATTTGTCAATTACTGTATAGCCCTAAATTTTCAAATTTTGGCGATGTTCAACTATTTGTGATAACATTTTTATTTTCACCAAAAATGCCCACATGTGGTGTGGCCATTATTTTGCCGTCCATCAGTTTTCTCATTAAACACGAAATTTATAGCCTACAAACATTTAGGGCTATACAGTATATGATGATGATACAACATATTTGAATACAATTGTGTGAAGCACAACCAAGAAATTATTATAAAGTCACTGGACACTAGCTTCTAATGTAGTGGGTGTGGCTGGGATGAGACTAAGAAGCTTACTAATCACTCTTCATTAATAATACATTTCAATTACTGAATATCAAGTGTAATCATTCACTGATCAGTAATACCATTTCATATTACCAGTTATACATGTACATACATGTACTCACCTACTGTTGACCAGTTTATCTCTTTTAGCATCTCGTGGTTTCCTCTCCATTATATTACTCTCGGCTTTCTCATATGCAAAAGAGATAGCAGGTACCTACCGGAAGATACATGAATAGATAGATAGATACATGTACATAGATAGATATATAGACACATGTAGAATTGTAGATAGATACATGTGTATAGATATATAAACAGATAAATAGATTCTGATAACTTGATTGATGATATATAGAATATAATAGACAGGGACATGTATAGCAATGCATTGAATGAAGAAATGGAGGGATAGATGGAATGGATGAATAGATAGATGAATGGATGGATGGATAGATGGGTGGACGGATGAATGGATGGATAGATAGATGGATCGGTGGATGGGTGGATGGATGGATAAATCAATGAGATACCAACCATATCAGTTCCTAAGTCAATACAAAGGATAGTAATAGTTCCAAGAGGAAGAGGAATAGAGGCAAGAATAAACAGAAGAAATGGTGTTATCTCTGGTACATTAGATGTTAGAGTATAAGCTATTGACTTCTTTAGATTATCAAAGATGAGACGACCTAGAGAAACAAGTCATGATATGAAGAGAACGGATGAAGATATGATGAAATACCTTCTTCAACTCCAGTAACAATAGATGCAAAATTATCATCAAGTAGTATCATATCAGCAGCTTGTTTAGACACATCTGATCCAGTGATACCCATAGCAACACCTAGTAACCATTTAATAAAATTAATAATAATTCTTTAGTTAATAATACATCTTTTGATTAACCTATATTAGCTCTTCTTAATGCAGGGGCATCATTCACTCCATCTCCAGTAACAGCAACCACCCAACCAGCTCTACGACAACCTTCAACAATACGAAGTTTTTGTGTTGGTGAAGTTCGTGCAAAGACGATTTCTGGATATCCACTTAATACCATATCAACCTCTTCATCACTCATTTCCTGAAATTAGGAATCAATGGAATGGGAATCAGTCTATAGAATAGGCATCAGTCTATATATGGATACAACACTTACCAGTAATTCAGTACCATGAATAACAATAGCACATGCTTTTCTGTTTAATAAAAACAAGAGGAATAGTGATGACCATATAAGGAAATATTACCTTGGATCAACTTGTTCTAGTGTTATACCTTCAGCCTCAGCCACTTCATCAGGTGTATAATGACCTGGGACATACCCAATATATAAATAATAATAATATAATTAATATAACTGACCCTCTCTTATAATACCAACACTACGAGCTATAGCTTTAGCAGTAATAGGATGATCACCAGTAACCATTATCACCTTTAAAAAGGAAGGATCATATTTATAACTGTCTGTTAATTGTATGGTTTCTATTGATTTATCAAACATTGGCCCTCAGTTTGATAAATCCTACATACCCCAGTACATAACCTATACTTATAACTGTGTGTTAATTCTGTTTATGACATGAGAAGTCAGCCATGATTACTGAATGATGATACCACATAGTAATCATAGGAATACTTTTATCTCCATACATGCATGTTTTTGCTATGATTATAATATCATATAGTCTAGTATCACATTAATACCTTAATTCCTGCTGTTCTGCATTTACAAACAGCTTCAGGTACATTGGATCGAGGTGGATCAATCATTGACATTAGACCAACGAAACACAATCCTTCAACAGGAAAATTAATCTACAAATAATATAATTAGTGAGTTTAATATCTCATGAATAATTCATTACTCACTTCATCTGTATCAAATTCATATCCTTTAGAAAATGTGTCCAATGGAAGATTATAATGACAGAAACTATATAAATGATATATAATATCAATGTGTACATATATACATGTAGTATGAGGTATAATTGAGATAAAGATCTTTATCTTATACATGTATTACATGTATAACCATTTATATATGTACATGTGATATTATAACAATAATATCCTCATGTTTAACTAACCCTAACACTCTTTCTCCAAGACCTCCTAGTTCAAGATATGCTTTATTAAATGACTCAGTGAATAATTCATTAATGAGGTGCTCCTGTAATAATAATAATAATAATAATAATAATAATAATAATAATGAACTTTATTATGTTAATGATAAAATAATAAACTAATATAATGAACTATTATATATACATATAAACAATAATTATGTGATAGTTATAATAATCTTTTACATTGTATTAAGAGATTAAATATAGCATGATAATGAGGGGAGAGCCAATACAGTTCAGGATTACATGTATGAATGAAGTTAGTGTATAATGTATCATTTATTAGCTCCATTCAAGTACACACATGTACAATAAAGGAAGTGTTTTAATACAGGACAGGTGATGAGTTTCAAGCAATCTGATACGCTTGAATTCAGAAAGATATAATAAATAATTATATTACATTACCTCTCCATTCATCATGTAAGTCGAACAACGACTTAAAATTCTTTCTGGAGCTCCTGTTAGTAATACAAAGATATAATTATTATATTAATGATCTCTCTTAAATACTGTTCATTATAATATACATGTACATATTTACTTAGAGAACATTATAATGATTAAGTGATAACATTAGTATATCAAACATTAGTATATAATATTACACATAATGTGTATCACAACTCTCACATTCATTATCATTGTGTAACTTATTAGTAAAGGATATCATATCCTCAGACCTACATGTGTAGTCTTTAGATGATACATTCTACAAATTAATAATCCTCTCATTATGGTATAATACTCAATTATTTTATGATCATGATGCAGCAATATTTAGATGGTACAATTATCATATGGTATCTTAATAATATTTTATCTGATAATCAAAATATTACCAATCCCTTCCTACATGTACATGATGTACCGTATGCCGGGAAATATTCGCGATGGAATATTTTCATGAAAGGCCTATTTTGGAGTATTCACGAATTTAAATTTTCACGAATTACCACAATTTTAGCGCCCACTTTCAATTTTAGTAGCCCTGCCGAACGACGTGTACAGTTTGTTTACTCAACGTGTGAACTATTGACTTGCATGCGAGAGGCCGAAAACGATGCTGATCCCTATTCTGTAGCAATGATCAATTCTTCAATGACTATTGTTGGGTCATGAATCAATGGCAGAAGAAGGGACACTTGAAGATAGTACTCCGTGTGGGCTTGAAAGAGCAGAAACTCACTTGAAGTAATGATACAATGAGGCCATAATCGATTCATGAATCCACATGGCGATTACTTGCTACCACGCCCATATCCTCACGATTTTTATTTTCGCAAGTAGTGTACAATTCGCGAAATTCCCGAAAATATTCCACCACGAACATTTCCCGGCATATGATATATACACTATATATATTTCCTCTCGTATAAAATCATGATTAGTTACCTTTCATAACAAGTAGGAATCCACTTCCATCAGGTTTATCATGAATAGATAACTATAATAATAATATATTAATTAGTTACATGTATATGAATATAAATGAGGTTTCTACCTGATATTTATTAGTTGAGTTAAATGGTATCTCTGATACTTTACTATATTCCATTCTCAATTCTTCCACATTACCTACCTCTAATTCATAACACTTGAGTAATGCTGATTCACTAGCATCACCACAACACTCTCTATGTGTGTGTATGTGTGTGCGTGTGTGTGTGTGTGTGCGTGTGTACGTGCAGAGTGTAAGAGTCACTTACATGTACATGTATATATAATATACATGTACATGTACATGTATGTACACACATGTACAGTATAGTGTGAAGGACCAAAGCCACAGACACACACACACTTACTTGTCTAGTATATTCATGTATTCCTGACCATCTTTGAAATAAGCCCTGTTACACAAACCAGTAATCCTAGCTAACATATTCCATGTTGGACTAGGATCCTAGTATTAATACTTATAATTTAATAATGATAATGATGTTACTACATACTCTCTTTGTCTTCATAGGATCACAAGGGTCTTCATCAGTATTAGCACCATGTATTGATCCATCAAACCACATGTGAGCTAATAAGAGAATGAAGTGATTTAAATACAAGTCTAGTATGTATGTACATGTACATGTAGACTATACAACTGTTAATTGGGTGAAAACCTTCACTAGAGCCTGTACTGATGTTTCATATGTACATGTTTATGCCCCTCTCCTCTCCACTCAGTAACCATGACTTTTAAATATCATTATAACATACATTAATCACATTTGAGCATTCCATCAAGATTTGATACTACATTTAGTTGATCATGTGTAGTTCCAGCAACCATACAATATAATATTGTGATGATAACTCACAACTATTGCTCCACAATGTACAATGTACATGTATACAATATACAATATACATATAGCATAGCTGGGCTTTTTTCGCAGAAATTCACGGTAAGAGAAAACTGTTTCATTAGCAATGTATTTCACACTTTAAAATTTTGTACCATGATTCATGCTTACAATCACAGTCGATTGAAGAACTCGTAAATAAATTTCCATGGAGTGTTATTTGTGCATTCTTCAATCAACCACTGCAGACATGGGGTAAGCACTTTGTAAAGTGCTTGAAGCACAAGTTCAAGCACTTCCAAAAGGGCTTGAAGTACAAACACAAGCACTTTTTGAACGAGTATATACATTATATTTCCTAGCTTCAGGTACAGAAACAGAATGAATGTTGAATCTTTTATTAAATTTTATTGTAAATATTTATTGTTACATCTTATGAACATAAGTTTAAAAAATGTAGTGTCAGCAAGTCGGCACCTTTCAGGCCTAAACACTTTCTCTGCTATGCTAAATAGCCTTTCAACTGGAGCTGAAGATACTATATATAATATATTAAGCACTTCAAGCCTTTGTGCTTGAAAGTGCTTATAATGTGCACCATAAAATTAAATGAAATAATTTACTTGTGAAAGATACCCACTATATGATATCTCTAGTACTAACACATGTATGGTATGTCTATTTCATGTCATACTTCATGAGGATAATATAAACAACATCATGACATAGTAGACATACATAAGCTAAACCAATACTAGCATTTCTTTGGAAATGAATCTTTCTTGATATGTGTGTTCAGATTATCATACAGGATTTATTTGAAGAGAAAGGAAATTGTCAGGTTTCTGTTAGCATTAATAATTTGTAATAGACAATAATAACGCATAATCATACAACAATTAGTGAGGGTATGGAGCCATGTTCCTCTAGAAATATTGGATCCAAAAGCCAGGTGAGTAGAAACTCAAGCCTAAGAGGGTTGCTAGTGCCAGCCATCATCACCTTTGTATAAACCCTGGTCATTCATACAATATGAGAATAAGTATCTGCTTTACATGATCTATATATTTTTTTAATTTTCTATATCAGTGCTAAATGCCGTATAGCCCTAAATTTTCATGTTTTGAGGATATTCAACTGTTTTGCGATAATATTTTAGCGTTCACCAAAATAATCATACATGTATGTGGCAGGACACACCTGACCATTATTTTCATAAATAAAATTTTTGTGGTCCATCAATTTTTGCGAAAAAGCGAAATGTATAGCCCAAGAACATTTAGGGCAACACGGTAATCTCAAAAACAATTTTAATTTATATTCTAGAGGAAGTACAGTATATACTACATGTATATTGTAACAGCACTAGGTAAAACATATTCTAATATTAATTACTAATTAACATACCAACAGTCATTCTATTTTGAGTTAGAGTACCAGTTTTATCAGAACATATTACTGAAGTACTTCCAAGAGTTTCTACAGCTTCCAAGTTACGAACAAGACAATTCTTTACCTTCATTCTCTGAGCAGTAAGAGTCAAACACACCTGTAAAGAGAATGAAAAGTAAATGTGTATATATGTGTGTGTGTATGTGTATGTGCATGTGTGTGTTTGCCTGTGTGTCTATGTACCTGTGTATCTTTGTGTGTGTGTCTATGTGTATGTGTCTGTGTGTCTGTGTGTCTGTCTGTGTATGTGTGTGTCTGTCTCTGTGTGCGTGTGTCTGTGTGTCTATAATACTCTACATTTGTATATGTACATGTATGTGTGTGTATGTGTACCAAAATATTACATGTACAAATACATAATGAGAATAGAAGAATCATAAGTGGCTACAGGTTGAGGGTTTCATATCAATAAGTTTTCAGTGTTGTACTAGTATGACATATAAATTATATTCTGTACAGACATTGTTTATGCATGACTGGACCTGTAGCCATTGGTATAGTGGATATAGAGAGGAATTAGGATAATGAGAAAGGACACACACACACCAGGATGAGGAAAAAAATTTGAGGAAAAAAATAACATGAGAAAAGGGATAGAATAAATATTGAGCAAGAAAAACAAGAGAGATACCAGAGAAATGAGTTTATGGATGAAAGAAAATCACCAACCAAAAGATAATAATATAATTAAAAACCATATAAATGTTTGTAATAATATGTAAATATGCATTATAATGATACACAATACATTTCCTAATCATGTCCTGTTTACAACATACTGTGACTGTAGCCAAGAGTCCTTCAGGTACATTAGCTACTAATATCCCAATAAGAAATATACAAGCATCCAGCCAATCATATCCTAATATTCGTCCAATGATAAAGAATGATACTCCCAATACAACTGCCACTGCTGTTATCAATCTTATGAAATGTTCTATTTCTATAGCTATAGGAGTCTCTAAAATATAAAGAGAAAATTACATTAGATAAATAAAAAAGATAAATAGATGGATCCAATCATACATAGTAAAATATAGATGGGTAGAGATAGATAGACATATATATAAATGTAGATAAATGGATGGATGCATGGATGGATGGATGGATGGATGGATGGATGGATGGATGGGTAGATATGGACGGAAGGATGGATGGATGGATGGATGGATAGGTAGATGGATGGATGCATGGATGGATGGATGGATGGATAGATACATATAGATAGATAGATAGATAGAGAGAAAGATACATGTACATGTAGATATAGATAAATTATATACATGTACATTAATTAGTAAAATTAATAAAATAATGTATATTTACATCACATATACAAACAGACTTGTGCTATTACACTATATGGTGTTGCTTATGTGTAGTATGTAACATAATAATTATAATTATAGCTCACGTTCTTGTACAATGCTTCCAGTCAATCTTGCAATTCTTCCCATTATTGTACGATCACCAGTATTAACAACAATACCAACACATGCTCCTAATGAATTCAGTATGATAAATGAATACTACACATACATGTACATACATACACATACATATAATAGTACATACATGTACTCAGTGATATACATGTACACTGTGTGTATACAGGTTTTATAAGTACATGTACATGTATTTTGTAGAAACACTATTATAGAGAAAAGTGACATTATGCATGAGGAGTTGAGGGCTATATGAAGATCTTAAATATAGAAGACAAAAGACCATTGAACTATAGGAAGGGTAATCCCCATATCCTCTTTCTTTGTACCTTCAACAGCATTGGATGAGAAGAAAGCAAGATTTTTTGTTTCCAGTGGATTGTCATTAGTGAATTCTGGTGTTCGTGACAGTGGATCTGACTCTCCAGTTAATGAACTATTATCAACCTATAAAGAGGAAGTGTGGAGGTAAGGCTATAGGTGGTCTCACATGCCAGAGACCCACCCCTATAACATTAAGTGTGGCTGTTTAGCCCAAATATTTGTTCTATTGAAGCCATATATTTACATGTACCATAACAATAAGTTATGATCAGCTGGAATCTGATCAGTCTTCCTATACTAGTAATAAATACACTTCTCCTTCTTAACATTCATCATCTTTCTTCTGGTTCTGGCTTCCCTGGTCTGGACCCTTCCTCCCATAATTCTTACCCTCTTATTAACACCCCATCTCCTTTCCCTCTTCCTTCCCTCCTTACCCTATACCACTCCTCTTACACCCACTCTCCTTTCCCTCTTCCTTCCCTCCCCCTCAATTCTTACCCTATACCACTCCTCTTACACCCACTCTCCTTTCCCTCTTCCTTCCCTCCTCCTCAATTCTTACCCTATTCCTCTCCCCTGACTTCTTACACCCACTCTCCTTACCCTCAACTCTTAACCTCTTCCTTTCTCTTTCCTACACTCAATTACTTCTTCCTATTGTATTTGCTAGGCAGGAAATACACTTGTTAGTTTTCTTGCATAAAACATTTTATTGGCTTTTAATAAAACAGTAAATAGCAAACATTACAAAGGGAACATGATAAATGTAATAGCAGAGGTACTTATTTTCTTGGAGCCAGTCATATAAACTCTTAAATAGTCTTCATTCCTCACTCTATAAATCCTTTCTCTTTTCCCTCTCCTCTAATCTACATACCTTGAATCCAGAGGCTTGTATGACACGAATATCAGCAGGTAATCTGTCTCCAGCCTTCACTTCAATAATATCTCCAATTACAAGTTGTTCAGCTGATATTGTAGAATGCTTCCCATCTCGTAATACAAGTGCTTGCTAAAAGACATGATATAGGATTGTATTATTATCAGGACAATGTTCAATACCCTCAGATGTGTTTAGAGGACTGTTACAAAGTCATTTCTTAGATGTACATGTATAAGAATGTATGCATGCCTTGCTAATATAGCTCACAATATCCTTGATTCCTTTGGAATAGTCAACCTTAGTCATTTGTAAGCCTTTCATAATAAATTATTTAACATTGCACGTATACTGAGATAACAAATCTTTTGATGATTAAGTTATTGTATTATGTATTGATTGCATAGGTACATGTACGTGTACATGTTCTTAAAAATATCTAATCTGTAACTAGTGGAGAAAACAAAAATTCCATACACCAACTGGGAGGGATGTCGATACAGGGTCTCTTGATTGGTGCTGGTTTAATGTACTATATAACATGCAGTTTACAATGTGTTACTAGTCTACTGTAGTGATCTGAACTAGCTTCATTTGGCACTTGATTTTAGTTCTGTTCAACATTATAATTATACAAATAATAATTATGAAACCAAACCTGTGGAACAAGTTTTGAGAAGCTCTTCATTATACTCGCACTTTTAGCTTCCTACAAATATATATGATTATTACATGTACATGTAAATAATTATTATAATAATGTTTGTGTCAATTAATACCAAAACAAGTGTTATCCTGGCACAAGAATAATTTTGAAAATATATATACTATGATTGATATCTGGTACCTGAATCATACAGTGTTATCAACACACTATACAACAAGCATTTCATAGAACATGTAGTGATATCATAAATCAAAATGGTATACAGAGTTACCCTTGCTTCAGTAAGCCTGTATATACATGTATGTATATTAATAAACATCAATTACAAAATACAAATACACTCCTGTTGCAGAGACACATGTACAAACACACACAAATATATATTATGTATATAATTATTATAATACATAGTATACCCCTTACCTGATAATAAGAGAAACAGCCTGTTACTATAACCACTAGAGTTAATACAACACCAAGATATAACTAAAAAGGAAAACCATGTTACAATACATCATCACTATTGAGTACCTATTCATCACCAAGTGTCAACATACGTTATCTTTCTGACTTCCAGGATTATGAGCCTCTTTTACAGTATATGCAATAAAACAAAGTAGCGCTCCAATCCACAACAGTGCTGAAAAACCTCCAAACATTTGTTTCATAAACTTTATTATCTCAGGTGTTTGTTTAGGTGGAGTTATTGCATTTGGACCATCTCTGTGCAAAACAAACTCAGCTTGGGCTTCAGAAAAACCCTGAATAAATGACAATTTGAAACAATGATTAATTACTTATCTGTTACCTTTTGGGGGTCAGCTTCTAGACGTTGATAAAGTTCCTCAATTGGTAGCATATGCGCATCCTTTTGAATAGAAACCTTATTAACTGTTGATGCATTATATTAACATTAGACTAACCATTGTAACCTCCTCTTTCAGTTGTTCCAATCCTTGTGATTCTCTCCTCCACTTTAGCCATCTGAAACATCCTCCTTCATCTGTTGTGCTGCATTGGTCTCCTTTTTCAATATCAGATTTTGATGAGATTTGTATTTCAAATGAACTATCTTGTACTTCTGCAGTTGGATTCATTATCGAGAGTGGGATATCAGCCTGAGGAAGTATATTCATTATTAAAAGTATATGTACATATCATACTTAATACCTCTACTAGTTCATTTGATGATGTATCAGCCATCTTCACTATGGTTGACGTTTTACTCCAGTTTAGTGGTGTCTCCTGTCCTCTTCCACTTACTAACAGGGAAGAAGGTACTCTGTATTCAAATTTGGGATAATGCAGGACAGAGACTTCTTCAGCTTCTTCTTGCGGATTGCAGCTGGACAATTCTCAAGCAGCTGGTAGGTTACGGAGAACCGGGAGAATGTCGCGCTTAATTAAAAAATTCCTGCCCACGTGTCTAGTCTCGAAGTAATGGCTTCCTGCTCTCTTCCTTTTACTTGATCAGCTATAAAGGGGAAATTACACTTATACTAAGTGATACACGATATATCACTGTAAGTTTTGCGTTGTTTCTTGTTTCTTTTTAAGTTTGCATTGTGCTTCTTAATCTGTATCACCAGGTCACTTCTAAAGGTTTGCTCACATTGTGAAGCGTAATATGTCAGTCAACAAGATAGTTCGTCGACACAGTTTCTCCTCGCTAGAGGAAGTAACCAGGGAGTTGGAAGGTGCAACACACCGCAATACGTTTACAAACTCTCCTAAGAAGAAGGAAGACATTTCCTCCCGCAAACGTCCTCAATCTCCCTCTGCAAGCGAAGGAAGTTCTCCGAAGCGCTCGACTGATGCCGGTACCACTGCTTCCAGTTTGCAACAGACCCGGCCAAGCAAGTCTGAAGCTTTCGTCTGTTTACCTCAAGGTACAGTGTGTGTATATGCTGAATATGGTTGAGTTCATGCCTTAACATATAGATCCCGTTAAGTGGAAAGCACAGCAAGTAACACAGTGGTTAGAATGGGCTGTTCAAGAGTTCAGTCTAGATCCAGTGGATGTGGTTAAATTTCAAGTCAATGGAGAACAGTTATGTTCATGGAGCAAAGAAGATTTCATACAGAGAGCACCTGCATATACTGGTGATGTACTACACTCTCACTTGTCATTGCTTAAAGCAAGGAATTGTAAGTAATTATATATTATATAATTATTATTTATCACTGCATGAATCATCTTCAAAATGATTATGAAGGGTATAGATTCTTGATTAAACGTCTTTCTTCTTACAGCTGCCATTGCAAAGAGTGAAGAGACAGAGAAACCATATTCAGAAAATAAAGGTATGATTTAAAAGCAAATTGATGTATCAATTATCACCATGCACTGTTCGAAAACAGCAATTTTTACATTATTTATCAAATCAATAGTTGCTGCTAACTACAGTGCAGTAGGATGGTCGCCATATCTTTGGCCTGGAGCAAGTGTTGGTGATATATCATACTGGTTAAAAGCTCAACAAGGTACAAAGAATATTCCAGCATTAGATATAGTTACGATGATTTGTTTTCTCCATTGCAGACTTTTCGTCATCTAATAAGTCGGTATCAGAACAAATGTATCTATCTCAGCTGAGATCTCCAGTAACAGGAACAACCGGTTTTTATCCTGGTATGTAATCCAACTGTTGTGTTAACCCTTTTTGGCGTCTATAATGAAAATGAGCATTTTTGTTTATTCATGTATAAAAAGTTGCATATTTGTAACCTTTGGCATTACTTATTAAACAACTCTCTATTATGTTTTCATTTTTTAGTTACTCCACTGATCCCAAATCCAATGGCTCTTGCTGGATTCTCATATACTTTACCCATGGGATCAAACCCAAAGACATTATCCAGAGGTAATGACCTAGTATAACACACTTCCTGCTATTGATTGAATGCCAATGATATCACTAACCACATCAATTAGTTACATCCTGTGTAGATTCCTGTGATACTAGCATTACTTCCTCTTTGCTTCCAGGAATAGTGTAATAATATAATTATTACACTTTTAATGTGTTTATCTGAGAACCTGTTGCGCAATCCTGTTCATGTCAAACATAAGTAATTAAATGAAGGGTAAAAAAAATGCAGTGTACAGTCACAAATGACTTGTCTTTCCTTTAAAATATTCGGTGTTTATTTATGTTTGTGAGATATTTGTTTTTTAAAGAGATGATTTTACTATAACTCAGGATAGGCGAAACCGTTTCAATGTTGACATTAATTTCCTTTTCTATATACTGATTGTTGTTTTAATAATAGAATTAATCTTAATTTATAGTCAGTGTTAATTAACTATATCATTTTTAGATCAACTAGTGGATTGGAATGCATTCACACAGACTAATAAGGATATAATCACACTACCGTACAGAAAAGGCACTGAACTTGGAGAAACCTCTCCTGGAAGATATACAGTGGTATCTTCTCAAGCTCATAAGGGAGCATCTCCACTTCTTTCTCCATCACTGAAGTCACCTCTCTCAACTCTTGTCCCTGAATCTCCCCTATCTCATCCTCCCCCTTCACAGATGTCAGCCATTTTAAACCCCCAAGTCCATTCCCCATTTGTGTATGGTAATGTTCCATTATCACCATTCATGGGACAACAAGGAGGTATGTATCTATATATGTCTGTTTGTCAGTGGTTTCCTTAAGATATATAGATCTACTTATCTACCTATATTATACACCTATCCTTTTACCTACCTACCTACCTACTTACCTACTTATCTACTTACTTACCTACCTACCTACCTACCTACCTACCTACCTACCACCTACTCACATAAGTAGGTACATCTACATCTAGGTACTATATAAGACACGTAGATGGGTAGGTATGCAATCAGAAAAGTACATGTACATAGATAGGTTACATGTATATACTTACCTATATATACATACCACCCTAGTACATACATGTACATGCCTGCTTACCACCTACTAACTACCTATCTATCTACCTACCCGTGTACATGTACTTACTTACCTACCTACCCGCCTACATATATACCTGCTCCTAGGTAGGTAGGTACATGTACATGTACATGTAGGTACATATGTAGTATATAAATAGATAGGTAGGTATGTAGTTACTTACATATACCTCTAACCTACATAGTACATATCTACCTGACTACCTACCTACCTATATACCTGCTCCTAGGTAGGTAGATACATGTACATATAGGTACATATGTGCTATATAAATAAATAGGTAGGTATGTACTTACCTACATAGTACATATCTACCTGACTACCTACCTACCTATATACCTGCTCCTAGGTAGGTAGATACATATACATATAGGTACATATGTGCTATATAAATAAATAGGTAGGTATGTACTTACATACCAACCTCATATCTACCTATCCACACATGTACGTACCTATCTCTATCCTTATTAGTTTCAATTATTTATAATTAATTTTATTACTTACTACCTTCAAGTTAATCTACACTGTTGTGTTGACTTCCTATATAACTGACAGCAGTTTAATTGTTATTGCCAATAATAGTTGATTGAATCATTCATTATAATTGATAAAATAATATCAGATGCTATTAATTGCCAACTGAAAATAAACACAGTATTGGATTACAGCTAGATTGACTGCAGGAAGTTGTACCACAGGATACGGTTGTATAAACAGGATCAATAATATTAATGATTTCATTACCAATCTCCTAGAGGCAACCATGCAACAGGAAGGGGTCTGGTTAAGATGATTAATTAATTATACACACATCATCTTTTAATTTTCTTTGATCAGGTCAAATTCAATTATGGCAATTTCTTCTTGAGTTATTACGAGATGAGAAACACAATAATATCATATCATGGGCTGGTAATGATGGTGAATTTAAACTACTCGATCCTGAAGCTGTCTCTGTGCTGTGGGGTATGAGAAAACGCAAGCCCAGTATGAACTATGACAAACTAAGCCGTGCTATACGTTACTATTATGATAAGAAGATCATGCATAAAGTACATGGAAAGAGATATGTATATAAATTCAATTTTGATACAATATCTAAGTATCTGAGTTCCGGATCTCCTCAAAATTCAATCCCAATTGAAGCTTCTGTGAAAAATGAAAGCGTTACTGATCCATCCCTAGTACACGCTACCATTCCATCAGAAATAGATGCAATCCAGAGTCCTCTGGTACCTATTGGAAGTGATCCATCACCTACTGGTATCAACAGTGCTCAAGAATCAACTAACATCTCATCACTTGAACAACATCTGCTTGCTGCTGCGAATGTGTCTTCCTCGAGTACATCTTTATCACCACAATTACCACTTTTTAATATATCGTCTCTTCCTATATCAGAATCCACTTCAACAATATTTAGTAAGTCATAATTACACAGGAGTATTGTTAATCCCTCAATCACAATATTATGAATATGTATAATGTATTATAACAAATCACTGGTATATATTATATAATTAATTTTATTTTTGGTATATTACTTTTATAATATTATTAATTGCTTTTTGATAATCCATTTATTTTTATAAAGAATAAAAAATTATTGAAAATTTATTGTCGGGAAAAAAGTATTAATAAATAATTAACAATTATATTATTAATGGTTAAGTACTCCTCCTCTTAATACAATATCAATATCATAAGCTCGTCGGACTTGTTCACTTAAAGCCTTCTGTAATTTCAATTGTAAACCTTCGTATAACAAACCTCCACCTTCCGGAATCCTGTCACAAAACATGTCACGTGACAACAATAGGAGACCTTTCCCGTTCATAGGAAACCTCTCGGGATATGTGTTTAACTGGAATTTCAAAGCAGACACTGTTAGCCATGATGTCACATCCTGTCTTGTCCAGTCTCTAGGATCTAAAGATGAAGAGGAAACACTCAACCCACATTAATGGTTATTACTAATTCCCTATGACAAAATAGTTCAATTTTCTAGAACAAAGAAAAATACCCTCATATGACGTGAAAGAAAACCATATAACACACAAAGACACGAGGTATAACTTCCTTTACGAATCTGTTTGATAGTACTATAATATCTTTTGATAACGTTATTAGTACTTTCATAATACAGCATCATTAATCTAATAATTAACTATAATTAACTATAATTAACTATAATTAACTATAATTAACTATAATATTCCTTTATTCCATAATGTATCATGGATGATTACACAATGTATGTCATTATATAGTGGATATATTATTATAACAGTGAGATCATAACTGCAATGAAAAAATGACTTAACTACTATACAAGATCAATGAGTAATAAACTACTATTGAACACAATATTATACGTAATCGTCAAAAGAGATTATATCCTAATAGTCACTAATGAGGATATTAATTTAGGGGCAATGATAAGAAAAGAAAATAATTATAAGCTATTTACATACATGTACTACAAAGAATAGATCATCTAATTATTGAAATACACAATACTAACCCTATACATACACTATACTACATGTTCAATACATACACTATACTACATGTTCAATACATATACTATACTACATGTTCAATACATACACTATACTACATGTTCAATACATACACTATACTACATGTTCAATACATATACTATACTACATGTTCAATACATATACTATACTACATGTTCAATACATATACTATACTACATGTTCAATACATATACTATACTACATGTTCAATACATACACTATACTACATGTTCAATACATACACTATACTACATGTTCAATACATACACTATACTACATGTTCAATACATATACTATACTACATGTTCAATACATACACTATACTACATGTTCAATACATACACTATACTACATGTTCAATACATACACTATACTACATGTTCAATACATACACTATACTACATGTTCAATACATACACTATACTACATGTTCAATACATATACTATACTACATGTTCAATACATATACTATACTACATGTTCAATACATATACTATACTACATGTTCAATACATATACTATACTACATGTTCAATACATACACTATACTACATGTTCAATACATACACTATACTACATGTTCAATACATACACTATACTACATGTTCAATACATATACTATACTACATGTTCAATACATACACTATACTACATGTTCAATACATACACTATACTACATGTTCAATACATACACTATACTACATGTTCAATACATACACTATACTACATGTTCAATACATATACTATACTACATGTTCAATACATACACTATACTACATGTTCAATACATACACTATACTACATGTTCAATACATACACTATACTACATGTTCAATACATACACTATACTACATGTTCAATACATATACTATACTACATGTTCAATACATATACTATACTACATGTTCAATACATATACTATACTACATGTTCAATACATACACTATACTACATGTTCAATACATACACTATACTACATGTTCAATACATACACTATACTACATGTTCAATACATACAATATACTACATGTTCAATACATACACTATACTACATGTTCAATACATACAATATACTACATGTTCAATACATACACTATACTACATGTTCAATACATATACTATACTACATGTTCAATACATGGCCCCTCCCACTCTAAACAGAAAAGAAGGTCAGGTGGATTGCTATTGTATGTCTAGTTCTAACAGCTATGAGATCTACAGTAGAACTCAAGTGGGTATTTAAAAAGGAAGAAACTTTAAACACTTGACTTGTTACCTTCCTGTAGCTAACAAATAATAATTTCAAAAAGGATATTCGTACAGAACCGTATGAATTAATTTTACACTATTCATACAGAATTGAGATTAGCAAAGGAGTGGTTTTGGGTTTGTAGGCACATGTGTATACATATAGTAGTACTAGACAGTGATAATGGACGAGATTGAGGAAGTACAGTTAGAGAATGGTCTATCAGAGAAAGGAATGGATAAAGGAATAGATTTAGAAAATTTCTGAGGTGTGTCAGAAGTTAATGGATTGAAGGAAGGTAACAAGTTAACTTGTTATTGAATATATTATGAATTTTGAACTCATTTAATAAATGTTATTAGTGGATTGTTACAATTAAGACTATAGAGACAAGCGCGCGGCATGAGCCCTCTATAAGGTGGTTAAAACCCTCTAGCTACCAAGCACAGTGAGGCAGTAATCTTATCATTTTTAGTGTTTAGTCACTATGTGATGAACCCTCTAACAATATGAGATTGCACCTTTTGTGTCTAATAATTCATTTTCAATTTCTCATTAATGATTATCAACTAATAATTAGAATTCTGTATTAATAGCAGTAAAGTACCTCAGTATGGTTCCGTACGAATATCATCTGCCTAATAATGTTTACATCTTTTTTTGGCTTTCTAAACAGCTCTAAATCTGTCAAGCAATGTATAATCCTGGGTTTATAAAATTCAAGAGTGAGTTAACAAAAGTTACTCCACCTAACGTAATTAATTTTGGTGGTTAACATCTACTTGAAGACCATTTTATTTCCAGTGGCTCTTCAAATGAGACATATAATAAGCTATACCGTCTTTTCTCTTAGAGTAGGAGGCCTGGCTATGTGAGACCCTACATATAATTATTATAATATACTACATGTTCATATACTACAGTATACAGTTTACTAATCTGTTCAGTATCATATCTAGTTATACACTAACTAACCTGTTGGTATATTGTCCTCACTAGGAGATAGTGCTAGCATACTGATGTCTGTACAGAGCTGTGATTATAAAAGATAACATGTTATATATACTGTTTTGAAATGGAAGTTACCTTTAAAAGATGCTCACCATTATAATGATAGATATACCCACACTAGGGCTATATAGTTCAGTAGAAAGGAAGTGTGTGTTTATTAAAAATAACTTAGTCACAAAAGAGTTAAAATACATGTAATTATCAATAGCTCTAGCACGTGTTTTCAGAAACAAGAGACTTCAGATTTGGAGGTACAACTCAATCATATTGTAGATGTTATAAAGGGCTGATGTATAAGAATGAACTTGATCCTACACCCGATTGTATTTTTGGTTTGTATATTCTCCTTGGTCTACCCTATTAATTACATTAGGAAGTGTTTACTGACCTGGTACCTGACTACTGGTCCCTCTAATAATATATAACATGGCTTCGAGGTGTGTATCAACAATATTAGACCTGAAACCCGAGATGGTACCCTGAGGGCTGCTATCGAGGGGTGAAGGGCTGGTATTGCTGATACACACTGAGAAGCCATGCTACATAATAATATATTCTATACCTCAGTAACATGTACATCAATGTTACCTGACATTTATGGCTCTATGCTCCTTTTTCCATTTGTAAATAACTCGTCTCCAACTCTTCAATTTACAACTTGACTGTGCATGCTCAGACTGATGCAATCTATTGTGAATATCATTATAGGTCTTATATCAGCCCTGTGGTTTCATATCCACCTGTGGTTGGGTGTATATCGCATATATAACACCTGTCAATAATGTTAATGTGGCTGTTAGCTATGGTATGTATATATATATATTTGTATATATTTTATTATATATATTATTATATAGATAGATAGATAGAAAATTATTATAGGGTCTAAAGTTTATCCTCTCATGGTAGCTGTGGTGGTATCATTCACACAGTTGTTCATTTCTGGAATGTGACCTCATCCCCTCTTAAACATTTGATTATGGAGTCCTGTCCTGTCTGATAAGTACAGTTATAATTAGAGTTCATACCTAACCAGTTATAAGATGTGTTTATACTGGTGTGAACTAACTATTCCTATTCATTCAATACATGAGAAACTTTAATTGTGTTAGGACAATTACATTGTAACTCACTTTGTCTATGGAGAGGAAATGGTTTTGAGAAAGGAAAGCCCTGGTGTCCATCTTTATGATACCCTGACTTTCAATGTTAGAATTTTGGAAATAATTTTAGAACTTCAAGTGTTGTAATTATGAGTTTATTTCCTCTCCTCTCTCTCTCTCTCTCTCTCTCTCTCTCTCTCTCTCTTTCTCTCTCTCTCTCTCTCTCTCTCTCTCTCTCTCTCTCTCTCTCTCTCTCTCTCTCTCTTAGTGATGTCTGAGTTTTATCCAAATGGTGACCCCTTAGCACTCGACCCATCCATATATCCACAATGTTTATTTGATGGAGTAGATATGGCAAAACCTATTCGTACAGTCCAGGACAAATGGAAGCTACTCCCAGCATTTCTAAAAGTAAAAGGGCTTGTCAAACAACACATAGACTCCTTCAATTATTTCATAAATACAGATATTAAGAATATTGTTCAAGCTAATAATATAATCACAAGTGATGCTGATACATCTTTCTATCTTAAATATCTTAATATACACGTGGGTTGTCCTGAAGTCGAGGAGTCTTATAATGTTACTAAACCTATTGCTCCACACGAGTGTCGGCTTCGTGACATGACATACTCTGCTCCTATCACAGTTGATATTGAGTACACTAGAGGTCCACAGAGGATTATTCGTAAAGGTCTTCCAATTGGACGAATGCCTATTATGTTACGTAGCTCAAACTGTATTTTAACAGGGAAGAATCCGAGAGAGTTAGCAGTACTTAACGAATGCCCTATTGATTCGGGTGGTTATTTTGTTGTACGAGGTGTAGAGAAAGTGATTCTAATACAGGAACAGCTATCCAAAAATAGGATAATTGTTGACCTTGATCGAAAAGGAAATATAGGTTGTTCAGTAACAAGTTCCACTCACGATCGCAAGAGTCGTACGAACTTGATAGTCAAAAAAGGTCGATTTTATCTCAAGCATAATTCTTTTACTGACGATATACCTGTTGTAGCAGTATTTAAAGCAATGGGGGTCATCACTGACCAAGAAATAGTCCAGATGATTGGCAGCGAAGAAGAGATGATTTCCATATTTGCACCATCGATTGAGGAATGTGCTAATTATCGTGTATTTACACAGAAACAAGCTTTGGAATTTATCGGATCAAAAACCCGAAAGAGTACGTGGGGCAAACCCAAATCACAAGTAGAAGAAGCTCGTGATGTTTTAGCTAGCCTTGTTTTAGCTCATATACCTGTAGATAGATATGATTATCGAATGAAGTATATCTATTTGGCATTGATGGTACGAAGAGTCATAATTGCTCAAGCGAAAAACCAAGTTGATGATAGAGATTACTATGGCAACAAGAGGCTAGAATTAGCTGGTCAACTAATTTCCTTGCTATTTGAAGATTTATTCAAAAAGTTCAATTCCGAATTGAAACGTATAGCAGATCAGACAATCCCCAAACAACGGACTACACAGTTTGATGTGGTGCGTCATATGAGACAAGACCAGATTACTCATGGACTTGAAATTGCTATATCAACAGGGAACTGGTCTTTGAAGAGATTCAAAATGGAGCGTTCAGGTATTACACAAGTACTGACACGCCTTTCGTTTATCTCAGCCCTAGGTCACATGACACGTATTACCAGTCAGTTTGAGAAGACACGTAAAGTTAGTGGTCCTCGTTCACTCCAGCCATCCCAGTGGGGAATGCTATGTCCCTCTGATACTCCCGAAGGAGAAGCTTGTGGTTTGGTGAAGAATCTTGCTCTAATGACACACGTCACTACTGACCAAAATGAAGTACCGATCAAACGACTAATATTTAATCTTGGAGTTGAAGATATTCAGTATTTGTCAGGTGAGGAAATGACAAGTCATGCTGTGTATCTTGTATTTCTAAATGGAAATATTGTGGGCGTGGTTCAGAATTATGAAAAATTTATTCGCATGTTTCGTCTGCTACGAAGATGTGGTCGAGTGAGTGAATTTGTGTCTATTTATCCAAATCACCAACTAAAGTCCGTTAATATATCATCAGATGGGGGGCGTGTCTGTCGGCCATATATAATTATGAAAGGTGGCCAACCTAAAGTCACCAGTGACCACATTGACATGTTGAACAAAGGAATGGAATTTGAGGATTTCATTAGACGTGGTTTGATCGAGTATTTGGATGTCAATGAAGAAAGTGATTCTAATATAGCATTATATGAATCTGATATTAATGAATTAACCACTCATTTAGAAATTGAGCCATTTACGATACTGGGTGTGTGTGCTGGTTTGATACCCTTTCCGAACCACAATCAATCCCCACGTAATACATATCAATGTGCTATGGGTAAGCAGGCTATGGGTACTATTGGTTATAACCAGGGTAATCGTATCGACACATTGCTTTATTTATTAGTGTACCCACAAGCTCCTCTCGTTAAGTCCAGAACAATTGATTTAATTCAATTTGACAAACTCCCTGCTGGACAGAATGCAACAGTGGCAGTAATGAGTTATAGTGGATATGATATTGAAGATGCACTTATTCTCAACAAGTCTTCACTTGATCGGGGGTTCGGTAGATGTTTAGTATATCGTAAACAATCGTGTGCTTTGAAGAGATATGCTAATCAAAGTTTTGATCGTATCATGGGTCCTTCAAGAGATGCTCAATCCGGAAAACCTTTGTGGAAACACGAGGCATTGGATCAAGATGGAATCGTAGCACCGGGAGAGAAACTCTCTAATAGACAGGTTCTTGTTAATAAGTCTGTACCTGTTGTTACCCAAACTAACATCCAGGGTAATCCTCTTGGTAGCAGACAACAAGAGGCTTACAAAGAATCTCCCATAACGTTCAAAGGGCCGACAGATGCTTATGCTGAGAGAGTGTTAGTGACTTCTAATTCTGAGGAATCTTACTTGATAAAGATTCTGTTAAGAGCAACTAGACGACCAGAGTTAGGAGATAAATTCAGTAGTCGTCATGGCCAGAAAGGTGTGTGTGGTTTAATAGTACAACAAGAGAATATGCCATTCTCAGATCTTGGAATTTGTCCTGATATCGTAATGAATCCTCATGGCTTTCCATCAAGAATGACTGTAGGGAAACTCATAGAGCTATTAGCTAGTAAAGCTGGTGTCCTCGATGGAAAATTTCATTATGGTACTGCCTTCACTGGTGATAGAGTTGAAGATGTAAGTGCTGACCTCATTAAACATGGGTTTAACTATGCTGGTAAAGACTACCTCACATCGGGTATTACAGGAGAACCTTTACAAGCTTATATTTATTGTGGACCTGTGTATTACCAGAAGTTGAAGCATATGGTATTGGACAAGATACATGCTCGATCCCGTGGTCCTCGTGCTGTACTTACCCGTCAGCCAACAGAAGGACGATCTCGTGATGGTGGCCTTCGTCTAGGAGAGATGGAAAGAGATTGTTTGATTGGATATGGTGCTAGTATGTTGTTACTAGAGAGATTAATGATCAGCAGCGATATGTTTGAGATTGATGTGTGCGGTCATTGTGGATTATTAGGATATTCGGGATGGTGAGTATAATATTGTAATGATATATATATAATATCAGTAATTGTTAACAGAAGGATTTCATACAGAGTAGAGGAGAGGGGGCGTGACCTAGAATTCCATGTTTATTGCTAAACAACATAATTAGCTGGGCCTAACACTTTTTTTTTAAATTTCCTGGGTCCTAAAGAGCATATCTCCAGACCCCCAAACAAAAACAATCCTCTATAAAAATAAATTAATATCATCAATATCGTTAGGATAATGTTCAGTGGTGTAACCGATATTGTAATGAGTGTACTATCGTCATTTCCTGTGTCAATAATGATGTGCTCAGATTACTGTTCAAGTTTAACACTACTTATGATACTAAATAGTTCCCATGGAAAGTTGATCTTTGGTAATGTTCCATAGGAACCACATAATAATCTGAGGCTCTGAGCATAGCATTGTAACATTCATTAAAAGCTATTTTGATGCACATGAGAAAATACTCATTTCATTGTAATATCAGTCACTAGAATGTACATTATAACTAAAATGTCACCATTACAGTAGCAGTAATACTTTAGTTCTACTGTCAGTATAGTATAGTAATTACTGTCTCATTACTATGGTGTTGTTGACAAGTACACCAATTACTGCGAAACTTACCGTTGAACTACTGTAGTATGATAATGAAACTACTTATTAATTACTATTACTGTATGACGACTTTTTATCCATTATTGGTTTTTCAGAATTTTGGTAAAAATGTCGAATCATTGTATCACTAGTGAGTATACAATAATATGTATTTTTTCTGTTAGGTGTCACTATTGTGAATCTTCTGGTCACATTTCCTCTCTCAAGATACCATATGCTTGCAAACTTCTCTTTCAAGAGCTCCAATCTATGAATATTATTCCACGAATATCATTAACAAATTCAATAGAATAATTTGTCATCTGTGTAATTATAATGTAGGTTCTATTAAATAGTTTATGTAATAAACATGTTTTGAAATGTGTTTGACGTATAAACATGATTACACTATTATAATTATAATCTCAAAACTAACAAACAAGTGCTAGTTGTGTGGCCCTGGTGCTTTGTCTGTAATCACTAGGCCACATGGATATAGCTACCTATTTGATTGTGGGTTTTATTCTACCGCTGTATATATTAGTGATCGTACTTCCTTCCTTCTTTTTGAATGGTCTGATAGTATTGTCCTTCTTCAAGACCAGGGAAATACGCACACCGTCAAGCCTTCTGGCCATTCATATGTCCATTGTGAGTGTTCTTACCTGCCTACTCTATTCTCCAATAGCATCAGTAGGATTCACTGTTGTCATGACAACATGCAATTGTACTGTTACTTATTACCAATGGTTTTTGGCCCATCTTCTACATTTTGGAGTTTATCCTCTTAATCTTGTAATCATTGCCGGAAATTATCTAGTGAATCTAAAATTTGCATCAGTTTTTCATACATTCAGACGTGTTGGATTGGTACTTTCTGTTCTGTGGATCATAACACTACTAGCAACTATACCTATACTCGTCGTTGTACCTGAGAAAGATTTCACTGAATGTTGTACTGTTGTATGTACAAATCACACAGCACTTTGTGACATTCCCACAAGACAATTCACTCCTCATCGATTTGATGAAGCAAGCGAAAGCTTCTTTGCGTTTCATGATATTGCCACAGCAGCCCTACCTATCATAATGGCATTTATGTTCACAGCTATTTCATATTATTCCTTCAAAAAATCCATCACAGAGTCATCAGCTATATTTGAACAGCGAATGCTTCTATTGCCTTTAGTGAAAACAACAGCGAGCACGTTTCTCATTATTGGACAGGTTCTGATCAACTGGCATGGGTTTACTGTGACTGCTCAATCTGTACCTGGTAATACAGTGTTTTTTTTATTCGGTTTATTTTGGGACATAAATGGAGTTGTTTTTGCTATTCTTGCACTCTATGTCAGTATAGAGATCAGAAAGAGTTGTTTGAAAATAATCCAGTTTGAAAAAATGAAGAGATTTGTTTTGAAATGCTGCAAGAATATCACTCAATAGCCCAAACAACAGTTACTGTAATTAATAATTACCAATACATTTTGACATGAACTTTTACATATATTGTGCATATATGCACATAACTTTTTTTACAATAAATAAAGTTCTGAGAACACTTATATACCACATAGTCCAGTCCAGTAGTCCAGGTCCAGTGAATACAAACACCCTATATAAATGTTATTATGAAGGACATGACTGGCTGAAAAATGGTGGACTAATCTAAACTGATAATAAGCAGATACTGTAAACTAAATTAGGTTATGCATACATTCCTATATACAACTAATTTTGAGCTTTGTGATGTGTGTACAATACAATATTTTTTTTTTTTTAATTTTTTCAATCTTTTTGCAAGACATGTACAGGCAGAACTGATCATTTAGCCTTTTGTGAATCGCTGAGTAAAAATTATGCTTTTTTGCTATTATATTAAGTAATATTACAAGTTAATCAATAAAATTGATGTTATTAATATTGTATGCACCAGCTATCAGTTCATAATTCTACAGAGACATGTGAGACAATCAACACATGTGTAATAGTAATTATAATTGTATTATCACATTGTATTAGTGATATTGTATTATCATTAATCCAATAATAAAATATGTAATGATATTTCCTTGTTTGTGTCATAAACAGTAATAGTACCATTGATACTGCACGTATTCAGGAATTATCATATAGCAGTGCATATATCACTAAAACTACGTATATATTACAAGTATGCTCATTTACATTATGGTCTATAAATATACGTAACCTAATTCTAGTTTCATGTGATGTATCATGTGACATAATTATGTGTACTGACATCAAATACATATCTAAAAATCAAATAATATTCCCCTTAAAGTACTTATAGTTGTCATCAATATCATTGTATATGACACCATGCTTACAATATAATTATGCTACTACTCTCAGCATTTTTCACGTGTGTAGGAGACTTGCTATATATATATGTAAAAACAAACATGTCCAGACTATTCATTACATTGTCAGTTGCAAAGAACGTATAAAACAACTACCCAAGTTGTGTTTCATCATTTGTGGTGCTATCAAAATGGATTCTACAGCTACTCGAATAATTCTTGGTCTGATGATACCTATATATATCTTATTTATAGTAATTCCCTCCTTTGTTCTGAATGGTCTAATAGTAATATCATTTATTAAGGTTAAGGAAATACGTACTCCGTCAAATCTTCTTGCTGTCCATATTTCGATAGTAAGTCTTATCGTTTCATTCTTTTGCTCTCCAATCACTATATCTTCTTTCAGTCTTGTCATGTCAATGTGTGATTGCTCTACTACATATTACCAATGGCTATTTGGACATATATTTCACTTTGGTTTATACCCACTTAATATTCTATTACTCACCATCAGTTATTTGCTAATACTCAAATACTCATCAGCAGTGCTATCATTTAGACGTGTACTCATCAGTATTCTTGTTATTTGGATGTTAGCTGTGTTTATAAATCTACCAGCTGTCTTTGTGACTCCACAAGATTCATTTGTAGAGTGTTGTGAGACTGTGTGTCGCAATGGATCTGATATTTGTAATAACACAGTCTATACATTCACACCTCACACGTTTACAGTAGGTGGTCGTGTATTCTACAACATTAGAGATGTTTTACTGATAATGTTACCATCAATACTAGTTTTCATAACTTCAGCAGCTTCTTACTACATTTACAAGAAATCCATTATCAATTCTCCCGTTGGTCTCAAGTTACGAATGATTCTATTGCCGGTGGTTATGACATTGTCTGTTGCCTTTTACATTTTTGGACAGGATGTAATAAATTGGCGACCAACACAAGTTTCAAACTCTAATATTCCTGGCATCTTCATCTTCATATTTGTGACATTGTTGTGGGATAGTAATGGTGTATTTTTTGCTTGTCTTATTCTATTTTTTAATGTCAAGCTACGCAGAAAAGTAATTGATATTGTCAATTTCAAAAAGGTATTTCGGCAAAAGGAAGATGCCAATTACAATGGAAGTAGTCATGAAGGCACGTCAAGTTCAAAAATAACAGGAACATCAAATATGGAATTTTTAGTTGAATAGTAAAATGCATAAATTATAAAATTAATACTTAATTAAGTACTGATTTCCCTATTATTTGTAACACACAACCTCACCTCATAATGTTTTGCATTTCGTTAATATATTTATCAATATTAATTTAAATGCTGCATTGTTTTACACTTATAAGTTATATGAAACTTTGTCATTTTTTGTGATTATGTTAAATATTATCATAGCAAGTGATTGTACACAAGTTTGCCAGTAGCTATAGTGATGAAGTTTATTAATTCATGAATTACATTTCAGTAGTGTATGTAATGATGAGTTTAAAACTTCTTAGTGGAGTTTATACACTGCCACTACTAGACAAGTGAATACAGTTTCATTAGCATTGATCACAGAATAGGCTATACTACATAATGTCAATATCAGACAGTCTCGTTCCCAGACTCACCAACGAGACTATATGAGACATTGGATATTGCTTGTATGTGACCAAAAACTTCCTAGCATTTTGTAAAAACATTTAAAACACTTGCAATGGGGATAGATCTGGCTATACACACACACACACACACACACACTGGTCAGAGTTATTAGTTAATTAAGTTAATTAAGATTCATATTTCATAGTTAATTAGTTATGAAGGAGTATGGAAGTTTTGTTATTGAAAGAGAGAAAAGATGAAGATTTATATGAAAAAGTTTGTAGTCTAAACTATTAATACCAAAGATTACAGGTTGTGTTGTTATGACAACAGGTTCTTTGTCAAAATGGATATCAAGTAATATTTCTACCAGTGTTAAAATTTGAATTTTCTTCATCAGATGAATTAAGTTCATATTTCAAACAAGCTATTAAATTCTCAGGTGATGATATGGTGTTGTAATTTGATAGTTAATATTCTTCATTTTACAGGAATTATATTTACAAGTCAGACAAGTGTTGAAGCAGTGTCGAGAGTAATATCACATGGTCAGCACTACTAATTAGCTAAATACTGTAATAATTTGTTTTCATCTCAGATTTCAAGGAGATAGATTGCTGGAAAAAATTACCTGTTTTTGTAGTGGGAAACGCAACTAAAATTGCTGGTAAGTTAAATATTATTAGTATGGGTGATTCTTCATGTAACACCACCACTGGGATTATGTCATTGTTATATTGTAAAATAATTCTAGGCAATATCATTGTTAGGTTTAGGTGTGGTTTATTTATAAATGTGAGCATTTCTATTTATAGTAGTAAATGGTTATTATCAAGAGACAACCATGTCAAGAGTGTTTATAGGAACTATACAGTAGTAGTATCACATAGGCCAGACCCAACCTACTATGATAAAGACAAGCTCATTCAACTACCACTGGATATTTGGTGTAACATTCATTAACACACAACACTAAATGCATTTTATTAACTCTATGAATTTTGTTAATGTTAATATGAACTCGAATCACTTGAACAAACAGCTTCTTGAGTAGTCTGATACCAGTACTATAGCTGTATGTTAAATATATTAGGAGGTGTGTTGTATAATACTGCTTTGTACTGCCTCAGTAGATACTACCTAATTAGGTTATATATGATATGCAGGTACGAGAGAATTGGATAATCCAACTAGGGATTGAGTCCAGGACCTACTGATATCTATTCATCTTACCCTCTGAGCCATCAGACTCCTTAGTAACAGAGGAGTGTATGATTGTACTAATCCCTAAGCTAGCTTCAAACCTAGCTGTTTTCCTTTGTTTCTAATTATCTCATTCCTAATAACACCTTCATGTAATAAGTATTGTGTGTTAGTTAAAATACAATGTTTGTTTTATAGTGAGGAATCAGTTAGGTCTGGAATCAGTTGGGGAAGCTTCTGGGAATGCCTCCAACTTGAGTGAAGTTATAATTGATTGTAAGCATGTATATAATTATTGATAATTAATTTTCATAACTAATAAATAGATTTTCATCAATCACCAAGCTCTCTCCCTTTATTATTTCCATGTGGTAATCTTCGAAAGGAAACCCTCCCATCTCGTCTTCATGAGGCAAACATTGCTCTTCAAACATGTGTATGTTACTCCACTGTACCTAATCCATTGATTGAATCAAAACTTATTGAAATAACAAAAGTAATTACTATTAATAATTACTATTAATAATTACTATTATTAATTGCTATTAATAATTACTCTTATTAATTACTATTAATAATTGCTATTAATAATTACTATTATTTATTGTTATTATTTATTGTTATTATCAAATGTTTCATTTTATTTTCAGAATATCCCAAAATTTATAGTGTTTTTCAGTCCCTCTGGAGTCCAATTTACATTTCATTTGATCAAAACAGTTTTCTCAGATAGTTTTCAACATATTAAGGTAATTATAATATGAGCTACCACTATATGTGAGAATCTGCTATATCTCAAGAATGTTGACTAAGTTTAGATAATTAATACAATGTAATATTATGATTATTATGTTGTCATGTGTATATATAGTACAAGATAAATGTGTGATGAGAGTATCATTTTAGTATGACTATAGCAACTACCTTCAGTTATAGATATTATGTTGTCATGTGTATATATAGTACAAGATAAATGTGTGATGAGAGTATCATTTTAGTATGACTATAGCAACTACCTTCAGTTATAGATATTATGTTGTCATGTGTATATATAGTACAAGATAAATGTGTGATGAGAGTATCATTTTAGTATGACTATAGCAACTACCTTCAGTTATAGATATTATGTTGTCATGTGTATATATATAGTACAAAATACATGTGTGATGAGAGTATCGTTTTAGTATGACTATAGCAACTACCTTCAGTTATAGTTATAGCCTTATGCCTAGTTTCTCTCAAACTATTAGTTTAGTTATAGTTTCATTAACTGGTTTACTAAAAGGGTAACTATAGTGCCCATTATTGTCATTTTAGTTAGTTATAGTTATTACAGTAATATGGTAGTTATATAGTTAACTAAAACAACACTAATAAAATGTAATACGATTATAAAACATAATAATAATAATTATTATTATTATACAGTTATGTGCAATAGGACCAAGTACAGGTGATGCTTTGAGAGAGACTGGAGTACAAGATATTTATATTGCCATGAAACCAACTCCACAAGATTTGTTAGATGTATTGAAACAATTTTAACATTATTTTGATATTTTATGGGTGTGGCAAATTAGTGGGTGTGGTGACTGTAGTTGCCATAGTTACTAACTTAAAGAGCAACAAGAAACAATGTCTGATGTGGATTCAGAAGGAGACGATCAAACTCCTGATTTAGGGGTAAGTAAAATATATAAACATAAATGAGTATATAATAGTAATAAACTATATTATATATATATATATATATATATATCTGTTGATTGAATTATATATCTAGGTATAATTATAATCTCAACATGTATTAAAACTAGTGTTGTTTTATGTGATTATTATTATACTAACCCAACACTAGTATATATTATATATTACATGTGGTCATTATTATACTAACCCAACACTAGTATTATTATATGTAATATACATATATACAGAGTTATGAAGGTGATCGAAATGAAGCTGGAGAGAGACATGGATTTGGTAAAGCTGTTCTTCCAAATGGTGACATTTACAAAGGAAATTATGTTAATGGAAAGAGGCATGGTGAAGTAAGATAATATTACACACATATATATATACTTCATGATGAATAAACCTACTATTAATAGTAGAGAAGTGATATTGTTACTGAACTATGACACACCCTTCATTCCTAGAGGCACCAGGAAGATTAGCCTCATACCCAGACTCTTAGAGAAACAGAGCCTGGATTCAACTGTTTGTGTATGCCTAATTAATGTGTTAACCAATATGATAGCTATTGAGTGTGTTAGCTTGTGGTACATAATAACACACCCAAGATCTGATCTTGGTTTGGAACAGCTTCAAGGTGATGTACAGAAACAGAGATCAGTTGATTGAAACTGGCCATATTGATTGTACTATGAGGTATGTAGATATACAGTAGATAGACTATGATAATTCACAGATTGACGGCCGAGATATCTGGAAATTAAAAAGCTAATTAAATAGTTGAATCTGGGCTCTTTTTCTCCACAATCTTAATGGCTTGCCTAGGTACAAGACTACTGGAGAATAGATTCAATTTATATATTATAAACCTCGTCTCTCAAGTTAATATTATGAATATCATTAGTTCTGTTGTAATATAATATAGTCATTTCTGGTCTAGCTAATATCCAGTGATAATATCATATTGTGTTCATGTAATATATCATTAGGGTACTTATAAGTTCAAATCAGGGGCTCAGTATATTGGTCAATATGAAGATAACTTGAAAAATGGAGAGGGTGTGTTTTATTACCCTGATGGAACAAAATATGAAGGTTAGTTAATTAAATATTGATTAAAATGAATTATACTAATTACCACATTTTGGTATATAGATTTATAAAATACTGTTAATTATATTTATTGATGCACTGAAGTGGATCAGTATTCTTATATTAGTCATTCTTGTAACTGATACTATCATTCCCAACATAAATAATAACTTTATTTATACTCATGATATAATTGTTGAGAAGATTTTCATTGAAGGAATTAGACAAAGTTAATTAATTATTATTAGTTCATTGGAATAATTATCAATACATCCTATACTAAAATTATTACATCATTAATTATTATCAGATGAAGGGTTGAGAACTAGTCGTGGGTGTAACCCATAATTTTCATTTTAATACGATATCAAGTAGTTTGTGAATCATTATCAATTGTGCTAGTCCACTGAGTCCTTCAGATAGTAATGTACCTATCAATAATTCAATAATTCAGTCTCATTATCAGCAGTACAGGGGATTAGCCTTAAAACTCGGCTACATGAGTGAGGAATTGGGAATGATTATGTATCAGAGTCAATTCACCTAAACAAGTGTATGAATGAAAACATTAATATTTAAATATTGCTGAAATATAAAATGAAGGAGCTTAGAGTTCACTTTCAGTCTCATCCAGGGACTGTTAATCCCCTGTATGACCTAACCTATACTAGTGACTTATCATATAACTCATTATTAGCTCACTGCTTGTTCAATCTGATATAGGTCAGTGGGTAGACGATGTTCGTCAGGGATTTGGTAAGTACACCTATGTTAATGGTGATACATTTGAAGGTGACTGGGCTGATAACTTAAGAAATGGGTCAGGAACATATACATACTCTCTTACTGGAGCTCAGGTACACACACACACACACACACATATGATGTACATGTAGTTGTAGAGTAACATTAACCTGACTATTGTTCACTGCTGAAATCAGGCTAGTAGAATGAAATATGTAATGGTGATGATATATAGCTTAGAGATAATATACAAGGTACCATCCAACTGTAGATGGAGGGTGTGAGAGAGGGCTTGTCCTCTCCTGTGTGAAGCATAAAGGCTCATACTCTAGTCATACCTTACTACAAAACATTACTGTAACATATAGCTATACTATTAACTGACAAGAGTTCAAATTGAATTGATAATACATGGAACCTTTCTATTCTGGATACCATAGGGACTATGTTAACTGATTCAGGAGTTTATCCTCATTTCAGAAGTGAATTTATTTATAAAGCTCACTCCTCAATACCACTGTACTATTAAATAAACAAGATGATTTCTTAAAAAGCTGTTTAGTTTTTGCCTGACCTGTTACACATATTCCTACTGGTCTAGAAATTCATATATAATTATCAATAATTATGTTAACCAGATTGCTTGTTACTGCTTGTTAATATCGTGTATAAATATAATTATAATATACATGTAATATAATTACATGATAATAATAATATTGATTATAATAATGTATATATAGTATATAGGTGAGTGGTGTAATGGACGTTGTGAAGGAACTGGTGAACTAATATTCCAGAACTACAAATATAAAGGAAATTTTGTTAATGATCAGGTAATTATAATTTATATAATTATTAATTATTATTATATATTATATTCTCAGCCTCAAGGAGCTGGTAAATATACCTTTGATATAGGGGTACAGCAACTTGGTGACTATATTCTTGAGAAAATTGTAAGTTATATAAAAGTAATAAGTCATATATATATATAATTATATATTACATATCAGACCCATCCGACTCACTTGTAGTGGGATGGGTTTGGCTATGCGATAATTATATGTATAATATTATTAATTTTTTTTTTCTTTTTAATTTTATTATTATTATTATTATTATTATTATTATTATTATTATTATTAATTTTTAGCCAAAACCTGAAGGAGAGGATGATGAAGATGATGAAGAAGGAAGTTTTAATATAGTCCCTCGCTGGAGAGGAGGACAAGTGTCCACAACATCTACATAACAATACTGTATTAGCTCAATAAAATTTAATTAATTATTATTATTATTATTATTATGAATTAATTAAAATTAAAGTGTGTGGGTGGATGTAGATGAAAATGTTCATTGTGTGATGAAAGCAATCACTTTTGTGTGTAGACGCGAACAGAATCAGTAGAGAGATCTAAAGAAGACCTGTGTGTTGTGGATATACACAGATCTACTCATCAAAATGCTATTTTACAGTGGAGTGGTGTTAGTGTCTCTACTAAACTGTATTGTGTTGGGTCATAATCATGTGAGTCCATTGATATTAGTATCTATTACTATATTTCTATTATTATTTACTGATATATTATAATAATAAATATAATTATATATAAGTATATTAAAAGTAATAGAATAGTGCTAACAAAATCAGTTTTGAGTTATAATGAATTTGAATATACAGTGTGTGATGTACTGTGTACAGTAGAAAGTACTGTTTGAATTACTTAGTCTCAAATGAATCAAAAGTATAATAATGGAAATGACAGTTAAACTAATAAACATTATACATTGTTTCTGTTAGTCTCGCGGGCCAGCCCCTTCACTCCAAGAGGAAGGGTCTGGTCTATTGCTATAGAGCAACTTGTACCTCACGCAGAATATACTGTGGTACAATCAGATTTACACCCGCGAAAAATTCACGTGATAATCCGCGCGAAATTATTGTGTAATTATTATATCTGTTATAACTAGAGGGTTTTTCTTCCCTTACGAAGGGACAAGTACAGGTATTCAGCGAATTTATAAATGGAAAATATGTTTATGTGTTTGTTTGCCTCTGTTTCATCACATTACATGATTTAATTAGAACTCCTTGTGATCCTTCCATTGTCGTTGCAATATCACCACTGAACAGTTTGATGTCTGATTTAAGTGAATAGTTGTAAAAATCGGGTTGAAATCTGTTTGTGTCTGTGTTGATGATGAGTCAATGTGGCTGGGCAAACATTGTTGCCATGGAGAGCATGTGACAATTGCGCTGATTTACGTATTTCTGCATTCCACTTGTACAACTCGCAATAGAGCAGACCCTTCCTCTTGGAGCAAAGGGGCTGGCCCGCGAGACTAATTTCTGTTGAGTCTATTATATTGTCGGTGATAATGTGATATCCATTATAAACATCACCCTGCCTACATTAACAGTCATAATACTAAACACTCACTAGTAATCTGGCGTTGCTCTCATCAAGTGGAGACTATACTTACCTATATTAAATTGTTTGTGTAATAAAAACATTAATTTATAAGTGTTTGTTATTATTAATATACTATCAAATTCTATTTTATAGAACAAACAGCTATACATTAACAATCCACAGCAACCCACTACAAGTAAGTGTTTTACTATAAATATATTAATTAGTATTGAGTTAGTCACATAGTTCACACACCATATTGTATTTAGCATAACTAATCATTTTCTTATGTAGTTATGGAATATGGGATGTTTTGATGTTGACACACACAAACTGATTTGCTAAAATGAGTTGTCAATAAACTTTTCACAGGAAATTTTTCGATGATCAATACATACATCATTATGAGGGGCACACTAGGAGCTTGCTCTGTTGGCACTATTAATAATCCCTGAATTCTGCCAATAAACTATATATTGTTGTTTTAGTTAACAACCCCTTTAAGTAAGGCATTGTGCTTTTACTTAACAAAAATAAATTACAAGTCTACCGTAATAACTAAATTGAAAAATGGCCAATTATGTAGGAGAAGCAACAGACATCAACAAAGGTTTTGTCTCTCCAGAAATACATTAATTATAACACACCTACAAGTGCTATATCAGATTTATAATCACTAAGCATGAGGGCCATAGGCCCAAGGGCGAGGTGATTATAAATCTGAAATAGCACTCGTAGGCATGTTATAACATATACATAAATGTGTTCATTATTGTCACACTTATATTGTTAAGGAGTAATGTATTTATCACAACATCATGCTATACCCACTTGTTAATGAATATAGTTATAAGTATATGATGTCAGTAATATTTAGTGTGTCAATTCAATAATTACAATATTAATAACTATATACGTAGTTTAATTCTTAATAATAATTATTATGGTCAATTTTTAAAGCTTGTAATTTTGCAATAAAATTTATGTTTTTAATCAATATTCTTTATAAATTTTAGTTAATTGGCTCAATCCAGTGGATGAAGTGCTGTCCATTGAATCAAATGATATAACTCTACAATTTGGTAATGAATTTGTGAAACAAATCACAATTCTAAAAGAATCATGTGAACGAATTGGAAATGAATTAGAAAAGAACCTCGAAACGAAGATACTTCAACTATCAGATTATCAGGCACAGATAAACCGACTATTGAATACCCAATATAGAGATATGCCAAATGAAGATAAACAAAGAGTTCAAGATGGATTCCAGACCGCTTTTGGTAACCTTTTCAAAGAGGAGAAAGAAAAGGAGGAGGCCCTATTTATTAACTGTACTAACGAGTTTAAATTAATAATGAATTGTCAAATGCAAAAAGCTTTGAAATATGCACAAGCCAAGCTATCTATAAGTGTGTATGAGTTTGTGACACTTGTTAACTCAGTTGTGGCTTATAATTTACAACTCCAATCTGCTTTGACGCTTTGTATGGAAATGTATAACAACAATGACCATTTCAAGATACATGTATCAGTGGGATCTGCATGTAAAGAATCAGAACTACAAGTATTAATGGAGTTCGTCGACCAGTTTGTAGTGCAAGCTGCTGGACTGCTTTCTGCTTCTAATATTCAAAATGAAGGATCGACACGTTTTGAAGAGATACCTCCAAAAATGCCGGAAACATTTCCTCAATCATCATTCCCTGACACATCTGAAACACCTGACACATCAATTGAGCTTATAAATACTGAAGGCACTATAGACACTGTGGCAGATCCAACAGTCACTGTTGAACAACTTGACGAAGTTACTGAGGTACCTTCAGATGAACCTAATGATGTCTCAACATCATCACAAACAGGTTATAATTCATTATATGAAGATCATGAGTTTTGTATCAATCATTCATTTATGCATAAATAATTTATTCATTATACAGGTGCATCACCATCACAAGATCCCAATAACCACCCTCACACACCACCCTCAAGCGACGAACCCAGCACTACCACTACTTCCACTATCACTGATCACACACCACCTGCTAGTGATACATCTTCCGATGAGCAACCTGATGGCACACCTGCTAGTGATACATCGTCCAATGAGCAACCAGATGGCACAGATGCATCTCCTACTCAGAATCATTTTGATGTGATTATAGATGACCCTGCTAAACCTTCAGACCATACTCTGGACACAACTCATTCTAAACACGTTTTCATTACTACAATAGTGCTAGGAAGTGTTGGGGCTGTTATATTCTGTGGCATTATCATTGTGGGTTGCTTGATAGTACTAATTAAATATCGGAAAAGTAGAGATGGAGGTTGGTCTCGACTAACAGAGGAGCAGAAGATATCCATTATGAAGGAATCTGGTTATATAAACCCGACATACAAGTTTTTTGATCAAGTTACGCAGTGAAGATAAGTACATGTAAACATAAAGAAAAACAATTATTATTTCATTACATAATATATAACAGCAATACATTAGAAACACCACAATATACATCATAATAATAAATTATTATTATATATATACAATATTCTATTTTTTTTTGGTGAAAATTTTAATACGTTTTGTGTTAAAAAAAAACATAGTTAAATTTTGAGGGGTGGAGTTGGTATATAGCTGTAGACTGTAGTACTGAAATATGAAACAACTACTATTATTACTACTAGTGTCTTGTGCAAGCTGTCTGTATGAATGGGATCCATATGGATATGTATTATATTGTCCCTGTATGGGTAAGTATAATCTGATATACAGTACTTTATAATAATATTTACTACATGTATACCACAGGAAGATTTGGTAACCAAGCAGCGCATTTTCTAGGAGTATTACAATTTGCTAAAGATTTGAACAGGACTTTAGCACTACCACCATTTATTACATATGTAGGTCAGGTGTGTGCTTATTCTAATGTAATTTAATAAATGATACATTTGTCGTATTGCCCCCTTGGGTTAGTGTCCATTAGTTTCATGGGCCAGTTCCCTCACTCCAAGTGGAATGATGAAGCTCTCACGTGAGACTAGTGTCCACTAGGACAAACTGTTACTCCTATAGGATCACAATTGGTCCTACCTACTTGGACAGCTAGAATGATTGGAGTGATGGAGTCCACTAGGACAGTTATTCCTTGGAATAGTTGTCCCTTACTTTCCCCCCTCAACTCACTGTAGAACTATATATTGATGACTACATGACATTGCATTCTTTTGTAAGGATTGACACCGACATTGACATGGTCATCAATTCTAGTGGCACTCACCCTCGATACTAGTGTATAGGGGCACACAGCCCTTGATACTAGAGGCACACATCCATTGCTCCTTGGGTCTAAGGGTACCAAGTTGTTTACCCTAGGGGCACATACACCTTGATCATAGAGCCTTGGACATACACTTTGGGGCACAAGGTCATTGATCCCCAAGCTAGGGCACATAATTTGAACAAAATTGATATAGCACATGGTCGCATTCCACTAGTCTAATCAAATGAACACAAATGAGACATGGTTCTGTGGCAGGGATTATGATATCCTACTAGGATTATCAGTCTCACAGACATGTGGTCCTAGGAGAATGTGTCCACGGGACATCTCATACAAAGGGACAACTCATCATACATAATAATATATTAATATATATAATATATAATTATTATATATATATATATATATACACTTTTCAATAGGGAAATGTATTGTTTCGTGACTGGTTCAAAGTTGAAGTAGTACAGGAATATCACAAGTCATTACCTCTTGAAGAATTTCTTGAGGAATTTGGTAATGATAAATGGAAACCTGGTAATCGTACTGGATATTGTTATAGACCTCGAAATGATAATAGTAGTGATTGTTTTATGAAAGAAGGTAATCCTTTTGGACCATTCTGGGATAGACTTGGTGTTAGCTTTGACAAGTTAGTTTTAAACTGCATTATATATGTGTGTAATAATTAATAGTTATAATTAACATTATTTTTAATGTATTAAGCTTTTTAATGTGGCGCAAGAATGTGGCTCATTAAGTTGTGATTAGATAATAGAGATCTTTATTGAGCTCATCTAAGTGTCACTTTAAAACATTAATGCACCATAAAGAATGAAGGGGAAGATTCAGTGTCCATCTATCACTTCACATTTCTAGTATGTTTCGTCACATTTTCACAGGGAACCGTGCATTAATTAATTAAGTAATTTAGCTATTCTTTAGTGTACATTTTGCTCTATAAAACATGATCATGTGAGTAGTATATGAATTGTGATTGGCTCAATGTCACATGGTATGTGCTTATAATTGTTACCATGTTTAATATACAAAATTTTACTTGACCATGTATTCATGACCCAAATAAAATGAAGAGCTTAATCCATATGGTTTCATATCAATTTGTATGTCATTTATAATTATTATTATTGATAATCTGCACACACACACACAGGTCTATATTCACTTATATTAGTTATAATACTAATCATAAGACAATCAGACAGGATTGGGAAAATAAGTTAGTGTGATTATTTAGAAAGACAAAATAATAATATAAAATTAATTATTATGATTATAGATTTCCTCCTCACTCTCATCCTATCCTTGCATTCAAAGGAGCTCCTGCATCTTTCCCAGTCAAGAAATATAACAGACACTTACAACGTTATCTAAAGTGGAGTGATGTATTAATGAACGAAGCTAATGAATATTTAATGAACACAATGAACGGGCAGAAATTTATAGCAATACATTTGAGAATCGGCAGTGATTGGGTAAGTATATTAATAGCATAATAAAACACAACTTGTATTACTACATAAAGGTCATTCGTGTTTACCTTCACCTTAAAAAAATGCTTTAGGTTAAAATGACCAACAATCATTTTACCTGTACCATTTTTATACAATTATCCTTCCCATTCTTTTATATGAGTGTCAAATTCAATCCATTATTGAGTTACAGTATAATCATGTATTAACCTTATGACATTAAACTATACACTATATTACATATAAGTTATTGAGTTACAGTATAATCATGTATTAACCTTATGACATTAAACTATACACTATATTACATATAAGTTATTGAGTTACAGTATAATCTATTAACCTTATGACATTAAACTATACACTATATTACATATAAGTTATTGAGTTACAGTATAATCATGTATTAACCTTATGACATTAAACTATACACTATATTACATATAAGTTATTGAGTTACAGTATAATCATGTATTAACCTTATGACATTAAACTATACACTATATTACATATAAGTTATTGAGTTAGAGTATAATCATGTATTAACCTTATGACATTAAACTATACACTGTATTACATATAAAGTCATCACATTCTGTCTTTGAGAATAGAATGTGAACAGACTTTTACTATAATTATATTTATGGTGTGATACTGACTAAACCAGAAGAATGTACATTGTACTCACTGTTTCTATACTGGTACTTCTGACCTTCTTGTGTATTTATAATTATTACTCACAAGATCATTTTACTTTTAGTATAATAACTCATAATATTATATACATACCAGTGAGTGTCCTGTCTGTTTGTTAGAAGTATATTTGCAGAAGAAGATTATTGATATTAGTAGTTTACAATTTCAGTTTGTCTATAAAACTTTATCATTGATAATTGTAATCATTATTTATAGAAAATAGCTTGTGATCATGCAGTTGGTAAACGCTCATATATGGAGTCTCTGCAGTGTCTGGAAGATCTTCCTGATGATGTCACAGTGACACAAGATATATGCTTCCCTTCCACTAATAGAATAATTAATGATTTACGAGTCATTATAAAGAGGACAGGTATTAATAATGTGTTTATTGGTAGTGATACTGAACCACCATTGACAGAATTGAAAGAGGGGCTTGGACCAAACGTGAGTTATTATAGATTCACATTTTACACATCAAATTATAATTATTATTATAATTATTATAATTATAAATTATAATTTGATGTGTCGTTACATACTAAAGGACATTCATGTTCACCTTGACCTCAGAAAGGTGTTCACAACTTTCATTTGGAATGACCAACAATCTTTTAACTTTACCATTTGTATGTTATTATCCCTCCCATTCTTTTTAGTGTATGTCAAATATCAATTTCTTTATTGAGTTACAGTATAATTGTAACTATATATACACAGTATGTATATCATATTATAGGTTGAAATATACTATATGCATGAAGCCACATGGTCCACAGTTAAATGATATATTATATTATAGGTTGAAATATACTATATGAACCCACATGGTCCACAGTTAAATGATATATCATATTATAGGTTGAAATATACTATATGAAGCCACATGGTCCACAGTTAAATGATATATTATATTATAGGTTGAAATATACTATATGAACCCACATGGTCCACAGTTAAATGATATATTATATTATAGGTTGAAATATACTATATGAAGCCACATGGTCCACAGTTAGATGTTATTATTTTTGAGCTATCGGATCATTTCATTGGTAGTTGTGTATCATCATTGACTGCATTTGCTACAAGAGCTAGAAATATTAGGGGAGATCCCACTTCATTTTGGGGACTAATTAGTGATAATATACATAATGAACTATGAAACAAATTATACTATTTAGTTTTTTTCTTGTTTATTTTTAATCAAATTTTGTTTACAATTATGATTATAATTATAGTGAAACCTCTCTATTCAGGACACCTGGTATTAAGGACACATATTTGTCCCAATGCTGTCCGCAATAGAGGGGTTCCACTGTAGTATTCATGTTAATGACTTGATATATTATATTGCAATACCCATCATGATAATGAATTAATCCTAGTTCCCAGAGATTACATATATGACTATGTCATAGATGTAATCTCATACATTCAGAATTCTTAATTTTTCTGAACACTATATAAACCTTTTTTTAAATTATTATTATAAAGAAAAATAATTTTTACAATCAATATCAAATCAGATTTTTACTTATATCAGTTAACAGTTTATAACTGCATCATTTCTTATGTGGTCCAAACACTGGTCTGCGAGCATGTTGTTTCTTGTGCTCATCAAACATGCACACAAAAAAATTGCTCCATCCTCCCATCCTGTTCCTGACCAGATCAAACTTTTGAGGTTGTACCATAGCTCTTTCCATAGTGAGGCCATCAACACATGTGACAGTCACAAGGTTTGAACCAGTCTCCTCCTGTAGTTTGATAAAATAAGTATTAATTCTGCTAATAGTTAGTAACCCTCTCTTGTGGAAGGTTACTGTGTATATAATCATTAACATATTTTTGTGTCTGTCTGTTTAATTATTATACAATATTTTGAGATATTAGAGTCAAAAATGATGGATGGGTGCATGAAATTATTATAACTTACATTGATGAAAGCATCAATGAACTCCAGTAGAGGCTCTATTGGAAAGGTTTCAGGAATAGTAAGATCAACTTCACATCCATTAGGAATATATCTGAATAATAAAAGATCATCTTTCAAAATGTATATAATCAACTGGAATTATAAATATTAATTATTAGTGTTTTACATACTTGTCAAGTTTCTGTTCATTGTGAGGTTTCAAGCAATCAATGATATCTAATGGTGCAGTACCAGGTGGAACAGGTTGATCCTAGCATAGGAATTCATAATCTTTGTCATTTATATAAATCAATACATTAAATAATATTAACTTGAGGAGATAGCATGAATAATGTGATGTAACAAAAGAAATATAATCTTATAATTATAATAATAATAATAATTTATAATGATGATGCTTTAGGATTGATACTTATATGCATTGTTTCTAATCTTGAAATACAAAATGTCTCCTGAAGCTACGTTTATTATACATGTATACATCCTATTACTCACCTGTGGATAGGGTTGTTGGCTAATATCAGATGCTGTAGGTTGTCCATTTAATCTTCCATCAGGTGTAGCTGCACATGAAGCACCGACACTAACGTAATTCTCAAATGTACCGCTTCCTGTCATTACCTGATGATATTATATTATTAGAATGTGAAAATTTAATTGAGTATCAATTAAATAATGTGATGTGTATACAATTACATATAATTATTATACATGTATTATATGCTAGACAAGAAATGGCTAACTTGAAACAAGAATGGTTTTCCAGGAACATTGTGTTTCTTTTTTAGTTCTTCATATTTATCAGAGACTGGCCCCTTTTCATATAAAGCTTCATATGCTATTTTTTCCATCTCAGCAGCCAACCACCCAGCCATTTCATTGACCTAATTTAATTACTAATAATAATGAGATATTTATTCATGATATTAACACACCTCGTCATCAGCATTATCTGAACCAAACTTTGGAAGACCTAGAGCATACTTTCGAAGATCTTTGTAACGTTGGGCCCACATCTCAGTATGAAGGCTTCCAGTTTCTCCTGTTGTGTCATAAAAAGGTTCTACCATTCTGCACAAACAGATTTAGACCAGTATCCATACTAATATTCACAAATGATTGTTTAAGGAAAGCAAATATTTGAACACCAAAAAATAGCATTTGTTTCAGCCAATAGTATACATATGTGTATTATTTTTTCACCCAGATACATGTAATAGTTCTTTCACACATAATGTAACTTACGTTTCTCCCCAGTTATTTATCAATGCCATTTTAAGTATGGTGAGAGAAGCAACATCATTCTCATCATAAACAATCTTCTTCACATTGTAAAGAGAGTTGACAGTATTAGTAAACCCGACATACATAGGAGTCAGGATATGAAACCTATACAAAAATATAAAAATGATAAAATGATTGCACGGGGAAGTAATATAGGACCCACAATTAAACAAACCACTTCCATATAACAGCTATAAATAATTATACTTTATCTTTAGCTTTATATAAGCAATGCCAGTACTATTGGTAACAGTAGAGCCACAGGTGAACAATATCGGGAGGCCCCCAACATTAATTTAGTTTCTACAATTATGAGTAGCAAAGTAACACCACAGTTAATAACATCGCTGCATGATCTATTTCAGTATCCATGATTGTGTTACCTTGATCCTCCATTAGTCATGTCCTTTCCACTATCAACACATCCTTCCAATAAACAAGATAGCAAAGGAGATGGGCATATCTCCCATGGATTACCATATGAATTCAATATGAGACCATATAAACCAATAACTAGAAGTTTCAAGTGTTGACGGAAATACATCTACATGAATAAATGGTATTACTGAGAGTGCAACAACTGGTTGACTGATGGAAATTATCACATCATATCATACATCACAAAAAAACACCCAATCCTAACGATACCGTCTTGAATAATTTTATGATGATGACATATGCTCTTATGGTTTAGTAGAGAGTGTAGGTGAAGTGAAAGTGTAGGTGAAGTGAGAGTGTAGATGAAGTGCAAGTGAAGGTGAAGTGAGATCATACGGTATAAAATACCGTAACTAAGATTTTGAATTGTGATGTATAAATTAAATTAAGGGAATGTAGAGCCATTTTCAGAGATCACATGTGAAGAGATCTTTACTTACTTTAAACTCTTCAAAGGTGTGTATGTCAACAGCCAGTGGAGTCCTGTATGATGACACTCCTCCAGCTAAACTAAGAGGTCCTGCTGGTTGATAATTAGCTCCGCTATTGATAGCATAGATAACAGCCTGAAATTATACAATATAATTGTGCAGTACGTGATATTTCAAGTAAACGTTTAACAATGATAATTTGGAGAAATGGACATCAGGATGAAATATGCATATATTATTCACGCTATCTTTTCCTTCAGTTTGACTCTCAATTCATACATGAATTCAGTTCTGTACATTTCTATATACGTATGTATCATAGTGGTAATCTTATAGTACAATCTAATGGTGTATCAGTGACTATAGTCTACAGTAAGTACATTTGCAGTTATTGTTCAGTCACATAGTTTAATGTTTCCTTCATTTTGTAGTAAATTATAACTCCAAATACTAACATTTGCTGGGCAATAAAATATCGTAATAGGTATTTTTAAGAATAGAACTGTCCTAAAATGTGTCAGTTCTTTAAAAATAATATTTATCTTGAAATTATGCTTAAAGTTATTTATATGAAATTAGTTACCTGTAGGAGAAAAACATATCCAAATTTGAACTCAGTTCTTCCAGGAAACATTGGTTCAAAGCAACCATCAGAACAAAAATCTCTAGCAATTTTCAACAGATCATCAGGTTCTGGGATATCGGATCTGATAAATGACTGGCGAAGAGATTCATACAGACCTAATATAACATGTAAATAAATAATGACATAATCTATATATAATTATCCGTGTCTGTCTGTCTGTCAAATTCACCCGCAACAAAGACCCAGAAAATTAGGCGTTAATACCAACGCTATAATGTGCGCATGTGCGTGTTAATGTGATGTTATAAAAGGAGGCGTTGACATGTCAACATTTTAGCGTTGTAAAGACGTTTGAGTTTTAAAGATGAGTTTAAATTCAAGGAGAGTCAGAGACAGAATTATACGAAGACAGAGAAGAAGTTTGGAGACATAAGAAGAAAGAGAGTTAAGGAGATCGTTGGATAGACAGAGACATAGAGAAACAAGAACAACACTAACTGATATGGAGAGAGAAGACCAGCTAACATCTGATAAAGAGAGAGACATAGAATAAGAAGACACAGGATAAGTGAGGATGATTTGGATACAGTATATTATTTGGGACAAATGAATGAATTGTGCCAGTATTGTGAATCTCTTAGGTTTCCTAATGAACAAAGAAACTGTTGGTAAGGTTTCTTTAACTCAATTGTGTGAATATCCCGAAAGTCTAAAAGAATTGTTAATGGGTTCCACACAAGATTCAATTAATTTTAGAAATAACATCAGAAATTATAATAGTGCATTTGCATCATTTGGAGCTAATGTAGACATTCCACAGGGTCATGGTACTTACTGTTTCTGTATACATGGACAGACTTATCACTGTACCAATACTCTGTATCCAAATGATTGTGAAGATTTACAATATCGTTTGTCGTGAAGTGTTAAGTTAACAGAAATGAATTAATAGGAGAATGAAAGAGAGTGACGAAAGAGAGCGAAATAACAGCAGAAGAACTAGGTGAAATTGTTGAAAGTAGAAGAAATGCAATAAATAGAAGATCATAAAATATTTAATGATATCTATAGTTAAAATTGTTTTGAAATAATGATATTTTGTATGTAATGATTATACTTTTTTATAAATATTAATGTTAATCTTTATTGTTTTCATTAATAATTCATTCATTGAGATGTTTATAGTATTAATTCATTTTCAAATTGTAAATCGTACTCTTCGCATTTCAAATAAAAAGAGTGGTCTTTTAATAAATTCATTATTTCATTAATTTCTTCATTTTCATCTTTTGATATAGTTTCCTTATCTTTTGATTCTTTTATAAGTATCCTTTTCATCGTTGATTGTCGACATTGTCACAAATAAATGAAATAGCGTTATGATTTGAAAAGTGTTCCTATGTCGACATGTTTAAATATTTAAAAATTTAGTAAAATTTTGTTTAGGTTGGCGTTTATATAGCATTTTTACTCTTTCATCTTTATAATTTATAATATTTTTTATTTAAAGGCATTATGAGTTTACGAGCGCCTAGCGAAATAACGGCCAAAGGCCGTTATTTCGCTAGTCAATATAATTATCATATTTTATTGTAGAGGGGAAATAATGTATATTTTACTTTTGAACATTATTGTGGTAACAGCAACTCACAAGTATTCTGTCAATAAGCTTTTATTACTATACTTACCATTAACCATTTTCCTGTCATGGTAGAGAATTGGGTGTGCTCCTCCACTTAAGAGAGCCTTTGCTGCTTCTACTTTTATCTCTTTGGGTGTGGTTGGAGTGAGGCGAAGAGATAGACAGGGAGCATTAAGAGGTAATCTCCGTGCAGACTTCAAACACATCATGGTGATATCATTGAAAGCATCTTGACCATTTTCATCACATCCCCCAACTGTAATCTGTAATAAGAACAATATATCGTTTAGCATAGACTGGAATAGTTAAAGTATCTTGTTGATCTCTCGTAATTTATCTTAAACTAATTTTTTTATTTTGAAACTTTGTTGAGTCATTAACATATAAACAGTAAACATGTCAATGATATTGTATCTTTAGCAGTTCTGAAGATGGAGGGCATACCACCAATTTATATAGCCAGCCATACAAGAAGCTATTTAATACTCCAAAAAGGGCTATAACCTGACATTATGTTAAGATATACAGAAGTATGGAGATGCCTCTGTATCATGATACACTAGTATATTGCATGCATTCACAATATAATTATTTGTCATATTACAGTTGAACATGATACTAACTATCATTTAAGTATTGTACCTGTTGTATCCATTGATTCATGGAGTCTCCAGTAGGAAATGGACCTCCTCGTCCAGTGACACAGGTACTACCCAGTGTAGTATGTCCATAAGGGATATTATACTGGTTTAACACTGCATGTTCATCAAATTTAGCAAAGAATGCATCAATAAGCTCCTGAGCCTATAAATAAATTATGATTTAATGGTGGTTGAAGTTAAATCAAAATACCTCTTCTTTACTCTTAAGAGTGCCATTTGCAATATCCTTGTTGTAGAAAGGTATTAGAAGCTGGTCTAGTCTCCCAACTGAAATAGCCTGACCAATCAAATGCAGGCAACAGTGCATTGAGAAGATCATTTGAAGAGCATCGCTGTAAAGAAATAGTAATTGATAAATGTGTATATATCAGTATTTAAACCTCGTCTACTTTCTACAATGCCATCCATCTTTCCTCCCACAAGATTGTATATTTAGACACAAATATAAAATAAATTCACATACTGAAATGTAAAATCTTTTGGATCACCATATGCCAGACGAACCATTCGTTTTGCAATTTCCCTCAAATTTAATCGATCACTATATAAACATAAGATAAAAGAATAAAGTTATAAATAATTTCATAAATCATGATAATCTACTTACATCACTTGAGTGGTTCTATCTTTCATTTTCTTTGCTGTTTTTCTTGCTAATTGAGCATAGCGCAAGAGATACAGTTGAACACCCTATCAAACAATATTGTCAATATCATTTGATTGCATTATTCTTTCCACACACCTCATAAGCATAAACAGCACTTTGATAAAACTTCCTCTGATCTTCAGTCAAACACTCTTGTTCTAACTTATCCCGTAGAGTTTCAAGCATTCCTGCAACACCCTAAATAGAAATAAAATTGACTATACTGCCATAAAAATATATTTTGTGCCTAACAAGTAACAACCTATCTCTTTAATGAAAGTTCTTATACAAATGAAGATATAAATGATTTTTGTGAGGGAATTGTTTTTTTTTGTATCAAACATATATAAATGTATACTGTGAACTTGAGCTTATTCAATCACCAATTTCAGAATGTAAACGTGTCCTGGCACAATATGTCCCATGTTTCCAGCTTCAGTGAGAGCTAAGTTAACTGATAGAGTAGTTTCACTACCTTCTTTCAAGTATGGCATCACTTCCTTACCACTACCAAAGGAAAGCCTGTCTGTCACACCAACTATCAGCTCCTATAGAATATTAGAATAAAACTTTAAATTCATGCCACTCCAAGCTCATGAGGCAAGTCTTATCATGAAAAAATAGATTCTCACTACCTACTTTTGGACTAAGTCGGTATGTGTCAAAGTTTTCAGATTGCCCATAGATTAAGCCATTTGATAGAAGAGGCCTATAGAAAAACTCATCATAAATACATTCAACTAAATAACTTCACTTGTATGTATTTAATATCATCAATATGTAACTCCTTAATGTATACACCTAACACACTTCTTATATCATACCACACTATATAAATATAACTGACTCCTTATATGAAGTAACAACCTGTGTTCTACTCTGCTGCTATGGTAATTTATGAATTGGTAACTACATAATACAAAGTGTGTGAAGTAACGTAATGTGGAGAAGACCAGCTTTTTGTTCGTAAGTTTTTAACAAATTAATAATAATTACTTGCTGCTGGTAAAGACCTCTCCAAGCATCTTTCTATAGCTGTATCCTTTCCTCTCTTGTATTGACAGTTGCATAACATACTTCTCATCATCATTAAGGAACTCTCTGAGATGAGGAAGACGCGGGACATCAAACTTGTGAATCCTGTATGAAAACAATATAATTATGAATACCGTCGGGACGGGACCCTCGCCTACGTGGCAAGGTAATACAAACTATAATTTCGAAATATAATATGCCAAAAGATTATAATTATCATTGCTCGTTTGTATGGTCATATAATAATGAGAATGTTTACTTCAGATTATAAAACCGTACTGGCATGTTAGTTTTTATAATAATATTATAATAGATATAGATATATATATATATATAATATATATATAAATATAAATTATATAAACTAACATGTCACTACTTATTACTTAGTATGATTATACTAGTCTCTTCCTTGTCTATACTATAAGTCTTACATTTTAGTCTCTGTATTATCTGAAAGAAGAAAGAAAGATCCTCAATTCGTCTTGTGAAATATTCCACAAAGACAGCATAGACAGGTCCTCAAAACTGCTGACGTTCGAGTAACGTGCACAGCACATGACTTGAAATTGAAATAGGCGGAGTTTGAAAGTAATGGAGAATGCTTGGAGCCAGTACTCGATGTTGTAGCAACCACTACCCAAATTTTGTTTGCTTTTATGTAGTGCTTTGCTAGCGATAGTCATGATACAGGAGTAGTTATGTTTTGATGTGTCCAGATGCCTCCACAAGTCTTCTCAAGTCTGGAAACAGTAATCGTGAGTTATAAACACTGTGATAACTTTATAACCGAAAGGTTTAAGAAGAATTCCTACGTTATTTTTTTTCCTTGTATAATTTGAAGTCTACCAGTACCTCTTTTGAAATGTCAATGTTTTTATTTTTCCAGAAAAATTGCTAACACACACACAGACACACAGACACACAGACAAAACGATTACCGTACCCTTCCGCCTACGCTACGCGGCGAGGGTAATAATAGAGAAAATGTACATACTATATTGCATTGTGGTGTCACTAATGACATTCAAATGTCTGAAACTCAACAACCTATATCTTAAAGGTGCTTGTATTAGTTAGAGTTTACACAAACTGCTTTCTTCCTGTTGGTTTGTAGATTATGCTGTAGCTTTAGTATGCACTCTTTCACATGGCAAGTGCATTATAGATGAAGTAACTTATTGACTGAATATACAAAGTGTACATGACTCAAGCAATAATATTGAACTCCATTCAAAGCAATCATATGGATGCATTATATTAATGCTTTAAGAGTTTAAATTCAAAACTTGGTGGGTAGTCCCTAATCACTGGACCGGACTACTGGACTATTAAAAAATTAGTGTGGGTGTTCATTTGCCACATTCAAAATAACGAGGGGATGTTATCTGCCACACGGAAAAACATGTATGTTTAGATGAAGAGACTTTGTGGCCATTCTGTTTTCTGCTTGCATATAATGCTGTTCCATATAAATTACGATATAATTTATTACATGAAAGACAGAAATCATCTGTTTTCTGATGTTTTGAAGACAGATTTCTGCTTTAATTTGTTTTCTATTAACTTAATTAATTCTCACTTCACTAGAGGATAAATATATCTGTTGCTGTATTACTACATATAATTCTTTCAATTAGGATAATGTATAATAATGATAACAAAAGATCACCATGCTATGACATACTATATAGTTACCCAGGAAAGCATCATCCTAGTGTACATGGTGGAAGACCTCGTGTACTGTAAAAACTGGTTGGTTGTTTTAATCAATTTGATTGGTTAAATGAGTTTGATTGCTTAATAGTGGTTAATATAATTATACATAAATTAATGTTACCAATGAGAGCGTCTCTAGGAAGGTAATGTTGTAATGGAAAATAAAATCTTTATTTTTCATTGTAAACACAATTATTATGTTCCTAATTGAAAGTACAGCTGTAGTATCGCTGATAGGTTTCACAGGGGTTTCAATGCTATTTTATTCTTTTCAATGTTGATTTGTTTTTCCTGCTAGGTATTAATTATGTTAACGTATTAATTTCATTTCTATATTGACTAGTATAATTTATTATACAGTATATAAAGCATAGTCACAAAAACAATAATACATTGTATATAGTGTAGTATTGTATGTAGATATAATCTGTGTGGTATTATTATCATTCCCATTCTAGTATCAACAGATGTTACTTGCTCATTCCAGAGAAATTAATATGTACATGAATTTGTACTTATAATAACAAATAACATCTGCTGTACCTAATGGTATTTACATAATATATGTTTGAAGTACATTTGCTTTGTTATGTTTTTTGTTTGCAAAACAGTAATACAACATATAATATTACATAATAAAAGTTACGAATGACAACAAAAAAACAAAGCATATGTAAACAGAATGGTCACCTAAAGACATGCTATTCATTTTTTAGGTGTGGCAAATAATACAATTCTTATTTTGGGTGTGGTAAAAGCAGTATTCCAATCCAGTAATCCAGTTAGTCTTGCGAGCCAGAGACAGACCCATACCACGAGAAAGGGTCTGGTTGCATAATATACATCAGTTTGTTCAAGAAAGCCATTCCATGTTTTAAATGTGATGTCACAAAATGAGTGTGTTAATAATGATGTATTGTGACATTTTGCAATCTGATTGGGTCACAACTTTCAATGCACCAGAAATAAACTGATGTATAGCAATTCAGTAATTTGTAATCAGAGAGACTAAAGATATTAAAGACTATATCATCATTGATTTTATATAATAATTATGTAATTGTAAAAGAAATTGGACGAGAATGGTCATATGACCATAATCAATACTTTATTTCAAATAACAATTATGATGCACTGCATAAATAGAATTTGTGCAAATTTATTGGTTAGTACAGTGTAAGGACGCAATTATAATTTAATTAGGTTGTTATGACTGGATGATGACATGATACCTGTACTATAATCAATCATCATGCCTAATATCTCATATTACATGCACAAAGAAGGTTTGGAAACCTAAAATGATTTAATTAAAATGTTATTCTGCTTCTTTGTATATCTAATAGACAGTATAAGGATAATTGATTATAATTACAATTATTGGATTATAATTACATGTATATTTCCATGCAGTACCAATTAAATTACAATTTCCACTATTCCTTGTAACTGTACTAACCAATATTTAACCGATTAACTGCCATAGACGCCAATTGGCGTCTTGGATGCCACACCTTACTCTTATGCTTATATCTCACGAAAGATATCAGTTAGGGCCCTGATATTTTGGCAACACTGAGAGGAGTTCTTGTGCTAAAAATAATCTGTACTGGGTCTAGAGGCTTACCATAAAAAAACATGGAGTTTTTTTCAGTGTGAAAATTTATCGTGGTTTTACAGTGTGTTTACACTGTTTGGATTATCATAATAATATTTCTATAAACAAGTAAAATAAGTATGACACAGAAGACAAAGATATGAGACAAGTGATGTCTTGAAAATGATGGTCAGCAATACTGAATCTGAAGATCTGTTCCTTCATCACTGCCTATAGTATTGCAACACCTACAAATAGACAGTGGTACGGTAATGAGTGGTGACATTTATTTTGCCACTGAGGATGCACAGTGGTTTTATATTGCATAATTATATAATATAATTATATACACATATAAATTTTATATATATATATATATATCATTTCAATTATAGCAACTAATAATATAGTATAAAGTCACTATATTCCCAATCATCATTATTTATCAAGTTGGAAAACATTTTTTTTTACATCTAAACATACTTATAACATCCAATAGAGTCATTCACTTACTTTTGATATGGCAAGTGTCCAGAGACATTTCAGGCGCTCCACATCATTATTTGAGTGTCCAAAGCCTCTGTAATGAGCTTTAACAAGCTTTCTGATTGTAAAACAATGGGTAATAACACACTTTCAGACAAAAAGAAACATAACTTTCCTCCAGATCATCACAGCCCTTCAAGAAAACCATCGTTCGATTCCTCATCACGTGCTCTACAATGTTATAATACTGTAAAGGCAGTTTTGACGCTTGCTTCGTCATCTATAGGGGTTTTCCCTGTCTAGTAGAAATTTTTGTGATGCCTTTGGCATTTCAGGGCAAGTCAACGCCCACGCACGCGGCTGTTAATCGGTTAAACAATTTTATTTTTGCAGTGTGTCATGAAATTTTGTAGAGAATGATTTGGAATTAAATTATGTAAAAATGAAATTTATAAGCTAGAAACTCAAATAAATTCAATTGAATTTTATTTGATTTCATACTTCATGCAAAGAATTGAAGATGGCTAGATATGATTTATAGTGTACCGACAGCGACTGTGTATATTCATATTTAACATACCAAGTGGAGTGCCAGCGAGCAAATATGGTACTCATCAGAAAGAGAATCCGTTTTGAAGGAGGATCTTTATGAACATACGAATTAGTTGACATGGTATGTAGATACTGGATATGGTTATAGAAAAAAGAGGGATTCTCGCTGGCAAAACTGTTCCAGAATGGAATGGAAGGATACACATCATTATCAGTGAATTTAGGAAGTGCACTTATCTCAAGTGTGTTTGGACAGTAAAACAGCTTTCCAAATCTGTATAATTATAAATCATGTTACGTTTATGTAGTATCAAATGACTGTTACATGCATACAGTGACTATACACATGTATACAGTATGATTATAAATAGTGATACACTTATACTCTTAATAATTACAATTAATTATTAACAAATTCTTACATTCCCTGGACATTGTTAATCATCAAATCTTGAGTGAATCCATCTGGATCACCAAGAATGCTGTTTAAGATGGTATCAAATCGTTTAGAACTCTTTCCAAAAGCAACAAAAAACAGTCCACTGGTCAATGGACCACGATCCAGTCCTTTTGATTCTACCACATGAGGGAGTGACTGACGAATAAGCTCTGTGTTAGTTCCATCTTTTGGGCTAATGACTCTGGCTCGCTTGATGTGGCATCTTTCATCTAGACGAGCAAGAGTCTCACTGTAAGTACTGGTTCTCCCAATCATGTTCTCTGTAATTGGTTGAGAGGTTTCCGTAAACACAGGTCTATCGAATGTAAAGAACTGCATGAAAGCAAATGTGCCTCCTTCTGGGCTAATTTCGTTATGAGAAACAGGCATAGGTTGAATGAGGACCTCCCTAGAAAAGAAACAAAGCTGATGATAATGATGTATATAATCACCGACAGTTTGTGTATATATAATCACTGACAGTATGTGTATATATATTTACTGACAGTATGTGTATATATATGACAGTATGTGTATATGATAGTCCCTGCAAAAAATTGTTTTAATAGTCACAATTTCAACAAATGCGATTGTACAAGGAGCAAACTAAATTTGACAAGGTATTATAGCTCCTCCTAGATACCAAGTTTCAGTGGTTTCCTGTAGTATTCAAATGTAGACATTTGTTCAAAATTATTGCAATCCATAAGATCAGGTTTCTGCAGAACCATGCATTATCATATTATGAAATGCTTGTACAATCATCACACAATTGAGTGTAATTATCAAAATATAGGTACATACAAAATACGTCACTTTTCCTCTTGCAGGATATAAAAGTTATAAATATGGTTGTTACTTGTTAGTTAGAACAACTTCACTTTTGTACAAAATACTTTAATTGTGGAAATCATTACAAACCAGCTAGAAATAAATAGTACTACACTACAATACAAAACCTTATCTCTATGATAAGAGACCCTACCCCTAGGATAGAAGTGTACTATATATATAGTTATGAAGCATGAACTGCTACTTTAGTTCCTCCCATAATATTTGTTAAAAAATGTTTGTGGAGAGTGGGTCCGGCTTACTGATGATAAGCACTCCAGTTGTCATAATAAAGGTTGTTCTCATAAACCCACCAGACAGAAAACAATTAAGATATCATAGTGCTATCTGGATTAATAATTATTTTACTATTAAGCAAGCCAACCAAATTGGTTAGAACAAGCAATACGTTTCTGTGGCGTTGAAGCACTGATGTCAACAATTAACATAATACATAATGTATTAAACTAAATTATCATGTTCAATTCAACATACTTAATTATTATAATAATTATGATATTATATGAAGGATATTGTGTGTGGATAAAACAGCTGTTGGTCATAGGCTCAACTCACCATCATACAAGGTGTATATGGGTAGGCTTGCATGTGTAAAAGCTGGGCCACAATTATACTGCATAATTATGGTTAGCCAGATTTACACTATCATCTACCTGTCATAATTAAGGTTGCTCTATAGACCACATAACATCTTTTTTCAGATATACTGATTCAGAACATTGACACAACATCCCTTTTCAGATACTGAACATTGATAAAGGCATTAAATAGATGAACCCCTTTTATTAAGGCAATGTAATTTTCTAAACTATACCTATATTACAGTATAACAACTAAAATAATAATTGGCTAATAATGCTTTTAGTTGTTAGCTGACAGTAAAACAATATTGGGCTTACTAAATTATTTTACTAAGAAATCTTTACAAAATTGAGAAAAAAGTATGACGTATGACAATACAACTCTTATGTTAATATACCGGATCATAGACACAGCATCGACTGCATTAGTGATACCATCCATAAACTGACCACCAAACAGCCTCCCTTCATTCTTTTTGTATGCTATGGTAACAAGTAGAATAGCCGGTAGACTCTCAGCACATCTACGAACAATCTAGACCAATGTAAATAAATTGTAAAACATTTCAGTGTAGTTTTGTAACTGATTATGATATTTCAACACTCAGGATCATAATACAAGTTAAACAATTAATAAAATTCAACAAACCTTTAGCATGTCTTCACAATCCTCTTTGGTCTCTGTCTTCAAGTAGAACCAAATGTGTCCTTTAGTGTATTTTAACTTGTGGTGCCGTTTCATGAAGTTTGTCCTGTCTGAACCCATCATTCTTGCAGCTTTTTTAACTGGAATAGATGGTTTCCTCTCAAGCAATTCACACCACTTCAGCCAATAGTCCAAGTCAAACCCGATATTGAAACCAGAGTGAGGATCAACCAAGCCATCCACTTTGGGGTATCTGTCATCAATTTCCTTGCATTTTGCTACAATTACACAATTAAATTATACAATTAAATTTAGCATTATTATTATTTATATAATTATAGTTTTGCTTACCTTTCAGTTCTTCAATCAGTGAAATGATTGATTTCATTATCCGTTTGTCTAACTGGTCGTGTTTGAAATAGAATGTAGCTTGATAGCCATAGTCAGGGAAATATGGTATGGCTTTTTGGAACGGAGGGTACTCAAATGGTTTTCTGGAATCATCAGTAACTGTAACGTCCGTAAGCTCTTCTTCCAAGTTGAGGAGTTTGTTTCCCACACCTTGCAAATAATCATCATGCGGATATTTATTGATGATGCTTTCTTGCACTGTATGATTGAAATCGCTAACTTTGACAATCTCTGGATGAGTGTAGGCGAGCACTATCAGTCCTAGCGCAGCAATATGGACTACTTCCCTTTTGCAATCTATAATTCTTGACAACAGGTTGCTTGCAATTTGTTTCAGCTCTTCATTAGGTATTAAATGCTGCTCTTTCTTTTTCCCCTCTTTTCCAACTACAAGAACGTTTATTAGATGTCCCAGTTCGTTTTCCCATTCTGGGTCTGAGAAATGAGATTTTGTTCCATTCAATATAGCGTAAGCAGAAGGTGATTCCCCCTGTTTAGTAAGAGAAGAAAACGTTTACTCATGCATGCAAAAACACTGATAAATATTATGTATAATATAATATATATATATATATATATATATATATTATAGTAGTGATTAACTTAGCTTACCACAGCCTGCAAAACGACTTTCTTAGGAATAAACTTGACAGGAATACCAGTAAGCTTGGACACAGCTTTTATTACTTGATTCGGCATTTTCTCAAAAACTAATGCAGCTTTCAAAGTCGAACGCTTATATATCCCAGCATGCATGCAGGGGTACTTATAAAACCAGGAACGGAACGGAACGGAACAGAACTACAGTCATGCGTATGCAGCGTATCCCAGACCCTCCCACTTACTCGTGTGCTATACTGACATGTTTTGTAGTTTATAATTACCTGTTGTCAAACTTTGTTAGTTGTGGTGGTGGTACGTAGATGACGGAATTCTTGAGCCATTAGACAATTATTTATAATAAATTCAAAACTTCAAACTCCAAGGTATATATTATCACACGCAAAATTATAATTATAGTAACCACACCCATCATTTATTTTTTTAATAACAACTGTACGTTTCACACTTCCACTGATTGATAAATGATAAATATAAATAAGTCATCAATAAATGTACTTGTAAGAAAAAAAAAGCTGCTGCTTCACACTTTCGATTAATAGGTGAAATAAGTGAGGTGGAATGTAAGTCAACAATGAATATACTTCTACCGATAGATAGTTATGTGAAATAGGAATAAGTCATCAATGAATGTACTTAACTTGTGAAGAAAAAAACTATTGCTTCACACTTCCACTGGGGGTACTCCAAACTGCTCACACAGATGAAACCTGTGAAGTGGAGTTAGAATCATGTCATCAGGAACATGGAGCATCGAAGGATGAAAACCTGGATGTTTCAAGAGGACACATTGCTTCATGAAGTGGTAATATGTGTTTTCCTCTTTCTTTGTTAATTTGAGTTCCTGAGATGTGGGATCTCGATAATATCTCCTCTCTTTAAAACGAACAACTATGTCATGAGGTGGAGGAGGGACAATACTTGTATTGTCACGTATAGGGTTTGCACAACCATAACAGATTCGAATTGTTGTTCCAGACAGCCAGTGCAAGTAAAATACAACAGGCTGATCTGCCTTGCTAGAGTCGATATCCTGTAAACTATTTTCAGAGAAGTTGTAATTTGAGTACATGTCAATAGAATGAGCATACATTGGAGACTGAATTTGAAATCCAGGATAAGAGGATGAAAATGGATACATGTTAGTGGTCATTGGTGGGAATGAAGGATACAAGTAAGGAGTACTTGATGGCAATGGGGCATGCATACTATACGTTACTGATGAGCAGGGAAAATGAGCTCCAAAGGACACACTACTTGGTGCACTAAATGAGTAAGAAGTGCTTTCTGTCTGTGAACGAGTAGAAACAGGCATGTCACATGAGTGAGTAATAACACCAGCACTCTTGCGTTTAGGACCACCTTTACGTTTACAAGTGTTTTTCTGTCCTCCAGTCTTGGGTACAGCATCAGCTATGAGTTGAGAAAGGTTAACTGATTTCTTAGTTCATATACCACTCCTGACTCTGAACGATTGACTTTGTACCTTCGAATTGGCTTACCCTTGTGGACCCATACTCCTAGGTCATCAGCTTTTATATCATTAACAGTGTCCAAAATGTTAGTAGAAATAACAAATGTAGCTGCTTTTGTTATCCCAACTGGTTTCGATGAACATACACAATCCTGTGGTATGTTTAAAAGCAAGTCTAGAGCCTCAGTAGGCTTAAGTGAGTCAGGAAAACTGAAATACGGCAAACTTGAGTTTCCATTATAAAGTGAAGTCTCATATCTATAGAAAACAAGACAAGGTGATTAATAATTATTGTGTGAAGTGGGACTAACTGTTTATATAGCATTGCATATTTATTAGAGTGTGTATTATACAACTTTAAAACCTCAAGTCACACCTCCTTACTATAATAAATACATCAACTTTTCATTTTGCCTAAGTATTGGTTTGCTAGCTATCTTTCAGTATTCATCATCTTTTCATTTTGCCTGTTTTAGCCTAAGTATTGGTTTGCTAGCTATCTTTCAGTATTCATTTAAGGTTGGATAATTTAAGTTTAGTTCTATTTCAAATCACTGAAGTAAACTACAATACTGGGTGTGCTGTAAGTTGTAAACAACATAATTATAATTATACGTAATAATATTATAATTGTCTATAATTATTATATTATATATATCTTTAATGTTTGTGTGTGCGCTCTACTGATACACTTACCGTAGGTCTATTTCGCACACTTCGTCGTCACTAATAATCACACATTCTTCTTCCTCGTCTTCCTTTTTAAATTTCTTCTTCACTGGACTAAGTAGATCAATGTAGACAGCCATCACTAACTTGTGCACCGAAGATTCGTACCACGTGCAGTTATTTTAATAAATATTAACTTTTAATAAGTGATAAAAAATTATAGTTCCATTCCGTTCCGTTCCTGGTTTTATAAGTACCCCGCATGCAGCTCCTCCTTTGTAATTGTCTGTGCATGTGGTGGGTTGTTACCAATTTTGATTATTACGATGCGATTATTATAATTTCGTAAATAATTATAGTTACTAAATACGCATCTACTAGTTTTACTTTATGAACACTAGTGAATCATCTCACTTTAAACAAGTTATTTTAAGCATGAATGTTTTTTGATAATTGAGCAGTTAATAATCTCGACACGTCAACATGCACTGTTATTTACAGTGACACTGTAAATGAAACATGTTGCATTGCATTATGATGTTAGTCTTTAGTTTAATGTCATAAGGTTAATACGTGATTATAATGTAACTCAATAATGAAGCAATGGTGAAATTTGACATGACTATTATATGAAAATGGTGCAGGTAAAAAGATTGTTGGACATTCATTATGAAGATTTTCTGAGGTCATAGTAAATATGAATGACCTTTCTTTATGGTTCATTAAGGATTGTAATTTAGTCATTTCATAGTTTTGTGTAGCCAGGGTTAGGTCTGGCTATATGAGACTAGTCGTTTCACAGGTTGCTGTGAACTTTAGTAGTCACTTTTTTAAGTGTGATTATGTAATCAACATAAAATAAACTCTCTTCTCTAGCTGATAATACTTATACATGGTACTTTATATATATATATATATATAGCAGATTCATATTATACTATATAGTACTTGTATTTAGTAATATAATTATATACTTGCATACAATTATTATTTTAGTTATATATAATAATATTAACAAAGTAGTAACAGAAGTAATGTTTACTTACATGCATGTATAATATCCATGTATATATAAAGTGGTCTGGAAAATCTGCTGTATTAGCAATTATTATATCACAGCTGATAGTCCCACAGAAATTATAATTCTACCTTAATATTTCAGAATGTAGCACAAATTGGACAATATAAATTAATTCATTATTCATACCTACATAATTCATTTTAGAAATTAAGAAACAAACTATAAATGAAGTGAAGAAAAGATATATAAAAGGAACACACACGCACACACTGGAAATATATGGAAATGTTTAGTTTTGTTTTTCTTCCTTCGTCTGTTGAAAACAAATTGTTGTCCATATCAATAAAGAGAACAACAGACTGATTCTAATACCATTCACAATACTGTCAGGTATATCTATCATGAGAATATGATAAAAATTATAATGATATTAAAAATTACTCACTTGTAGTAAATATATGTGGTGTGAGAATATAATCAATTGATAATGTCACAATTAATCTCGTCACTTCCAGTACAGCAGACCAAGGACTAGTATTAATAATAAATACAAATTATATTTATTTTATAAGTAAGAGATTGTGAGGAGGTTCACACATTATGGTAACAAAGGGCAAATGGATACTGCACCAATTTGATCAACTGGAATCTGTTGATACTAGGTAATATCGTCCAAGGAGATTCAACACACACACCATCATGTGCATCATTATGTTAAAGGATTTATAATCTCAACCTAAAATAACACACATCAAATACCATTCAGCCAACAATTTATAGTTTACACCCCTGACTAATAAAAGTTTGCTATTACCAATCACTCTACATACACTTCTAATTAGTTGCCTACCATTACAAGCCCATATATAATAAATCAACTCTTTTATCTCTCCTTAAATGGTGACCACATTAGGAGCTAATTAATTAATGCAAGGCTTTGTGATGGTCTTCTTCAATGTTCATGTCCACACTAGTTCCAAGCAGAGTTTCATATTTAGTTTCAATACTAGCCATCAGGAGCTGATACAATCAAGTTCATCCTTCATTCAATACATTTTAATTAGAAAAACACAGTTAGTTAAGGAACCTTATGTATATAAAGTACAAGTAAGAAGTAATGGGTAATAAACTAGTAGATAGTTATGCTGTAGTGTTCAGTGTTCACATTATAATATTGAGAAGTGCTGGGTAATAAACTAGTAGATAGTTATGCTGTAGTGTTCAGTGTTCACATTATAATATTGAGAAGTGCTGGGTAATAAACTAGTAGCTAGTTATGCTGTAGTGTTCAGTGTTCACATTATAATATTGAGAAGTGCTGGGTAATAAACTAGTAGCTAGTTATGCTGTAGTGTTCAGTGTTCACATTATAATATTGAGAAGTGCTGGGTAATAAACTAGTAGCTAGTTATGCTGTAGTGTTCAGTGTTCACATTATAATATTGAGAAGTGCTGGGTAATAAACTAGTAGCTAGTTATGCTGTAGTGTTCAGTGTTCACATTATAATATTGAGAAGTGCTGGGTAATAAACTAGTAGCTAGTTATGCTGTAGTGTTCAGTGTTCACATTATAATATTGAGAAGTGCTGGGTAATAAACTAGTAGCTAGTTATGCTGTAGTGTTCAGTGTTCACATTATAATATTGAGAAGTGCTGGGTAATAAACTAGTAGCTAGTTATGCTGTAGTGTTCAGTGTTCACATTATAATATTGAGAAGTGCTGGGTAATAAACTAGTAGCTAGTTATGGTGTAGTGTTCAGTGTTCACATTATAATATTGAGAAGTGCTGGGTAATAAACTAGTAGCTAGTTATGCTGTAGTGTTCAGTGTTCACATTATAATATTGAGAAGTGCTGGGTAATAAACTAGTAGCTAGTTATGGTGTAGTGTTCAGTGTTCACATTATAATATTGAGAAGTGCTGGGTAATAAACTAGTAGCTAGTTATGGTGTAGTGTTCAGTGTTCACATTATAATATTGAGAAGTGCTGGGTAATAAACTAGTAGCTAGTTATGGTGTAGTGTTCAGTGTTCACATTATAATATTGAGAAGTGCTGGGTAATAAACTAGTAGCTAGTTATGCTGTAGTGTTCAGTGTTCACATTATAATATTGAGAAGTGCTGGGTAATAAACTAGTAGCTAGCTATGCTGTAGTGTTCAGTGTTCACATTATAATATTGAGAAGTGCTGGGTAATAAACTAGTAGCTAGCTATGCTGTAGTGTTCAGTGTTCACATTATAATATTGAGAAGTGCTGGGTAATAAACTAGTAGCTAGTTATGCTGTAGTGTTCGGTGTTCAAATATAATATACGGCAAATACAAATTACTATGGAACATTTAACATTTATAGATATGACCACTTGTACTACATATGATTTGATAGTTATACATTGGTAGTCATTTGATATGATAACCAGTATCAACATTACCAATACTACCAAGCTTTACCAAGTGAGTGAAGAAGTCAAAATAAGTACAATCATGTCTATATCTCATTTAAGACATTAAATAACAGGAAAATACAGTGGAGTCTTAATAATTAGTATCACAACCCAGACTCTCTGTTCATTAAAATTATTACGCAAATTATTATCGAGTGTGGCTGTAGTAAGCAAGAGATGAGACAGAGACTGGTGAAGTGATTACAAGCATCAATAAGTTGCGACATATGCTATTACTATTTATGATATTCATAACTTGTAGTCGATGGAAAATGCCTGGTTTGTCTAAACATTTAATCAAAATTATTTAGCAGTAAAGTACCACTTTTCAAACATTAGGTCACATGATATAATGTATAATCATTAGTGTGTTATGATATACTTACTGTTGATCATATATTAATCCAATACTAGTGAGACATAATGTAATATATATTACCAAACACAATGACATCAAATAAGGAATATCCTATAATATAATTATAATTCATAATAATATTATAATTAATAAGTGGGCGTAACTTACATTTGCCCTCAATGATAGTATTTGTGACATAGCTATCACAAGACCAAAATGTATAATAGAATACAAGTCTACCCAACCAGGGACATTAGTATCATATGGTATAATGTTTTCTGGTACCTGTAAAATATAATATAGTATATGCATACCATTAAGGGAGTATGTTATTTTACCTCTGGAACACTTGTAGGATTGCCAAGTCTTCTTTGACTTCCTGGAGTCCAACCGGGTCCTTTAAATAAAATGCTTAGCTTAGTAGTAAGACCTTTGGCATTCCATACTGACTTTATAACATATACCAAGTGATGAAACTATGAGATCACATGATTAGTCATATGAATGCATTAAGAATCACATGATATCAAACCTGTATCCAAATAGGATCAAATGTTCCAACAGGATGTACTAATCCATAATATATCTTGTCACCCTCCGCTTGAAATGTTCCAAACATTCGATCCCATATAATAAATACAGCAGCTTTTAAAAGTATGAGTTATAATAATAATGAATATCAATTAAGTACTTACCATAGTTCTTGTCTATACAGTATCTATTTCTACCTGTTAATATAAATACATATCATTATTATATACACTATTCAAATTGACTAATCAGATTGCATGATTACAGGTTGCTAAATATTTACTTATTAACTCCTCTGGTTCACTTATTAACCCCCCTGGTTCACTTATTAACCCCTCGAGCTTACTTATTAACCCCCCTGGTTCACTTATTAACTCCCCTGGTTCACTTATTAACCCCCTGGGCTTACTTAATAACCCCCCTGGTTCACTTATTAACCCCCCCCGGGCTTACTTATTAACTCCCCTGGTTCACTTATTAACCCATAAATTATTAAGAATAAACAATGAATATAGCATGAAGGATGAATAGTCTAACTGTTCAATAATGAAAATTGAAGGTGATCTGAGTACAGTCTTTGATTTGGTAGAGCTGAATGAGATGGAAAATATTTGGTATGGTCGAGAGAGGAACAGCTTTTCTCTTGCTTCTGCAATTTCTTTGTCCGTCTTAGGTGAGGTGTATCTTGTAGTTAGCTGCAACGTGGGTGGCTCAATAGCGTCATTATTGGGTGTGTCCTCCTTGCCCACAGCTTGACGTGCCCTTTCTATGAATTCCGAGACAGAATCGTGAGGCGTCTGGACTACAATTTAGTCAATGTAGTGCATTTTTCATCCATTTTCACGATGGTCACCTAGACTTCTGAAATTCAGAGTTGCAGTTGAGTGAATTGAGGCGAGTGTAATTTTTGGTTGCCAAGAGATGAGGTAAACAAACACGGGCAAGCCTCAACCAGTCTGGTAGTTAAATTTTATATAATAAATACCTTAGATACCATTTTCGCGGGTCATACATGTGTTAATAATCCTATGAATGCCCATAGCAACCTTGCGCTACACGCTCGGTTGCTATATGGCTTCCTCGAGATTATAAACATACGTATGAACCTCGTAATTGTTTTATAACCTATATTTATAACATCGTTATAATGATATCATCTTACCATGATGAACTCGATGATGTGATGCAGTGTTCATAATATATTCCAATGGACCAAGTTTATTAACACACTGTATGAATATGAGATAAGTGGAGTCAGTAGGATAATTCTAGCTGGTCTTACCTCTGTGTGTATCCAAAACTGGTATAACAGGTTAAACTGGTCATGAACAATAAATTGAGTGGGTGGTATAGCCAGCGCTAATGGCATGTAGAAGAACTGTTGAAATATAATATATGAAATAAAATAGTGAGTCTACTAATACTAACCCATGATGTGAATCTCTGTAGAGCTGACTGTCTTAAAGCAGTACTGAGGTTGTAGTATTCTGAACTATGATGTACTTGATGAGCTGCCCAAATCAGGTTTATCTCTGAAGAAGGAATATAATTATATTTACTATTATAGAATGTGTACTATAACACACAACTATACTTTATTATACAAAGTAATGATACTGCAGACATAATTTATTCAATTCTCCAATCAATTTATTTGAAATAAAATAAACCAGACGTTTCGATAGTTATTAGGCTATCTTCATCAGTGGTGTAATAATAAAACAATATGTAATTTATCTACTTATATAGCACAATATATTCAGGATTATATACTAAAGTAATGATACTATAAGACAACAATTCATTTTAAAATAATAACAATAAGATAGCACAATATTATTAGAATCTATAGTTACTTTAGTCAATATAGTATAGTATACTTATAGTGAATCTTTAATCTGCAAAAATATTATACATTGAAAATTGGATCCAAATAATCAATTGATGGAAATATGTTCACATGTACTATACATATATATTATGCACATTTTGAAACAAAATTTTTGCTTTATTCACGTGTCAAGTTGCATGCAAAATAATTAGAATTTTCGGTACAAACTTCGCACATTGATTGAATCATTGATGATATTAATACTTTACTGGATCAAAGAACAAGCTTCCTGATGTCACATAGACATGAAAAATGAAGGCCAAACACAAACAAGCCCCTTAGCCCCCATACCGCTGCCTATGATTTGAAGTAGTTGATTTTGACCATATTCCATGGTGTAAATGAAATATTACTATACACTTCTACTCCTGTTCTGTTTGTACTCACTCACCATGAGCAGCTCTGTGAAACCAATAGAAAAGGAAATCATACACCACTAAGCAGCCCCACCAGGTAATGGGAGAGTCCCATGGTAAATCAATGATATGATAATTCTTATATATCCAAATGTACACATATATCTTGAAACTTTTAATCACCACATCTTGTGCCATCTGCATCATTATTCCAGCTGATAGTGAGCCAATAGCATCGTTCAATCTGAATTTTGGCATTCCTTGAAACCATCTTATCACTATCTCAACAAATAATAGAATTAAAAAATATGGGACAGCCTGAAAATACAATTATAGTAGCAATAACCAGACACCATTGATATACTACAAACCTCATTAACATATTTTGGTACTTCTTCAACATTACGAAAGTATGTGTGGCTTGGAGGCACTAAATAGAAGAGTGGTAAGAAACCTTGAAAAAATCCAGAAGCTTTTATTAAGTACAACACATCACTGGAGTTGTCCATTATTTCTCAACCCCACCTACGAATACTTGGGTCGGGTCTGAATGGCCATGGCCCGTAGGACTAACAATGGGCTTACTATCACTATACGAGCTTCTTGTATAGTATCTCTCAGCAGCATGTCATCAAGCAGAAAACATTAACTTTTATGATACTCTAAAACGTTAGTATTAATGCTAAGAGCAGAACTGAATTTGAATCAAACCCAAATAATAGAAAAAAAGGATTCTCTCTAGTAACACGCAGATGTAACCTTCCATCAGTAAAAGCATAGACTTCTGAGCTGGTGATGGGTAGCTAGTCTATCAACAAGAAAATGTTGGAGTTATATATTGTGTTGTTCTTGCAATAGTTGAACTGGCTTGAAGTCTACGAAGTGAACTCTTCATCAGGTAGTTAATACTCAAATGCGACTTGGCACTGTGGTAGACTATCCCTTTCTTGTCTAGACATGTAAAAACAGATTACTATCTTATTGGTTAGTACAGTTGCATGCAAGGATTTAACAATTAGTTGTATGGTTTTTCAGATTATTATGGATACACACATGCTAGTACCATAACTACTTTGTACTAATTACAACCAATTAGTTGAAGCAGTATGATTTTAGGGTGCCGTCTACCCATATTTCAATCAACAACAACTTAAAATGATTGTATCTGGCAGATCTGGCCAAAAATATAATAATAGACTCATAAAGTGAATTCAAAGTTTCAGCGACTTCCAGTTTAATTTATTTTAGTGTACATTTTTACACTTGGTGCACATAGTGTCATAGTAACATCATGTATATGTAGCAACAACAACCTGTATGACAAACTAGATTAAAACTTATGTTATTCCTTGCAACTGTATATACTAACTGCTATTTTAACAATATAATTTTGGCAGTGCACTTTAGAGGAGATGAGCAGAATCTGGTACTTCTCCATGATCCAGAAACATCATGCGTCAGTCGCTGCAAAAAGGCTAGTGCATTTTGGAGAAATGAAATTAATTAAATCATTTGTGAGTAGTGAATGATGTCATTTCTGGTGAATTAGGAATCATTCAATATCTTGATGTAAGCAGTGAGTTCATGGGAAAAGAATGATATGCTATGATTTTACATTGATTATCAAACTCTCATTTCTAAACCTGATAATTTTCCTCTTCCACCAACCAGATGGAGTTCTTCTCTACACTACACAGAAGATGAGCTTTCATTCTTTTGTGGAATGAAGTTTTTTTATTGAAATTTTGTTTGAAAACAAAAGACAACCAATTGAAAAAACCTGCTATTAGCAGCATGAAAATATCTTATATAATATTATAAACTGAACTGTAAATTATGAGTGGACAGATTAGAAATATTATATACTATAGAAAACATTATTCTTGCTTTTTTTAATTATAATTAATTTATATGCAAAACAAAAGTATGAAAAGAAAGCAAAATAATTATTTTAGTGAGTAAGGGGTATCCGGCCCTCACTTATAGCAAAATCTAGAGTATTGATGTTAGAATGAAATAGTGAACGTGATCCCCTAAGACAGGAAATAGCCAACCTGACCAAGGAAAAGCCAAGGCGACAACGTAACCATGCCAACATTAAAATGTACGGTTGATTCCTCTTGATAGATAGAAGTGATGCCAATCTTTAATAGGCTACTTCCTCCTGAAGTTCAGTGAGAAGACCAGAGGTGTAAATGAAACAAACTCCACTTCACAAATTCTCAGTTCATAATTTCTGAAAAAGAATTATTATTAACTAATAATTGCACATAATTAGCTATAGCTAAAATTTGTAAACAGTGACTATGTAATATACATGTAGGCCTAATAATAATGAATACTAATGAATAATAATAATAAATAATGAAGTCCTAACTAATAGGTGCTAATCAATATTTTGTTTTTTGTTTTGTTTTTGTTTACTCTTCATTTCTTGATAACAGACTATTATCCATATAAAGATTGAGAACAGTAGGAATAGTTGAATACTGTTTAGAATATAATCAGGTATATACAATATCTAATCATCAGAAGGAAGAAAAACTTTAGTAAAGAGGTGATCTATTACTTGTGACAAACAAGTGTGCATTGATTAACAATCCCACAGTTAATTTTGTCTAATGGTAATAACGTTTCCAGTAATTCAGTAGTTTTTTTTCCAGCTGCACTCACCATGTGAGAAGCATATGGTGACTTTCTTGGTTATGCTGACTCAGCATGTCATGTGGCTATTCAGTAGGTTGCTGTGAAATTTTGTAGTCAATGCCTTCTTAAGTGTGATTATGTAATGAACAGATTTAAAACATACTCTCTTCTTTAATAATACATAGTACTGGCATAAATAGCATATTCAAATTATACTAATAAGCTTAAGCTTTACTTGTATTTAGTAATATATAATTATTATATTATTTTAGTAATTATAATTATATACAAAATTATGTTTACACATTCATGTATCATTTTTCAGGTGCACATTAGTTTAGGAAAATCTGCAAACATAAATTTTGATATAAGTGTATTAGTAATTACTATATCCCTCCCAGCTGATAGTCCCTATAATTGAATTGAACAGCTTAATTAATATTTCAGAAAGTAGCACAAATCAGACAATATAGCAAACTATAAATCAAATGAAGAAAATATATATAAAAGGGACACACACACATACACTGTAGTGTTGTTTTAATTAACTATAACTAAAACTAAAACCCCTTTTAGTAAGGCATTTTGACTTTTAGTTAACTAAACTATAACTAAATTACAAGTCTACTGTAATAACTACAACTAATTAAAATGAAAATTGGCCAATAATGGGCACTTTTAGTTAGTTAACTAAAACTAAAACCCTTTTAATACGCCTAATATTATTTTAATTAATTAAACTATAACTAAACTACAAATTTGAGAAACCAGGCATACTATAACTATAACTAAAAGTAGACGTTATTGTCATACTAAAACAACACACATACACTGGAAATATATGGAAATGTTTAGTTTTGTTTTTCTTCCTTTGTCTGTTGAAAACAAATTGTTGTCCATATCAATAAAGAGAACAATAGACTGATTCTAATACCATTCACAATACTGTCAGGTATATCTATCATGAGAATAAAGATATGATAAAAATTACAAGATATTAAAATTACTCACTTGTAGTAAATATATGTGGTGTGAGAACATAATCAATTGATAATGTCACAATTAATCTTGTCACTTCCAGTACAGCAGACCAAGGACTAGCATTAATAATAAATATAAAGTATATATATTTTATAAGCGAGAGATTGTGAGGAGGTTCATACATTATGGTAACAGAGGGCAAATGGATACTGCACCAATTTGACCAACTGAAATCTGTTGATACTAGGTAATATCGTCCCAGGAGATTCAACACACCATCATTATGCTTAAGGATTATTAGTCCGTGGTATGGGCTATAAACTGTTGGCTGGATAGTATTGATGTGTGTCATTTTAGGTTGAGATTATAAACTGTTTGCTATTACAAAAATCTATCATTTAATGTAATCACTCTACATACACTTCTAATTAGTTGCCTACCATTACAAGCCCATACAATAAATCAACTCTTTTATCTCTCCTTGAATGGTGACCACATTAGGAGCTAATTAATTAATGCAAGACTTTGTGATGGTCTTCTTCAATGTTCATGTCATTCCAAGCAGAGTTTCATATTTAGTTTCAATACTAGCCATCAGGAGCAAGTTCATCCTTCATTCAATACATTTTAATTAGAAAAACACAGTGAGTTAATGATTGCTTATGTAGCTATAATATACGGCAAATACAAATTACTATGGAACATTTAACATTTATAGATATGACCACTTGTACTACATATGATTTGATAGTTATACATTGGTAGTCATTTGATATGATAACCAGTATCAACATTACCAATACTACCAAGCTTTACCAAGTGAGTGAAGAAGTCAAAATAAGTACAATCATATCTATATCTCATTTAAGACATTAAATAACAGTAAAATACAGTGGAGTCTTAATAATTAGTATCACAACCCAGACTCTCTGTTCATTAAAATTATTACGCAAATTATTATCGAGTGTGGCTGTAGTAAGCAAGAGATGAGACAGAGACTGGTGAAGTGATTACAAGCATCAATAAGTTGCGACATATGCTATTACTATTTATGATATTCATAACTTGTAGTCGATGGAAAATGCCTGGTTTGTCTAAACATTTAATCAAAATTATTTAGCAGTAAAGTACCACTTTTCAAACATTAGGTCACATGATATAATGTATAATCATTAGTGTGTTATGATATACTTACTGTTGATCATATATTAATCCAATACTAGTGAGACATAATGTAATATATATTACCAAACACAATGACATCAAATAAGGAATATCCTATAATATAATTATAATTCATAATAATATTATAATTAATAAGTGGGTGTAACTTACATTTGCCCTCAATGATAGTATTTGTGACATAGCTATCGCAAGACCAAAATGTATAATAGAATACAAGTCTACCCAACCAGGGACGTTAGTATCATATGGTATAATGTTTTCTGGTACCTGTAAAATATAATATAGTATATGCATACCATTAAGGGAGTATGTTATTTTACCTCTGGAACACTTGTAGGATTGCCAAGTCTTCTTTGACTTCCTGGAGTCCAACCGGGTCCTTTAAATAAAATGCTTAGCTTAGTAGTAAGACCTTTGGCATTCCATACTGACTTTATAATATATACCAAGTGATGAAACTATGAGATCACATGATTAGTCATATGAATGCATTAAGAATCACATGATATCAAACCTGTATCCAAATAGGATCAAATGTTCCAACAGGATGTACTAATCCATAATATATCTTGTCACCCTCCGCTTGAAATGTTCCAAACATTCGATCCCATATAATAAATACAGCAGCTTTTAAAAGTATGAGTTATAATAATAATGAATATCAATTAAGTACTTACCATAGTTCTTGTCTATACAGTATCTATTTCTACCTGTTAATATAAATACATATCATTATTATATACACTATTCAAATTGACTAATCAGATTGCATGATTACAGGTTATTTTACTTATTAACCCCCCTGGTTCACTTATTAACCCCCCGGGCTTACTTATTAACCCCCCTGGTTCACTTATTAACCCCCCTGGTTCACTTATTAACCCCCCGGGCTTACTTATTAACCCCCCTGGTTCACTTATTAACCCCCTGGGCTTACTTATTAACCCCCCTGGTTCACTTATTAAGCCATAATTTATTAAGAATAAACAATGAATATAGCATGAAGGATGAATAGTCTAACTGTTCAATAATGAAAATTGAAGGTGATCTGAGTACAGTCTTTGATTTGGTAGAACTGAATGAGATGGAAAATTTTTGGTATGGTTGAGAGGGGAACAGCTTTTCTCTTGCTTCTGCAATTTCCGTCTTAGGTGAGGCGTATCTTGTAGTTAGCTGCAACGTAGGTGGCTCAATAGCGTCATTATTGGGTGTGTCCTCCTTGCCCACAGCTTGACGTGCCCTTGCTATGAATTCCGAGACAGAATCGTGAGGCGTCTGGACTACAATTTAGTCAATGTAGTGCATTTCTCATCCATTTTCACGACGGTCACCTAGACTTCTGAAATTCAGAGTTGCAGTTGAGTGAATTGAGGCGAGTTTTTAGTTATTTTATAATTCGACGTGACGTTGCTAGGCGCTGTTTTACTGGCAATTTGATTTACTAGAATAACGATTTGTCTGATTTAAGTGTAATTTTTGGTTGCCAAGAGATGAGGTAAACAAACACGGGCAAGCCTCAACCGGTCTGGTAGTTAAATTTTATATAATAAATACCTTAGATACCGTTTTCGCGGGTCATACATGTGTTAATAATCCTATGAATGCCCATAGCAACCTTGTGCTACACACTCGGTTGCTATATGGCTTCTTCGAGATTATAAACATACGTATGAACCTCGTAATTGTTTTATAACCTATATTTATAACATCGTTATAATGATATCATCTTACCATGATGAACTCGATGATGTGATGCAGTGTTCATAATATATTCCAATGGACCAAGTTTATTAACACACTGTATGAATATGAGATAAGTGGAGTCAGTAGGATAATTCTAGCTGGTCTTACCTCTGTGTGTATCCAAAACTGGTATAACAGGTTAAACTGGTCATGAACAATAAATTGAGTGGGTGGTATAGCCAGCGCTAATGGCATGTAGAAGAACTGTTGAAATATAATAATTATGTATGAAATGAAATAGTGAGTCTATTAATACTAACCCATGATGTGAATCTCTGTAGAGCTGATTGTCTTAAAGCAGTGCTGAGGTTATAGTCTTCTGAACTATGATGTACTTGATGAGCTGCCCAAAACAGGTTTATCTCTGAAGAAGGAATATAATTATATTTACTATTATAGAATGTGTACTATAACATATAACTATACTTTATTACACAAAGTAATGATACTGCAGACATAATTTATTCAATTCTCCAATCAATTTATTTGAAATAAAATAAAATAAACCAGACGTTTCGATAGCTATTAGGCTATCTTCATCAGTGGTGTAATAATAAAACAATATGTAATTTATCTACTTATATAGCACAATATATTCAGGATTATATACTAAAGTAATGATACTATAAGACAACAATTCATTTTAAAATAGTAACAATAAGATAGCACAATATTATTAGAATCTATAGTTACTTTAGTCAATATAGTATAGTATACTTATAGTGAATCTTTAATCTGCAAAAATATTATCAAGATGTCGAATACATTGAAAATTGGATCCAAATAATCAATTGATGGAAATATGTTCACATGTACTATACATATATCATGTGTAGACCAAATATTGTAAAACACTTTATTCACCTGTCACATTGCATGAACATGCAATATTAGTAAATTGTGAATAATTAGAATTTTCTGTACAAACTTCACACGTTGATTGAAGCATTGAAGATGTCGATATTAAAATACTTTACTGGATTGAAGAACAATCTTCCTGATGCTCATTGTCACATTAGCATGAAAGAGAGGTTTTGGAGGCCAAACACAAATAAGGTAAGATCAAGAAGTGTGGTTAATACACAAGATATAGTCCTACCGCCCAAGCTCAAATTAGCAAGAAGCGTGCAAGATTGGAGTTGCTGTAGCTATTAGGAAGTTCACCAAGCAGCTAACTTACCAAAACCATAGAATTAGAATACCAGTAATATTTCATTACCAGTATACCACTAAATAAATACACTTTCTAAAACATTTATTATTCTCCCAGCAAACAACTATAATAATCAGCTTTATAAACACATATTATGTTAATATTATCAAGGTTTAATAATAAAATTCATAAGTTGATGGTTTTAATTACGGTAGCTAAAAGATGGTATAATTTTTTACGGCTCGGCAATAATTAGTTTTTTTTTAACAATTGAATACATGTTTATAAAGGTGTATTCATTATAATTATTTGTGTACAAACATATCAACTGTGTAATGTAATGCACAAACATCATCATAATATATAAGTGATTAAAGTAGGCGTGGCAATATTTCACACTCTGGTGCTTTCCTGTGAACTACCAAACTGAAAGGTTTCATCAAGAGAGTAATGGACACCATGATGATGTTTGTATGGTATTTTGAGTTTTTGATATTTGAAATAGTTCGTTTTGATGATATTCTTCCATGCAGTATGGTATAAATGAAACATCACTTTATATTCTCACTCACCATGAGCAGCTCTGTGAAACCAATAATAAAGGAAATCATACACCACTAAGCAGACCCACCAGGTAATGGGAGAGTCCCATGGTAAATCAATGATATGATAATTCTTATATATCCAAATGTACACATATATCTTGAAACTTTTAATCACCACATCTTGTGCCAACTGCATTATTATTCCAGCTGATAGTGAGCCAATAGCATCGTTCAATCTGAATTTTGGCATTCCTTGAAACCATCTTATCACTATCTCAACAAATAATAGGATGAAAAAATATGGGACAGCCTGAAAATACAATTATAGTAGCAATAACCAGACACCATTGATATACTACAAACCTCATTAACATATTTTGGTACTTCTTCAACATTACGAAAGTATGTGTGGCTTGGAGGCACTAAATAGAAGAATGGTAGGAAACCTTGTAAAAACCCAGAAGCTTTTGAGTACAACACATCACTGGAGTTGTCCATAACTATTTTTCAGCCCCACCTACGAAATAGGGTCATGTCAGGTCAAGGTACAAGGTATGGGTACGGGTCCGAGTGCTATTGTGGCTGCATGCGCAAAGGGCCGATAGTCTCGTCTCTGAGTGACAATGACATTATGAGTTCTTTATTATATGATTCTCAGAAACAAAGGGAAGCATATATATACTAGGCTTACTATCACGAGCTTCTTGAATAGTATCTCTCAGCAACAAGTCATAACAACGAGAACATTGATACTCTACTATTGGCAGGGGCTGAATTTGAATCAAACAAATAATAGAAAAAAAGGATTCTCTCTAGTAGATACACCCAGATGTAACCTTCCATCAGTAAAAGAATAGACTTCTGAGCTGGTGATGGGTAGCTAGTCTATCAACAAGAACATTTTGGAGATACGTATATATTGTGTTCTGTCTTGCAATAGTTGAACTGGCAAGTCTACAAAGTGAGTGACCTCCTCGGGTATAAGGTACTTTGATCAGATACTCAAATGTGACTTGGCATGGTGAAATCCACTGTGATAGACTATACCCTTCCTTGTTTAGACATGTACGATTTTGACAAAGTTGTGGAAGAAACAATGACTGCATGAAACTATAGCATGGGAATCATCTTATAGCTTCTTTGGGAACTGGAAGTTTCTTAACAGCACACAAGATTTTAGGATTTGGTTTTACCATTGGCAATTTATAATGTGACCTTTCTTGCTTTGGCATTTTAGTTTTTAATGGTTTGAATTTTACTCCATCTGCTTAATTACAAGACACAGTCAGTTGTTTGATATGGTCTTTAATAGGAGATGAGTAGAATCTGGTACTTCTTCAGGATTCAGAAACATCATGCATCAGTCACTGGAAAATGGCTAGTGCATTTTGGAGTCCTAAACTATGAAATACAAAAACTAATATAGTCATTTGTGAGTAATGAATGTTCTTTCTGGTGAATTAGGTTGCCAATGAATCATTGAATATCTTAATGCAAGTCCAGCTCAGTGTCAATTTAATATAGTCACTGGGCCAGCCCTGTGGTTTTAGCATGGGAAGAGAATGATATGCTATGATTTTACATTGATTATCAAACTCTCATTTCTAAACCAGATAATTTCCTCTTCCACCAACCAGCTGGAGTTCTTTTCTACATTACCCAGAAGATGACATGACTCAGTGAGGTTTGATTATTTTAATTTTATATAAACAACAAATTCAAATTTAAGCTGGTTACTTTCTCTCTTGCATCTCATTGTTGCAAATTGAAAATTGAAAAAACCTGCTATTAGCAGCATGAAAATATCTTATAAAGAATAATAACAAAAGTTTTAAAAAAATGGAATAATATGTAGGGATATCAAAACCGAAAAAGCACAGGAACAAGATTGGGATGGTACCTTAGCAACAAAATTAAACTAACCACTTCCACATAACAATCCTGCATAAGCATCACTTCTTTGTGTTTTACTTTTGCTCTATATACATACTTATGTAGGGTTGTTATGTGGAAGTGGTTAGTTTAATTTTGTTGCTAAGGTACCATCCCAATCTTGTTCCTGTGCTTTTTCAGTTTTGATATCCCTACATACTATCCCATTTTAAAAATATTTTTTATTATTCTTGTTTCAATTCTATTTTTAAATGACTCAGTATAATAATTTGTTGAAGTACCCCATTTCATAGTTGGATGTTATCCAATGAATCAATACCTGGAACAGAGAAGGTCAGTCTGTTGTGTGTTTCAGTCAGTATCAAATATGTGATGATTATTCTGTTTCATTCATAGCATTAATATTTTCTGTAGGAATATGGTGTCCAGAAGGAGACAGTACTCAAAGTTTACTGCAATATTATAACTATTCCTTATTAAAATTAACAATAATATATAAATTATAATTATATATATACAATATTATAAACAGAACTGTACTTATGAGTTGACAGATTAGGAATATAGAAAACATTATTCTTGTTTTTTTAAAATTATAATTATTATAATTAAGTTATAATTATGCAAAACAAAAATATGAAAAGAAAACGAGATAACAATTAGTCAGTCCCTTAGGGGTATCATTTATAGTCTAAGAATATATTGATGTTAGATCTAGAATGAAATAGTGAACATGATCTCAGGAAATAGCCAACCTGACAAAGGAAAAACCAAGGCAACAACGTAACCATGCCAACACTAAACTGTATGGTTGATTCCTCTTGATAAATAGAAGTGATGCCAATCTTTTATAAACTATAGCTACTAAAGTAGATTTTACTTCACAAATTCTCTGTTCATAATTTCTCATTGATCTTGAAAAAGAATTAGTAATAATTGTACATAATTATAGCCAAAATCCGTAAGCAGTGACTATGTAATATACCTTACATGTACAGTACACATTTAATTAATAGGCCTAATAATAGTGATAATCATGAAGTCCTAACTGGGTTCAGTTATGTCATAGACACATTAATAGGTGTCTAATCAATATTTTGTTTTTTGTTTTGTTTTTGTTTACTCTTCATTTCTTGATAACAGACTATTATCCATATAAAGATTGAGAACAGTAGGAATAGGCAAATACTGTTTAGAACATAATCAGGTACATCTAATATAATCAGAAGGAAGAAAAACATAAGATTTTAGATATGAAGTCAGGTGATCTATAATTACCTGTGACAAACAAGTGTGGATTGATAATATAAACTAATAATCCCACAGTTAATCTTGTCACTTCAATAATAGAAGACCAAGGACTAAAATGATAATATTTTGTAATAACTTCTATAGCTATGAAAAATTCAATACAGTGTAAAGGTCACATGACAGCGATATTTTGTACATAGATTTAAGTATTATACTATAGCTATCGTATTATATTGGTAGTATATACTTACTGTTGATCATATATTAATCCAATACTAGTGAGACATATTGTAAAATATATTGCCAAACACAATGACATCATATATGGAAAATCCTATAACATATATATTATAATTATATATTTGCTAATTATAATAAGTGTTACAACTTACATTGTACCTCATTATTAGCAGTTGGCCATTAGCCATCACGAGAACAGCATGTATAATAGAATACAGGTCTACCCAATTAGGAACAACATTGTTATATGGTATAATGTTTTCTGGTACCTGAAGAATAAAATATAATATACTGTATATGTCAGGATATTTTCAAAGCAGAATTTTATAAATTTTGAGGTTAGCTTCAGAAACCATCACACCTTTGTGGATGTGAGAAGTAGCTTCAAAATGGCATATTGGATATGATGATATTAATATTGTAATCCAGGAGTTAAGATACTTTATAGTATGTTTTTAAGCATAGCTGTTAACATGTAAACTTGACTAAATTTGAAGTATATTACATTTGGTGATGTGGGCCCAAACTTTGAACACCATGAAATTTTATATGTTATACATACAAGTCATTTTACCTCTGGAATACCCGTGGGGTCACCAAGTCTCCATTGACTTCCTGGAGTCCAACCTGGTCCTTTGAACAAAATGTTTAATTTAGTAGTAAGACCTTTGGCATTCCATACTGACTTTATAATATATACCCAGGGATGAATCTATGTGGATCAAATGATCAGTCACATATATATATTAAGAGTTACATGCATGATTTCAAACCATTGTCCACAAAGGATTAAATGTTTCAACAGGATGTACTACTCCGTAATATATCTTGTCACCCTCAGCTTGAAATGTTCCAAACATGCGATCCCATATAATAAATACACCACCTATTGAGAATTTCACAATTCATAATGAATAAATATGGTGTTTCTGGTTGTAACCAAAATGGGATTACGTCATTGAGAATACGTAAAATTATTCTAGGGTCTTTCATTGTTAGGGTTGGGTTAAGGGTGCAGTTTTTATTTATAGAAGCAACAGTTGCATCAAGAAACTGCCATATTAATTAAGTACATACCAAAGTTCTTGTCAATACAGTATCTATTTATACCTGTTAAATTAAGTATAGTACAAGTCATCATAACATCATTATAATGATATCATCTTACCATGATGAACTCGATGATGTGATGGAGTATTGAAAATATATTCCAATGGACCAAGTTTATTAACACACTGTATGAATATGAGATAAGTGGAGTAATTCTATTATTCAGTGTTACCTCTGTGTGTATCCAAATCTGGTATAACAGGTTAAGCTGTTCATGCACAATAAATTGAGTTGGTGGTATAGCCAGTGCAAATGACATGAAGAAGAACTGTTGAAATAAAATGTGAATGAAATTAAATAGCAACTATTAAGTTACACTAACTGGTAATATAAATCTCTTAGTAACTGAAATTCTTGCAGAAGCTGTGAGATTATATTCTTCTGAGCTGTGATGTACTGAATGAGATGCCCAGAGGAAGTTAATTTCTAATGAAGATGGATTATAAACAGTCACTTTATTGTTAAAAAAATTCAGTGTTCATCATCCTGAAAAATTAAAGCTGAGGATAAAGTATGCTATTTCTCCTAACACTAAAACTCATTACAGATAACAAGATATCCAGTGAGTTAATGTGTGAGTACCTGCTAGAATAGCAAGTGACTAACTGATATTCATTCTAGTTTATAGTAGGGTGATTTAAACAGCAATTATTGTGACAACAGCAAATTTTAATAAAACACTTCTGAAGTTGAAACCTTCATCGGGTGATATATTCATTCTTAGACCCAATAGAACTGTTACAATTATAAGAACAGATATATACAAAATTCTTTTCCAGCTATTATTACAAATAGAGAACAGACAGATGCAATAATAAAAATGATAATAAAAAAAACATTTTCAATAAAATGAAAGAAAATAGAGGGACATCAAAATCCAAAAAGCATGCAAACAAATTTTGGGAGGCTAACATGGGACCCAAATTAAACAAACCACTTCCATATAACCCTACATAAAGTACTTACACCGCTATAAAGCAAAATACAAAGAGTTGTACTTATGTAGGGTTATATGGAAGTGGTTTGTTTAAGCCTCCCAACCTTGTTTGCATGCTTTTTGGGTTTTGATGTCCCTACATTTTCTTTCATTTTATTGAAAATGTTTTTTTATTATTCTTGTTTTCACTGTTTTGCAAAGCGTCATGTACTAAACACGTGGTAGAAGTACGTTTTCACACCGAGACTTTAGAGGTAGACTTGAGAAATTCTTGATTGTTTTTCGAAGGAAAACAGAGAATTAGATGTAAGATATATTATACATTGATATTCTTATTTTGTTTTTTAGGATATAACGTTATAACAGTTTTAATTAATGCCCATAAATGTTTTTCAAATTTATATTTCTATTCCATGTAACAAAAGTATTGTATGTTTCATATACAAACTTTATTATATTTTGAAAAAAATTGTAGTGCTTTGTATTACTTTGCCACGTAGGCGAGGGTCCCGTCCCGATGGCGCTTGTTATAATCCGCAATTTTAATTTCCCTATCTAGTCCAATAGATACAAGAATAATGAAAAGTATGTAGGGATATATATCAAAACTGAAAAAGCACAGGAACAAGATGGCTTTGGCAACAAAATGAAATACCACTTCCACATAACAAATACATAAGTATCACTTCTTTGTGTTTTGCCGTTGTGTATACTGATGTAGGTTGTTATGTGGAAGTGGTATTTCATTTTGTATAGCCCGTGGAAAGCGGGATGGCCCTACGGGCCATAATAATAACTAGCTCCCTTCAGCGGTTTTTAAGCTAGGCAAGCATAGTATGCTCTAAGCATAGTGTAGAATGGTCATTGAATATTATCTAGAACCATAATAATAATTTACATACGAATGTTTGCATAAATGAATAAACTAAATGTTACGTCTCTCCGACTCTGTTTGATTTTCTCTGTACTTGCCTTCAGTAGTTTAAGCTAGGCATGCATAGTACCTTCTAAGTGTAGTACTCTATATACAGGCTCATTCTATGCCTATCTCTATCAAATGTTAGCTGGGCTTCTCTCTTTATATTAGTTAGTCTTGTTGTTAGTATGGGTCTGGCTATGCGAGACTATGGTAGTCTATATTTATGTTAGCTGGGCTTCTCTCTCTATAAAATTATCAGTTAGTCTTGTGCGCATCAAACGTTTACGTGCACGCACGAGAATCTCTATCAGATGTTAGCTGGGCTTCTCCTCTATATCAGTTAGTGTTGCACGTGTTTGTCTATGTCTTTCTCTATCCAATCACTAAATGCGCTCTCTTGCCTACACACAAGATTTGGGAAGTCTCTCCATTCCCCAAAATTTATGATCGTTTTTGAAATCTTCCAGGAACGTCATATGTAGTTTAAAAAGACGGAAGAGTAACAGTTTTAAAAAAGAAACAGTGCACTTTCACTTGCCATCTTCTAACGAGTAATAACGATATTCATTGTTTACAGGTGGTCTAGTTTTCATACCAATTCCTTAGCTGGGACAGAAAAGTCAACTCAGATTCCCTCCCCGCCGTCTGATCTCAAAAATAGGATTAGTCACTACCTGTCTAGAAGATGCTGTTAGTCATAAAAACACTAGATATATGTGTATATTAAGACTTTTTAGCGGAGATTTCAGCAGTGGCGTAGCTAGCTTCTCAAATTTGGGAGGGCCTAAAATTGTGCACGCCGAAAAATATTCACCGTATATTAATTATTTGTGAGGGGTGTGGTCTATTAAATGAGTGCCGCGCCGCACCGCACTACATTTATGAGCGCATTTATATTTTATAGAATGTATACTTACCTCTTCGTCCAATAATCTAGTAACGTTGACACACGTTTTCTGCTGTCAGCTGACATCTTTTTTAACACAATGCATTGAAATTCATTTTGGGTAGGCACTGAAAAAATTTGGGTGGGCCTGGCCCGTCCAGGCCCACCCCTGGCTACGCCACTGGATTTCAGCTCATCACTTCCAATTGAAATGTATGCGGTCATTGTTTTTCGGTGACATTCCTACATAGAGAGTACTATTGCACTCTCTGATAAACAACATGTACTGTATTGCTTCTAAGTATATTTGACCCATGAGCCATGAATAAATTGCCTAGTCTCAACTCTTAATATTATAAACAGATTTTACTAACATACTGGATATATGTTTTAGCAACAATTGATAATGATGTCAATGCTAACTTACCATGAGACATTCTGTGGAACCAGTAAAACATGAAATCATAGCCAATGAAACATATCCACCAAGTAATGGGTGAATCCCAGGGTAAATCAATTATATGATAATTCTCATAAATCCAGACATATGCTGTGATTTCAAAACCTTTGAAAATCACAAGTTTAGCCTGCAATCTGATAGCTGAAATTGAAATTGATGAAAGAGCACTTTTCACACTTATTCCAGATTTTCCCTGAATCCATCTTACAAATATTTCCAAAAGAAATAGTAAAGTAAGCTGAGCAGCAGCCTGTACATGGAATGTATAATTATCATATATATATAATTATATAAGACCAGCTCTGAGAAAACCAGGCTTATGGATTAAAATTTCAAAAATGATTTTTTTTGTTTTACCCCAATAGAGTGTTAAAATTAATTAGTTCTAGAATGGTATATCATACATCCCAATCAAGATGAAGACAAAGCCACAACAAGTGATTAAACCTTTGAACTCATTAATCTTCTATCTAAATTCAATCCATAAGCCTGGTTTTCTCATGTTATGTCATGCTTTATCAATGCCTGTCATATCAAGTTTAGAATTACCTATACAAGGAAGGAAACATTTATATCTATAGAACATATAACTTTTCAAAGCAGTACATCAACCAAACAAATTTTGTCAAGAGAGTAAAGACTGACATAATTATAAGCTATATTAATATAATCCAATTGCTTTATAGCTATGTTTATACCACTAAAGTAGCAAATACTTGTTCACTTGTTTGCATGGGTCCAAGTCATAATTTATGGAAAGATGGACTACTTTGAAAAGTTATATGCTGTATTTAAAAGCCTATATAAATTTTGACTAGGTACTGGTAGACTTCAAACTATACAAGGAAAAAAAATAACGTTGGAATTCTTCTAAAACCTTCTGGTTCTAAAGTTATGACAATTTTTATAACTCACAGTTACCGTTTCACCACTTTAAGATGAAACGAGGGCGATAACGAGAGTAAATATGGACACACAAAACACAAGTGATCCTCTTGCATGGCTGTCGCTAGCCAAGAAACGCTTCAAACCAAAAACAATCGATGTTATCGCTACTACATCACCATTGATGCAAGATAGAGAGCTACCTAGCTCCACCTACAGGTATGACGTACGTACGTACGTACGTGCTGCAGCGTCATGTACTAAACACGTGATCGAGGTGATTCAATACGTTTTCACACGTTGAGGTAGACTTAAGAACTTCTTCATTGTTTTTGGAAAACAGAGAATAAGATGTAAGATATATATATATAAATTATACGTTTCTTTCATTGATATTCTTACTTTGTCTTTAAACAGTTTTAAATTCAGTACTCTTCTATTTTGACGGCGTTGATAGCACTGAAACCCACTGCATTCATAAAAAGCACTTCTTCATTTGTTTTCAAAATGGTTCTTGTGGCTTAGTTGTTTTTAGTTGAAATCCAACTGACAAAATTCACGTTTTCCCATTGTATTAGTAAATTTATAGTTTTTTTAATTACTTCTATTCTTCTGTGTGTATTACACATAGATATCAAGAACCTCAGCTCTAATATATAACTTTACTTTAATAGCAACATAATATCTATTATGATGTACATATTATACAATATTATCACATCTAGTTTCGATACACATAATTATTTACAATTACTTACAATTATTTACGTTTAAACTTCATACATCACAATGTAGTTAAAAGCTTTTTCACGTTACTACTTAACCATGTAGGCAAGGGTCCCGTCCCAATGGCGCTCGTTATAATTATGTGATTCACCATGGTAACTAAAACTGATTGTATTACATCTTCATGAAATACATATATGTGAAATAACATTCCTTCAAAAGAAATAGCACATGAAATTGAATTATGACGAGATGAATTACTTCAAGAAAAATGAACATGCATGGCCCCTTGTCTAAAGTGTATACTTTGGAGAGGGTCCCATGCAGGCCTTGTTCATTGTAAACTACATGGTTTCGAATTGAGTATTATTTACGTAAGACTTGATTGGAATACCAGGTATACGTAACTATGAAGCTGTCTACTTTCAATTTCTTGCCAACAATCAAACTAAGTACTTGTATGGCTTCATTAAATATTAGAGCAGCCACTTTGGCTTAGAAAAATGATGAACTCGTATACTTTACTGTTCCGTGACAGCAAGGTTCTCATTCATGCCACATTCATTGTAAACTGGTATTCTCATTGAGTCTTATTGTGTATGGTATACATAATTTATTGGTTAGTACAGTTGCAACAATTCAACAAGATGCACATTGTTTTGAAATCCATGCCAAAACCATATATATATTATATATACTTTGAAATAAGCTTGAAGCAGTATAAATTATGAAGCTGTCTATTTGATTAAAGTAATTAATTGTGTCTGATCATCAAACAAAAGTAAAATAAAGTATACATACAGGGGTGGATACAGGATTTATTGTTTGGTGTGGTTGATCTCAGCGCAAAATTTTAGCTAATTAATTATTCATAAAGGGCATGGTAAATTAATTAACAAAAGAGAAAAAGTCAACTAGAGTTAGTTCTCCAACACTGATTTCTGGAAGATGCGCCTAGGATGTTGTTGAATGAAAGCCTTCAAAATGTCTTCTACTGGAATTCTCTCCTGGTAATGCATAGCAAAATGTAAACATTAAGTTTATTTCAAAGTTCAAATGTTTTGGGAGGGTTGCAACACCACAAAAAACCACCCTTGACATACACTGCAAAACAAATAGTTATAATAACTAATTCAGTGGTTAATATTGCAAGGATTTAACAATTAGTAGGTTTTTCAGAATACGTACATGTTTTACCATAGATTATAGTTGAAGCACTAGGAGTGCTGCAGCTGACTACTTTTATTTCATGTCAACAATAAAACATTTAGTGTTATACCTATATTGGTATAGGTAATGTATAGGTGCCTATACCAAGGTATAGGTAAATATAGGTATAGGCAAGTAGTATAGGGCAGATACAGATACTTTATAGACCAAGTTTTGAAATTCTATAGTACTATTTTACTGTAGGAAAAGATTGATACAACAGTCAGAATCATCTTTTTTGAGCTTTTCCAATAGTTTGGAGTTTCATTTTCCAACAGAAATGGCTATGTAGAATAGTGCTAAAAATTAGGGATGCATATACTGGAAAAAGGAGTGAACACAGGTATAGGCAGTTTTAGTTGCCTATAATATCTGTATCTTAATTATAGGCAAAACCTAGCATAGCTACAACACTAAAAACATTATTTACCACTAATGTAAAAGTAAAGTATATATACACTACGAATTAGTGCATGTACACTTTACTACTCCCCAATGGCATGCAGGGTCCATGCAGGCTGTGTTCTTTATGAACAGGATTGTATGGTATATGTAATTTATTGGTTAGTATACAAGCACTGTTTGAATTATTGACAATCCCTCGTAAAAGTTCACTTCAATTTCTACCTATTGGTTTCATGACAGCACAGAGTTGGTATATAGTGAGTATGTGCCACAAAACAGATCCTTTTTCATAATAATAATAATATATATTATTACACTGTAAGGACTTAATAATTAGTTGTTTATTCAGGATACATATCTTATATCACAGACACTTTGTACTAATTATAGTTGATTTCAGGGTGCTGCTGTCTAATTTTATTACATGTCAAAGATTTAGTGTAATTTATGCTAAAAAGTAGATGTAATTGTATCTGGCCATGAAAAGGGTTTGTAAATGCGCTTTAATTTATACCTTTCAATACTTGGTGTACATTATGTCGTAGTAACATCATGCATGTAAGTCACAACATCCTCTATGACAATTGACAAACATAATATAAATAATATTGAAGCTGATAAAACTCATGCTATTACTCCACGGAACTGTATACTAAATAATAAAATTTTTATTTTAATTAACTATTTAATTTTTGCAGTGATATAAACAACGCACCTGCTCTGTATAATGTGGTATTTCTTCAATTTTACTGAAGTAAGTTTGACTTGGCTGTACTATATAAAACAATGGTAAAAATCCTTTGAGAAACCTTGTAGCATTTGAATATAGAACATCTGTACTTGCACTGGTGAAGTTGTCCATACTGTAGGTACCGGTCTTCGTATCAAACAGCGCGAGTTTCGTACTGAACCTAGTCGTTTATATACCGCGTCACAGAGCAGAGACGGATATAATGCGACCTACATGAGCCCCTCCTACAAAATCATTATATCCGGGGGAGATTCTGCACTAGGGACACCTTATCACTAGCTCACTAGATGGTAAGATGTACATATATAGCAAGAAAAAGTGGGGCTTTAATAAGCCCATTGGTTTATATGTAATTTCACAATTCAGAAAAATTTACTATGGCGAGTAAAGATGTTCATTTTATTGCTGCCACAGCTATAGTATATATAATATTTTATAGATGATGAGAATAAGTGCACTGTATGTAGATGGTGAACAAAGATGATGAAGAGACAGCACGTCAGTAGATTGGCTGTAACTTGTGCACACAATGAGGCTGTGCGGTGTTCATTATAATTATTTCAATAGGCCGACTGTGCGTTGTAGTGCACAACTGCGCATGCTCGTCCATAAACATGGCAGAAGTGGAGGGAACTCGAGAGGGAATGAAAGTTTTCTTGGAAACAGGATCTAATGTTTTTTCAAGCTGTTCTTTGTTATGGCGAGAGGTGTGTATTGGTCGTTTTACTGGAATATCTTCTTTTGAAACAGTAACGGAGTCCACAGCTAGTGGAGGTGCATTCCATTTTCAAGGCAGTGGGCAAGTGTCTTCCACGTGTAGAAACAGATCCATTTTATGGTAAACAATAATTATAAAGTAATGATCAGTAATTATAATTGTTTTTGTTTAGGCGTTACTATGACAACATTGTGGAACTTGTTGAACTGTCATGGGATCGTGACCTAGCAAACAATGCTCTCAGACTATGTATGTCTCCAGAATATGGACCACTTCTGTCTAATTTGAATATTTATGAACTAGCCTCTCATGTGGTAATTTTGTTCACTACAGTAACTACTGTATTCAGACTAGTATTACCACACCCAGAAACCATTGTTAAGGTATTTTACTATAAATCCAATATTGTTAATGATCAGGTTTACGACTGGGCAGATCGATCGATATCTACGATACTTACAATATTTCAACAATATTGATACTCTTCGGTCATATATATACCATACCATATTAAATGTATGTGTCTGCCACATCTCTATTTTAATCTGACACATCCAAATTTTCATAGCTCTTCCACATTTTTAACTGAATTTGTATAAAATTTGATATTTATCTAACCACATGCACATGGTCATTATCAATGTCAATGATATCGTTACTCAATATCATCGACATTGATTCAAAACTATTTGGTATTGTATCAAAATGGTATCACCCACCACTAATCAGGTTTTGCATTTCAATATTACTTTACATCTCATCTTCTTTGTTATTATTATGATACGATCATATCACGGGTAATGAAGCTGTACCAAAAACAACTAAAGCAATGTTTATGGCCTGCAGAGTGCAGGGCCATCCATATGATTATTTTTCCATGTGTATGTATATACATGTATATAATTAAATATGTGACCATGGATGTGAAAATCAGTCATTTGTCAAAAAATAATTTTTTCAAACTCTTATATTTCAATGCTCGTTACTCAGCCATTTTGCACATGAATCTAACTAAATTTGGGATGTAAGTAGAGCCATCGTTGCTATTCCTGGGTACCATGTTTCATTGGCTACTTATGCGAACTATAGAACGTGCGCTCATGTTCTACAGACTAGCTACTTGTAGCTTTACGTAGAAACTGGAACTAATAGCTGTTCTAGGTGCAATAAAGTTTTGGAAACACATGGATGTTAATTACAATAATTAATTGCATTCTTTGAATTCCATTGAGATAGATTCAATTCACACGTTTCGCCAGACCTTTCCTCCCTCATGCTAAGGGGTTGGGCTCGCCAGAGTGGGTTTCCATGATCTCGGTCAATATTTCTACAGACTTAGTAATATCAGTTTATAAGAAATGCGAGCTTTCATTTAGAAAATGTGTCTAAGGGGGGTCGGTACATATACATGTAAGGGTTATTGTAGTGAGCATATAGGCAATCAGATTTCAAGAGGGGACACAACTCTAAGTGGGGCTAATACCCCCTAAATGAAATCCTGAATGACAACTTTACAATTATAATAAGTGTATTAAAATGTTAGGAATTAATCTTTGTGTTTATAGGACCCAAAACTGTCATCAGCTGGTAAAGGTTTACAACCTTCAATATTAACATTTGCAAGAGATGATAGTTTGAAGGGTAATAATGCTGCTAGTATTATCACTGGGACATCAGATGTCATTTTATCCACTTGTTCATCATATTCATGGATTGGTATGGAGGGTGTGGCTACATATGCTATTGGTAGTCCTAACGGATCTATATACTGTGTTAAACTACCACCTCCTGGAACAAATGGTATATGTACTAACTATAACTAAAATTAAAACCCCTTTTAGTAAGGCATTGTGACATTTAGTTAACTAAACTACAAGTCTATTGTAATAACTATAACTAAAACTAAACCCCTTTTAGTAAGCCTATTACTTCAGTTAACATGTATAACTAAATGTTTGAGAAATGAGGCATACTATAACTATAACTAAATGTTGTCATTTTCAAACTAAAACAACACAATATATTATATTATAATTGTGTGTTTATGAAACTGATTTGTTTTGTAGATAAAATTAATAATTTTGAGTGAGTGCTAACCTTCACTAGTCCACCAGTGGAAGTAGGGCTGGGGATCAGCTGAGATTCTGAAATCGATTATCACTAACTTAAAAATCGATTGATAATCAATTAAAATTAGCGGAAGTTATTAGGCCAATTAAGTCATTTCGTGCAGGAAACTCCTCCCATTTGATGATCAAAATGCTTCCTGTCACTTCCATATTATGCATTATTTGCTCAAAAAATATGTCTTTTGGAATAATTAGCATAATTGATATTACAGACGTATAATTGATAATCAGAAGAATTTTCAAATATCAATTGATTAATCAATCAATCATCCCGGCCCTAGCTGGAAGCCATTTAATACTAACAACCCGATAATCCAATATACCTATATATCAGCTAAAATTTAGTATTGGTTAATTGTGACTTTTGTGAGTGATGAAGTGTACTGGTAATGTCATTTCTTGTGATAATATCATCACTTTTATGATACTCATGATTATTGAGATAACATTTTGATTGAATCGGAAACCACGAGGTAGGTACAATATTAGATTGGTATCAGTTATCAGTACATATCATCAGTCTATCAAAATAGTAGTAAAATCTTTTATTAGTTATTTAATAATTATTATGTACTTACAGATGTACACTTGTACAGTTGTGTATTCATGTATAATTATATATATTGATAGGTTTTCCAGAGAGATTTGAGTTACAAGAGCGATCTGTGATAAAGAGATTTTGGAACATGTTACCATCTGGAATGAGGTGATTCACAAATCTTGTTTAATGTGTATTTCATCTTATAAATGATGAAATCTTTAATAACTTTATATATTTAACCCTTGCCTGTGTAGGCGGTGTGTATGGTTACTGTAATCGTTTTGTCTGTTTGTCTGTCTATCTGTTGACAAAATTCCAGCGAACCTATGAACATTAGCACACACTACCAGAAGACTTCAAATCATACAAGGATCAAAAGTAACAACAGGCTTTTGCTAAAACCTTTCTGTTTTAAAGTTATGACAATTTTTGTAACTCATCGTCACCATTTCACAACTTTCAGTAGACGTCTGGTAACAAAAGAGTTTACTGAAGTAGCTCATCTTTGTCTGCAGTTATTTTCTTGTCAGTGACTGAATCATTCTTGTTCCCCAAATCACACTTGTAGCGAGGGTTCTGTACTGGGAGTGGATTCTTTATGCCAGTCATGAGAAGTACATACCGTACTTGAACAATATAGTACTTGTAATACATGTACATGTAAGTATGTTGTCAATGTACTTGTACTTGAACTATATAGTGCTTGTAATACATGTACATGTAAGTATGTTGTCAATGTACATGTATGTACTTGTAATACATGTACATGTAAGTATGTTGTCAATGCACTTGTACTTGAACTATATAGTGCTTGTAATACATGTACATGTAAGTATGTTGTCAATGTACTTGTACTTGAACTATATAGTACTTGTAATACATGTACATGTAAGTATGTTGTCAATGTACTTGTACTTGAACTATATATAATTACTACAAGTACATGTGAAATATTGATACAATGATACTTGAGGTTTGATAAATCACTTCTCAGAAACACTTATATAACCTTCCAGGAACACCAACCTCATTTACTGTAATCTGATTGGTCAGTTTACTATTGTTGATTGAACACTATAACTTGTAGAATTTTGTGGCCATGGTAATGACTTTATAATATAGGTTTCAGTCCCCCGTTTCACACATTTTAATGATTTCACTGTGGGTAACTGGTATTATTAGTGTAGTGGTATATACATTTGTAGCTTTATGATGGTTTTCACTTGTTTATCACAATATACATGTATCATAAAGTTGATACTTGTACTAATTTAAAACAGTGTATTGAAATTTGACACATGATATCAACAGACAATAGGTATGATGATGATACTAGAAACATTATGACTTGCCTTGTACATGTTCAACTCATGATGCAATACCCTCTTTAGAAATGATTAATATTCTACTATATTGTACTGAAATCATCTGTTATTTCATGAAATACACTTAATTCTACCATGACTAGATTGAATTGACCAATCAGATTGCTTATAATGAGGTTTCTAAATGTGTTATCAAACCTCCCGGTTTTACCAGGAGGTTTGATAACATGTTATGTTGTCAATGTACATGTACAATGTATGTACTTGTAATACATGTACATGTAAGTATGTTGTCAATGTACATGTACAACGTATGTACTTGTAATACATGTACATGTAAGTATGTTGTCAATGTACATGTACAACGTATGTACTTGTAATACATGTACATGTAAGTATGTTGTCAATGCAACTTGAACTATATAGTACTTGTAATACATGTACATGTAAGTATGTTGTCAATGTACTTGTACTTGAACTATATATAATTACTACAAGTACATGTGAAATATTTTGATACTTGAGGTTTGATAAATCACTTATCAACTTCTCAGAAACACTTATATAACCTTCCAGGAACACCAACCTCATTTACTGTAATCTGATTGGTCAGTTGATTGAACACTATAACTTGTAGAACTTTGTGGCCATGGTAATGACTTTATAATATAGGTTTCACACATTTTAATGACTTCATTGTGGGTAACTGGTGCTATTAGTGTAGTGGTATATACTTTATGATGGTTTTCACTTGTTTATCAAAATACTGTATGGCCGGAAAATTTGGCGGTAAATTTAATTTGGCGCTTTGGCAGATCTCCATGAAAACTCTAAATTAAAAGCCACCAACATTTTAATTAACCTTTGAACGTACATAGGTGTGGCATATACCACGCGTATCATTCAAGGTTTCCTTAGTCATGTCTTTGCTAAAGTATTTTAACCGAATACCGAAAGTATTTTAATTGCCGAAGGATGGAGACGTGTATCCTAAGAAGGTGTCCAGCCTAACTCCAAAACAGCTAGAAATAGTTAATCAAAAAGTTCAAGAAGTAAAACGTAATGAAAATTTTGGAACTTACAACAAGTACTCGCCCGAGGAAAGGGCTCGAATAGGGAAATATACTGCCGAATATGGCCCGGTGAAAGCCAGCAAACACTACTCAAAAAATTCTGACAAAAAGCTTCCTGAAAGCACGGCTAAGATATTGAAAAAGGAGTATTTAAATGCGTTACAAAAAAAGCATGCTGACACAACCACTGAAGAATGTGAAATAAAGTCTTTACCCACCAAAGTGCAAGGAAGACCATTGCTTCTCGGTAGAGAATTAGACCAGACTGTCCAAGAGTACATTGAAAACACAAGAAAAGCTGGTGGGGTCATCAACACAGCTATAGTCATGGCAGGTGCAACTGGAGTGGTTGCAGCTAAAAACCCAGAATTGCTGCTTGAACATGGTGGACATGTGCAGATAACCAAGGCTTGGGTGAAATCAATTCTGAAATGAATGGGGTATGTGAAGAGGAAATGCTCTAATGCTGGGAATATATCTTTTGATGGTTTCGAGGAAATCAAAGAAGAATTTTTGTCCGATATCAAAACTGAGGTATTAATAAATTACATACCAAAAGACCTAATCATTAATTGGGACCAAACATGCCTCCACCTAGTGCCCACTGGAGAGTGGACGATGCATCGTTTCAAAGAAAAGATTGTTACTATAGCTCATTCTGACGATAAGCGACAGATAACAACTGTTCTTGCTGCTTCAATTACCGGAGACTATCTGCCACCACAAATTATTTACAAGGGTAAGACTGAAAGATGTCATCCAAAGGTTACTGTTCCAAATGGATGGGCTGTTTGGCATAGTGACAACCACTGGTCCACAGAGGAAACCATGAAGCGATACATAGAAAAAATTATAGCTCCAATTTTTGCTGAAAAACGGGCATCGCATCACTGAAAGTTGAGCCAAACCATCCAGGTATCCAGGTTTAGTTATTTTTGACTGCTTCAAAGGACAAACAACTCCAGCTGTTTTAAATCACCTAGAAAAGCATCATCGATATGCTTTGATCCCACCCAACTGTACTGATAAATTGCAACCTATGGACATTTCCATTAATAAGCCTATGAAAGATGAAATGAAGAGGCATTTTCAATTGTGGTATGCCAGTGAAGTGGAGAAGCAGTTGAAAAGTGGAACTCCGATTAATTTAGTTACAGTTGATGTAGCTGCAGCAGCTGTCAAAGTGAAAAGTGCAAATTGGATTATATCCTCCTGGAGCACCTTAACAAGCAGACCTAATGTTGCTGTCAATGGTTTAGCCATGCAGGAATACTTGATGCTGTTGATTCTGTTATTTGACTGATTATAAATGAACTCATTGTATTTAAATGAAATTATTAATAAAAATGATTTCCATAATTATAATAATAAAGTTAATGAGTGATAACAATGGACATCACTATGCATGAATGGGATCATGCACTAGTTTAATAATAAAACCCAGTGTCTGTAGATCGATGTTATTATACAGTGAATCATATGTACTATTACGTCATCTGTAGATTGACATCTTGTTGTTGAAGCTTGAACACTTTATATCACATCAAAATATTTCTTGAAAATAATGTTTTGGCTTGAGGGCATTTTTAGCTGAAGAATGCCCTTGAGCCAAGACCTTCAATATTTTATTGTATAAACTTTGAAATTCTCTCAACGAATATTCATAGACTTTATGAAATAGTTTAGTGTGTTTGCAGCAATTGCAGGGACTCATTTAGGGGGGTATTCATCCACCTTCACTAGAGTCTTGCCCCCCTCTAGGGATTTGTTTATCGATATTCATAGCATGACAATCCTGTATGTCGGCCTAAACCCTTTCAAATTTGCCACCCTTGATTTGAAGTTTCCTAACAACTGCTGTACTATGTAAAACTGTACAATAGTCACTCATTCAAACTCCCAGAGCCAAATTATTAGAAATATGAACATTTTCTGTATTCATTTAATTTCTCTCATATGACAGAGGAGGTGATGATGATAGCCACGCCCCATTAGCATTGTGTATGCACTCGTTCAGTGGTGAATTAGTATTGATTGTAGTGTATAAAGATTTGAGTTTAAGACTTTGGTCAATACAGGTTAGTATTAATAAAATATTATTATTATTTATTTTGTGTTGTTATAGCAACAGGAATGTTTAATGACTCATAGTTTGTTACAATATCTACCAAAAAATTTGAATCCTGAAAACTGTAAGTTATGTTAATTAACTGACCTGATATACAAAAATGGACACTCCTGCAAAATAATTTTAACAACTAATCTCTTGTCATTCCACCATTTTGTACAGGAAGTGAATGAAATTTGGTATCCAGGAAGAGTGGTTATTAAGCTTCTTAGATACCAAATTTCATCAACGTACTGTACAAAATGGTGGAATAATGAGATTAAATGTTAACATTTATGTGTGATTGGATTATTTTGTGGAAATTGTCCCTTTGGAAACTTAAGTCACATAATGTAATTTATTGTGTACAGGTATTATCTGTTAATATAGAGAAAACGTATCCCTATGACTGCTTTGTGGTGTCCAGCATTCAGTAATCATGGCTGATGCCTGAAACACAACAGCCTATTATAGTTATTGTTTTGATTATCTACTCTCCTTACCTTTTAACCCTTACAGGACTGAGCTTGTTTTTCAAATTTCTTCCCATTTCCAACACTGGCGACTCTATTGCATATATTTTGGCCATTGTTATTTTTCTCTGCCCCAAACTTGGCTCCTTTTCCGACATGGAGTACTACTTCTACCACCTTGCTTGCCGGGACTCGAAAGTCCCCAAGCGCTTAGTAGGATTAAATCAAATGCAGTGCTCTCCCTCTTTTGACTGGAATTATGGCAAACAAAATGACCCCACTGCCAGCTACACCCACGATTTCAGGTTTTACAGCAAGGGAAATGCCTCAGGTGCCCACCAGAGCGCGTGGGCGGGGTCACTGAAACCACAATTTGCGTGGGCAGCAAGGGCTGTGCCCTCTTTGAACCCCAGTTAACGGGGGGACCCCTTTAAAATTCCCCCGGTAGTTGTTATTTAGGCCAAAGGGCGGCCGAAAAACCATCAACTTTTTTAGCCATTTTCATGGGCTTGTGCCTGACGCCAATTACAAGCATTTGGAGAGCTTTGTAAAGCTAGGAACACACTCCAAACCACGTAGGGGTGAAATGTCACATATATGTGACATCAGTCTTCTAAGGGTTAAAGGACCTTGTAGAACTTTAGAAATATACTTCAGGTAGAATAGCTAGCTATTAGTTCCAGTTTCTACATGAGCTAGTAAGCCTACAAGCAACTTTCTTTCTGGCAGTTTCTGCTGCCCTGTGCCACGCCCATTAATTGACTGAGCCCCCGGGAATGACGTACATTGTAACTTCCTTAACTACGTATACGACGCATCCTTGCGTAAGTGACACAAACATATATATATAATTATATACATTAAACCCCGTGGAAAGCAATCATAGGGATGGCCTATGGGCCATAATTAATGCTAGTTTTTCGATCATACTTGTTCTACATGTATACATTGTATGTGAGTTCATTCATTTATAATATAATACTGTTGTGTGTGTGTTTTTTTAGTGAAGTTATCATTACACAATGCTACTGATAGCTCATCTGATGTATTAAGATTTGTAGTATATTTTGGTACATCCACTTTACCACAGGTAATGCCATGATGTAATATGATGTAATGTGATGTCATTATTTTTTATAGTTGAGTATATTTCAGTTGGTGTTGATGGAAAATCAATTAATTCTTGATTGGATTACTAATTACTGCATTCCTCAGGTATCATGTATATTATGTATATACATGTATATGCAAAGTTACTTCGTATAAGAAGTCATGAAATAAGTCCTTTGCTCATTAAAATGTTCATATATATAAGGATAGTATTGTACTATAATTACCCATTCAAATGCAGTCTCAACACTTGTTAATCATGATGTGTTTCTTCTCACTCAAGCATGAAATTATTATATTCTGTGGTTTGAATGAAGTTAAACAAATCATGCTTGAATGAGATGTAATCCTATACCTATTATACCATATGATACAGTGCATGAATGTGGATAAATAGTCTTAATGTGATCCATTGTATACTATTGAATCATTTGAAACTAATAGAATATTAATTGAATCATATGATGAGAAACCAAGATGTCAATCACGTTAATAGTTACTCTTCCTGGATATCAAAATCATTATTTAATGATAATTATATTTAATGATAATTATTATATTTAATGATAATTATTATATTTAATTATTATACTTAATGATAGGGTTATTCAATAAAAGATATATCATTGACTAGTGATAGTATATGGATGTTATTAATTGATGAAGATGGTAAAACACAAATCAGGTGTTGTGACTATCAGGAAGGGTAAGTCCAGAGATGAACATAATTAATATATTCAATAGAAAATATTTTATTATTTAGAATATCTCGTTCTACTAAAGATACAGTTCTGTTATCATATCCATTATCTGATATTGTATTATCTCAAAATAAAGATCCACGGGTAACCACACCCCTTTTAATTAATATTTGTTTTACCGAATTTGGACATAGGAAGGATATCTTGATGAGATATTTTCTATCGATAAGTTCTCTCATCAGGCCATTTTGAAAGCTTTACAGGTAAAAATATCGTATGCAACTGAAATTATACTATATTACCTGTCTATACTGTGACAATATCTGTGTTACACTAGAGATCATATAGAATATGTGTATTGTGACATCCTCTATAGTGACACAGATATCATCTATACAGTAGGGTGTCTGTAGTGACACACATATCATCACTAGTATCTATACAGTAGGATGTCTGTAGTGACACAGATATCATCTATACACTGTGTACAGTAGGGTGTCTGTAGGGACACAGATATCATCACTAGTATCTGTACAGTAGGGTGTCTGTAGTGACACACATCATCACTAGTATCTATACAGTAGGATGTCTGTAGTGACACATATTATCACTAATATTTATACAGTAGGATGTATAGATACTAGATATATAGATAGTTATATATTAATATTTATATATTTATATTATCTATTTAAATGTAGTTGTATGGAAGTCCTCGTTCATTAGATGTTGATTGTACTCGTGATAAATTGAGAGATGAGACTATTAAAAGAATTGAAGAAGAGGTTTAACTTATACATCATGTCATGTTTACCTTATATGGTTGTGTATACTTAGGTAAGATCTGCTGCTAGATCATGTGAGCTGTCACATGATGATTATCGAGAGCTTGTTGTGAAGTGTTGGAATAAATTCTATTCATGTTGTTTGCAATATCAACAGGTTAATAATAACAGCTAGTACTCTATCATGGTAGATATTATAAGGAGCCAATTTATTAAAAAAATGGGTTCCTGATAATATCAATGTACTCATAAAAAATTCATATTTTCTAGTGATGTTTTTGTTAACTACATAACTAAAACCCCTTTTAGTAAGGCATTGTGACTTAGTTAACTGAACTATAACTAAATTACAAGGGGTATAGCTATTTATGACTCTAACTACAGTAGTTACTCTAAAAATTCGTCATGATAGGTTTTGAAATAATAATTTTAAAAAGGAATATTTAGAGTTAAAAAAAGAAAACTCGATTAAACGGAATTAATTTTGTCCAAATTAGAGAATTTTTTGTCAATGATTCGTGAAAATGGCCGACGTGACTCTACGTGTTGAAAGTGTTGTCAGAGGTTACCACGTCTATAAAGAAGATTGGAGTCCTAATATTGGTGACATATTTGGAGTTGAAGTTGAAGAAACAAACATTCATGACAGATACACTGTTGCTGTGGTTGTGAATGATCGTATTACGGGCCATCCTCCCACTTCTCAATTCTCAACTTCAGTAAAGTCACAGCACACTGAGTTCACTCAATTACCAAACTGATTATTAGTACGATATATGAATATTCATGTACCTAGCATGCTAGCATTAGGCGTAGAAACAATTAACAAACAAACACAACAAGCAGCCACAATGGCTTATAAAATTCATAAAACACAGCCACAAAGGGTTTGGAAAATATTAAAGCAGCCATAATGGATTAGCAAATAAGCAGCCATAATGGCTTAGAAAATAAGCAGCCACAATGGATTAGCAAATAAGCAGTCACAATGGCATGGCATAGCAAATAAGCAGCCACAATGGCTTAGAAAATAAGCAGCCACAATGGATTAGCAAATAAGCAGCCACAATGGATTAGTAAATAAGCAGCCACAATGGATTAGCAAATAAGCAGCCACAATGGCTTAGCAAATAAGCAGCCACAATGGCTTAGCAAATAAGCAGCCACAATGGCTTAGCAAATAAGCAGCCACAATGGATTAGTAAATAAGCAGCCACAATGGATTAGAAAATAAGCAGTCACAATGGCTTAGAAAATAAGCAGTCACAATGGCTTAGAAAATAAGCAGCCACAATGGCTTAGCAAATAAGCAGTCACAATGGCTTAGCAAATAAGCAGCCACAATGGCTTAGCAAATAAGCAGCCACAATGGATTAGTAAATAAGCAGCCACAATGGATTAGAAAATAAGCAGTCACAATGGCTTAGAAAATAAGCAGCCACAATGGCTTAGCAAATAAGCAGCCACAATGGCTTAGCAAATAAGCAGCCACAACGGACTTGGACTGTACAATAAGTTACTAAGTTCACACATATATACAATATTATCTCAGTATTATAATATTACTGTCAAGTATTGTCTAATTATTTTCTTGTCAGTAGTCATTCTTGTTTCCTAATCACACTTGTGGTGAGGGTTCTGCATTATGACTCCATTCATTATACTTGTAATTATTAATTATTATTTTTATTTTAGTTGGTACGAAGACCTCTAGGGATATCACATGATCAATCAACTGGAATGATAGTTATTATGCAAAGTGGTACATTCTCATTTCTATACTCTCGTGAAGACCACACCCACTATTCTATTGTTAATCAATCTAATGACATTACTCAATTATTAGAATCCATTGATCTTCTTCATAAACAGGTGTTTAATTAAATATTATAAATTATTATTATAATTATTTTAATTAGTTGAGTCCAGAGGTATTTGAGTCTTTCCTGAGTGATTTGCGTTACCATGGTGATGCACAAACCATGGCCAATGATATAGCAAGTGCTGTATTATCAGAGTAAGTTTATCACATGATTTAGTATGCTTGTCACATGACCTGATACTTCTTGTAGGGAAAGAGATGATGTAAATGAATTTATAATGCATCTCCAGGAATTGTGAGTGTACTATAAATAGATAAAATATATCATAAAATAGATATAGAATATGATGACAGTGGAAATGTACTTTAGTATGTGATATTATTTACAGGATCTCCCCAGAAATAAAAAGTAAAGTGATGATATTTGTGTCTTAGATAGATCCATTTTGTGGCAGAAAAAGAGTATTATAATACCATTTTTAAAAAAAGCAATTTTTAATGAAAAAAATTGCTGTTTCACCACTTTCAGAAGCAAAAGAGCACATGAAAACACAACTCATCTTGTTTGAAAGTTAAATCACAGCTTGAAGTCGTGTATAATTGAGGCTGGTACACATGGTCGCTTCATCTATTTTATTTCACTCACGTAATTGAAGTAGTGGCTGGTACACATGGTCGCTCCACCTATTTTATTTCACTCACGTAATTGAAGTAGTGGCTGGTACACATGGTCGCTTCACCTATTTTATTTCACTCACGTAATTGAAGTAGTGGCTGGTACACATGGTCGCTCCACCTATTTTATTTCACACATGTAATTGAAGCCACAAAACTGTTTTCTACATAATTTTAGCATTGTGTTTACTCCTGTCTCTTGGAGTGCAAGTTGTAACACACACACATATAATATTATCTCATTGCAATTGGGATGAGCCTGAGCACTTTATCAATTATGTGGAAAGTTTACATTGTATATATGTACATATGTACATGTGCGTATTCTGTAAATGTGTTTTATACACATTCATGAAAGGGGACAGCTTAATGAGGTGAAGAGGAGTGCAATTCAGTGAATGAAAAGAACCTGATAGAGCTCGCAATAGATATACATGTAGAGGACAATAAGAGGTGTGGAGACTTCTGAGCAAAGAGAAGAAAGATTGCTGAGTTTGTGAGATGTTATCTAACCATGTCTTCTCGGGCTCACCCCACAATGTTCAACACACATGCTAACATTCTCTAGTAATAATAATTATTATTATTACTGTCAAGTATTGTCTGCAATTGTCTGCTAATCATTTTTGTTTCCTAATCACACACTTGTGTGATGAGGGTTCTGCACTAATGAGTGCATTCATTATAAATCTTGTCATACAATAATATTTTATCCTACTAGGTGTGTTAGTATAAGTGATATCCAGTCAACACTTGATGATATTATTAATAATCTTAATCCAGTTATGACTATTCATGATGATGGAAGTGTACCTTCATCTGGAACTGGTTTGGATATTGCAATCGCTGATTTGTATTCTAGCTCATTGTCATGCCGACTGATTTCTAATGCATTGTGTGAGCTTTGTTGCCATCGGTTACAGTATACTCGTGATCTTATCATTGTCCTATGTGTGTTGAAGTTGTGTTCATTCAATGTATTATCACTGGTGAGTTTATTATTATTATTATTATTATTATTATTATTATTACTATTATTATTAATTATAGTCTGATAGTGGTATCAGTCAATATATTGATAAGTTTATTGATATATTGTATAATTATCATATATTATACATCTTGGGAACAACAAAAGCCACTCCCATTCATCAAACCACACTGTGAGTTGTGTGTGTGTGTGTGTGATGTAATATGTTTCATAATGTTATACTGTGATCATGTGATGTATTACATGATTTGTGATGTAATAGCTGTCATATTATAGATGTGTTTCATAATGTTATATTGTGATCATGTGATCATTTGATATATTACATGTCAGTGATGCTATTACATCTAATAATGTGATGTAGTATGGTTGTCATAGTGATGCTATTACATAATTATAATTATAATAGATGTGTTTAATAATATGATGTAATATGTTGTCATAGTGATGCTATTACATAATTATAATAGATGTGTTTAATAATATGATGTAATATGTTGTCATAGTGATGCTAATCTGAAAATGTTATCAGAGCTCAATATATCAGACGACAGACCTCTAATACCTTCAGGATTTAAACTTGGTATGTACATAAATTATTAATTTGTTTCTGATTATTGATTTAACCCTTTAGCAACTGGATGTAGTATATTAGAGGTATATGTATCATCTGTTGGACGTGGTCATGTGATGAGATCATTATTACATCATTGTCCATTTGTACCAGGTATTCCAGTACATGACCACTGGACTAATGTGTTGCCATGGATACTAGATGTACTGCTTCAACAAATGTATCCACTATTACATCAAATATTATGATATCATTATTTGAGGTATTAACCCTTAGAGGACTGAGCCTGTTTTTCAAAATTCTTCCCATTTCCAACACTGGCGACTCTATTGCATAAAATGTGGCCACCGTTCACTTTATCCCAAACTTGGCTCCTTTTCCGACATGGAGTACTACTTCCACTAACTTGCTTGCTGGGACTCGAAAGTCTCCAAGCGCTTCATAGGATCAAATCAAATGCAGTGCTCTCCCTCTTTTGACTGGAACTGGGGCTAACAAAATGACCCCACTGCATGTTGGCACCAGCTACACCCACGATTTCAGGTTTCACAGCAAGGAAAATGCCTCAGGTACCCATCAGAGTGCGTGGGCGGGGTCAAAAATGGAAAATTCATCAGCAGCAAGGGGGCTGTGCCCCCTTCGATCCCCCGCATTAACAGGGGGACACCCCCTTTAAAATTCCCCCCCCGTCATTGTTATTTAGGCCAAAGGGCGGCCGAAAAACCATCAACTTTTTTAGCCATGTTCATCAGCTTGTGCCTGACGCCAATCACAACCATTTGGACAGCTTCGTGTAGCTAGGAACAGACGGCGAACCACGTAGGGGTGAAATGTCACATATATGTGACATCAGTCCTCTAAGGGTTAATAATGCTCTCCTATTTAATTAATCAATTTGTCTAATTATTAATTTTTGATAAAAGCATTTTTAAAGATACTTTGAAACAATGCAGTATACCTCATAATGCCGTGCTTTAGCTTGTGATTATTTAGTGACACTTGTGACACTTAACACACTATATAGATGGCCACAGAGTATGTATCTCAACATCTATCAATTCTTATTGGTTGATTGTCAGTACAATACGTTACAAGTAAAGAAATAATTTTCCTCTTATAATTTGATATAATATGGTATTATTATTATTAGATGTTACATACAATGATGCTAAATTTAGTGGATAGAGATTGGGCAAGTAGAGAATTTCTAACTGGACAAAGTTATCTCTTTACTGGAGAAATTGATAAAGCTATTGATTGCTTTGTGTCTGCATCATCAGGAATAAATACAGGTTTGTGTCACATGACATCATCAAGGGCAGCGGAACAGGTGGGGCTGATGGGTTTAAGTCCCACCAATGTTTCATAAACATGAGCTAAGCCCCACCAATCATAAACCCCAAATTAATTAATAAATCAATTAGCAAAATTTCAGGCACACTAAATCAGTCACATTAAATACCATGTAACCAATTATATGCAGTTGTCACTTATAGTCAACTAAATACTACTTTGAACTCTAGTCTACAAAAATAGTGATGATTAGCACAATCTGCCATTTTTATTATCATCATTAATCAATCAATAAATATTGGCCACACCCCTCATGAATAATTAATTAGCCTGGGATCTAAACCTGCCATTCACTAAGTTCTGCTGCTTATGGATATCATACACTGTTTCTATTGGATGATGAATATTTTGTTGTATATATATGTGATAACTAAATACCATCATTTGTAATAATATTGATGAATAGTAGATGTTAATCTCTCTATTCAAGCAGCCATTTTGTACATTTCTTTGGCTTCCTGTACAAATAAGTGTATAGCGATATCTATTTATTTATAAATATAATCAGGAGCCCATAATGAGAAAGTGTAAGAGTAGGAGCGGTAAATGACTACGCATTTAATTAAATTGGTCAAACTATCTGTCTGACCGTCTGTTACTATTTTTAGACCTACGTGTATAGGCCTTCGTTAAACATGGGGTCTACATCTCGACGATCTCCAACGTTAGCAATGAAACAAACACGTCTGGAGGCAGAAATGGAGTCCACTACTATCAGGAAAGTGAGAGCATGCTTTGGGGAAGCCGAGAAATAACTGTTTAGTCCTATTCAAGAGTGTTTGACATCATTTCCTTCTGTGTTTGAAGTGATTGCAGTGAAGGCTTCCTACTACTTTGTCAATGGCTTCACTAGGAACATCTTCACAGTATACACGAGCCAGAAAACTTAAATCAATGTAGCTGTTCATTTTCTAGAAGCCATATTTAACGAAGGCGTATACACATGGGTTCTAAAAAATAGTAACAGATGGTCAGACAGATAGTTTGACCAATTTAATTAAATGCGTGGTTGTTTACCGCTCCACTCCTACTCTTACGCTTTCTCATTATGGGCTCCTGATATAATACACAATATCCTAACAAGGAATGGTATATATTTATTCATATGGAAGATCACAAATGTTTTATTAATTAATTATAGAGCCATTATTAATGAGATTATCGGGTAATGATGGTAATTACTGGATAAAGGTCATGAGATTAGTTGAAGATTTGGGATCTAAAGAAGGGATTGTTCATGTGACATCACATGCTACTAGTGTGATTCCTCAAGGACATCCTTCATTGGTAATAATTATATTATATATTATATATTATTATACTCATTATTAATTAGTTACTCTTGTGGTCAAATCTGTTTAAATATTCATTACAACTTGAATTATATGAATTAGCATATGATGCTATGATTAATAACCCAGATATTGAAAGGTAATTACATCTATGTGTGAATAATTTTATAATTGTGTGTTCTGACCAATCAAATTTTAGACGTCGTGAATGTTTGAAACATTTTGTGGTTGTGTTGACTGAGCAACAACAGCTGAAAGAACTGTGTAATTATAATTATGCTGGAATGGAAGAAGAAGTAATCTGATTGGTCAATTTATTATAATGCATCGATCTGATTGGCTGTTTATTTTCATAGGTTGAACATGTAATGGAAATACGAGCTCGTAGTGTTGATGTGTTTCATAAACACTGTTATTATAATTTATTATATTGTTACTACACATCTAGAGAAAAATACTGGAGAGGTATACCATAACCACAATATAATGTACATGCAATATTATATATATACAATATACATACACACTTACACACATGCATGTACTACATATAATTATATATACAATATTATATACAATGTACATACACACTTACACACATGCATGTACTACATATAATTATATATACAATATTATATACAATATACATACACACTTACACACATGCATGTACTACATATAATTATATATACAATATTATATACAATATACATACACACTTACACACATACATGTACTACATATAATTATATATACAATATTATATACAATGTACATACACACTTACACACATACATGTACTACATATAATTATATATACAATATTATATACAATGTACATACACACTTACACACATGCATGTACTACATATAATTATATATACAATATTATATACAATATACATACACACTTACACACATACATGTACTACATATAATTATATATACAATAATTATATACAATGTACATACACACTTACACACATACATGTACTACATATAATTATATATACAATATTATATACAATATACATACACACTTACACACATACATGTACTACATATAATTATATATACAATATTATATACAATATACATACACACTTACACACATACATGTACTACATATAATTATATATACAATATTATATACAATATACATACACACTTACACACATACATGTACTACATATAATTATATGTACAATATATACAATATACATACACACTTACACACATACATGTACTACATATAATTATATATACAATATTATATACAATATACATACACACTTACACACATACATGTACTACATATAATTATATGTACAATATATACAATATACATACACACTTACACACATACATGTACTACATATAATTATAGATACAATATTATATACAATATACATACACACTTACACACATGCATGTACTACATATAATTATATATACAATATTATATACAATGTACATACACACTTACACACATACATGTACTACATATAATTATATATACAATATTATATACAATGTACATACACACTTACACACATGCATGTACTACATATAATTATATATACAATATTATATACAATATACATACACACTTACACACATACATGTACTACATATAATTATATATACAATATTATATACAATATACATACACACTTACACACATACATGTACTACATATAATTATATGTACAATATATACAATATACATACACACTTACACACATACATGTACTACATATAATTATATATACAATATTATATACAATATACATACACACTTACACACATACATGTACTACATATAATTATATGTACAATATATACAATATACATACACACTTACACACATACATGTACTACATATAATTATATATACAATATTATATACAATATACATACACACTTACACACATACATGTACTACATATAATTATAGATACAATATTATATACAATATACATACACACTTACACACATGCATGTACTACATATAATTATATATACAATATTATATACAATGTACATACACACTTACACACATACATGTACTACATATAATTATATATACAATATTATATACAATATACATACACACTTACACACATGCATGTACTACATATAATTATATATACAATATTATATACAATGTACATACACACTTACACACATACATGTACTACATATAATTATATATACAATATTATATACAATGTACATACACACTTACACACATGCATGTACTACATATAATTATATATACAATATTATATACAATATACATACACACTTACACACATACATGTACTACATATAATTATATATACAATATTATATACAATATACATACACACTTACACACATACATGTACTACATATAATTATATGTACAATATATACAATATACATACACACTTACACACATACATGTACTACATATAATTATATATACAATATTATATACAATATACATACACACTTACACACATGCATGTACTACATATAATTATATATACAATATTATATACAATGTACATACACACTTACACACATACATGTACTACATATAATTATATATACAATATTATATACAATATACATACACACTTACACACATGCATGTACTACATATAATTATATATACAATATTATATACAATGTACATACACACTTACACACATACATGTACTACATATAATTATATATACAATATTATATACAATGTACATACACACTTACACACATGCATGTACTACATATAATTATATATACAATATTATATACAATATACATACACACTTACACACATACATGTACTACATATAATTATATGTACAATATATACAATATACATACACACTTACACACATACATGTACTACATATAATTATATATACAATATATACAATGTACATACATGTACATGTATTTACACACATACACACAACACAAACTTCTATATACATACATGTATAATTATTATACATACACATACATGTACATATGTACACATACATGTACATATGTACACATACATGTACATAATTATGTACACATACATGTACATATGTATAATTATGTACACATACATGTACATAATTATGTACACATACATGTACATATGTACACATACATGCACATAATTATGTACACATACATGTACATATGTACACATACATGTACATATGTATACATACGTGTACATAATTATGTACACATACATGTACATAATTATGTACACATACATGTACATATGTACACATACATGTACATAATTATGTACACATACATGTACATATGTACACATACGTACATGTACATATGTACACATACATGTACATATGTACACATACATATACATAATTATGTACACATACATGTACATAATTTTGTTAATATCATATATTTTGTTATTATTATTATTATTATTATTATAGCAGCACATGTAATGTATGAATATGGGTTAAGATGTGGTTTAGAATCTTCTGAACCTCGTGCGCTACAAAAACAGGTTTGTCCACTTTTCATTTTAATTATTAATAATATTGATTATATTGTACAGGCTAATTGTTATATAACATGTATCATGTGTTTGAAGTTAGTAAATTCAAAATATCACTGGATAGTGAAACCACTGGAATTGATAGAACAAGATTCATCAGTGAATGGAGGAAAAGGTAATTAAATAATCATTAATATAATTATTCATTTATATTCTTTATAGTTGAATGTAAAGTGTTGACTTTACTGGATATAGAGAAAAGCTACGAAATAGTACGATCTAAGCTAGTTGTGTTACAAAAATATCCATCCTTTACACCTCAACTCTGTAGTGAGTATATTATATATGTTAGTGTGTAGTGAATATACTAGTATTATCTGATATTAGATCCATATGTTAGTGTGTAGTGAATATACTAGTATTATCTGATATTAGATCCATATGTTAGTATGTAGTGAATATACTAGTATTATTGCTGATCATGTGACCTGTGGCCAATCAGAGTGCAGATATTGCGTCACGTGATTGACCATTAAATCACTTATTGCACACTTTTGCATGCAATAAGTTAGTTATTGCACACTTTGCTCACCTCTACTAACGAAGCTGCTTCAACAACAGTGGTAGTTCACCAGATCGTCAATAAATCACTTAGAACACACTTGACAGTGCATCGTGTGTTTCAATGTAGCACTTGGGCAGTCAATAAAGGTCGAGTTTACATAACGCACTCGCCTTCGGCTCGTGCATTATGTAAACTCGACCTTTATTGACCCGCCCTCGTGCTACATTAAAACACGTAATCACGGTAAAGTGTGTTCTAACTATTACTTATCTGATATTAGATCCATATGTTAGTATGTAGTGAATATACTAGTATTATCTGATATTAGGTCCATATGTTAGTATGTAGTGAATATACTAGTATTATCTGATATTAGATCCATATGTTAGTGTGTAGTGAATATACTAGTATTATCTGATATTAGGTCCATATGTTAGTGTGTAGTGAATCTACTAGTATTATCTGATATTAGATCCATATGTTAGTATGTAGTGAATATACTAGTATTATCTGATATTAGGTCCATATGTTAGTATGTAGTGAATATACTAGTATTATCTGATATTAGATTCATATGTTAGTGTGTACTAGTATTATATGATATTAGATCCATATGTTAGTGTGTAGTGAATCTACTAGTATTATATGATATTAGATCCATATGTTAGTATGTAGTGAATATACTAGTATTATCTGATATTAGATCCATATGTTAGTGTGTAGTGAATATACTAGTATTATCTCATATTAGATCCATACGTCACAGCTAATGATTTACAAGTTATATTGTGTCAAGTTGGATTATTTGATGATGCTTTGAAACTCACAGAAAAATGTAATTTATCTCTGAAATCAGTTTACGAGTCTTTAGCTATTAAGTAAGTCACGTGAAATGTACATGTATATTATATATATGTATACATGTATACTAAAGCTCACAGTTTGGTATGCTAACATTTCTGATTATTGGGTGGTGTTTAGTATTTGTTCACATTTTCAGTATATGTAATTATATATTTTTGTACACATGTATATAAACTATATATATATATCTTATAATTATTTATTATATAGATGTGCACATCTCAGTAATAATCTCATTTCATCAAGGTATTATTATAATCAGATTGGTAGTATATTATCATCACTTCCTTTGAAAAGTGTTACGTTATATTGTACTAATTATAAATAGCCATTTCCTGTTAGTAAACATTATTAAAATACCAGGAATCATTTTAATCAAATATCATTTATGTTTTAATATCAGTGTAATGATCATTATTATTATATAGGGGAGAATCCACTGATACCACCATATGGGATTGGTTGAGTGATAATGATACAACATATGATATAGCCCAATCTAGTGAAGGAAGGTTATTATAATGAGTTGTTATCATATTGTATATTGATTAGTGTATTAGTGTGTTAGATCAAGCATGGAATATGCTGAGAATATATATTAATAACAGACTGGATAATTATGAACTTCAAGAATGTGTAATTAGTAAACTATTACTTGGAGGATCTGAATTACCACAATGGCTAATTGATATTGTCAAGGTAACATTAATTAATTCATTATGAATAATAATAATTATCTACAGGAAAATAATCCATCTGGTTTGCTGAGAATATATCTTCAATATGATTATATTGAATATGCTGTACTCTTAATAATAGAATATATTGATGCTATAATAGGCCATGGTAAGGAATATTTTGGTCTAAAGGTTAGTAATGTTGTCATAACACCACCATCTTATGTATTATATATATCAATATAGAATGCACTTCATGTGACTAGTCCTTCTGTATGGCTTCCATTCACCTCAATTGATCATGTCATGAGTATTTTAACAAAAGCTCCTGATGGTTCACCCCTCAATGAGGTATAGTAAAATAATACTTTATATAATTACTATTAAATTTTATTAATTATTACTGTTAGTTACGAGAATCTCTTCAATCTAAACTTGATGAGTATTTTGCACTGTTAGAAGACACATCCTCAAATATGAAGTATCATTCACGACTCATTTATTAATAATTATTGTGTTTGACAAATTGTTAAAATAAATGGGATTCATGAAAAACCAAGAAAAAAAATAATATTTAAAAATTGAATCAGTACTTGATATAGTAAACTGGTGAAAAAAAGTGATTATTATTAATATTTATTGTAAAGGTTTCTTTCCGGCGTTCAGTTTTTTTTCAATGGTAATGGCAGTTGTTTGATCACCTCCAGCATTCAGTGCCTTTTGAAGTTCACTGAATGATAGACCCAGTAGAGACTCCAAGTCACACACGAACTGATAAACATAGCGTTGATTATGAACTTTCTTTATGATGTTTTTATCATAATAATATCGTAATCCACGACTGAGCTTCTCATAATTCATTGTTGGTTTGTTCTTGCGCTCTCCCCATCTCCTAGCGACTTCTGGAGGATCTACTATCTTGAATTCCCAATCTTTCTTGTTGGTCCATTTTATGCACGACTGACTCTCTCGATCTGTCAATAGTTCCAACAGAAATTGCCATAACTGGATTTGAGATCCTGTATTGAATTCAACTTGAGGAGGACCTGTGGAAATAAAATAGAATATTAATGATGTGTAATGATCAGAGGGGTCTTCTGAGTCAACCCCTTCTGTTTGGTACAAGACTAAGGCTCCGCGCTATACCACATTACCTGATGTTTGTGATGATGTAACACCTCCTACATTAGTACTAGTAAGATTAGCAAAAGGGAAACATGTACTAGTAGTACGTCCAGAATTAGAAGTAGCAGGAATACTACCAGACACAGCTTGGGTTAGTATATCACTGGAAGTTGTACCAATGGGTAATAAAGATGATACGGATGGTATTGATAGAAAAGAGGAATCTACAGGTGACGAGGAAGATCTGTCTCCATCAGGTTTCACTTGATTAGCATATGCTTGTTGTTGTAATTGCTGTAATTGAAGAAGTTGTAAATAACTTTGTGTAATGGCGGCTGAGAGGTTTGATGTTAGCAAGGGATTGTTGACAGTAGGATCTGATGAGGTGGGTGTAATAGAAGAAGAGCTAACTGTTGGACTACTTTCCACAGCACTGCTACTAGTAGTACTAGTACTGATAGTAGTGGGAAGTGTTTGTTTTTGAGGTGTACTCTGAGGAGATCCAATTAGATTATTAAGAATAGAAGGATTTAGTGTCGCTGCTGTGGCACTATTAACATCGATAGGTAACCATACTAAAGAGTAGTTGCTCGTTCCTGGATAACATACTAAACATGGAAATAAGCTAGACTGATTACCAGGTCCATTTGAAGTAGGTGTAACTTGAGATCTATAGCAAATTATAATAATAATTATAATTGTGCAGTAAGTAAAAAGAGTCTTATTTGATTAGACATTAAACTTTTACAAAATGATTGTGTAAACATTTATTATGGCCCATAGGGCCATCCCTATAATTGCTTTCCACGGGGTTTAATGTATATATATATATATGTTTGTGTCACTTGCGCGACTATGCGTTGTATACGTAATTAAGGAAGTTGCGTCATTCCCGGGGGGCTCGGTCAATTAATGGGCGCAGCGCATAAAAGAATGCGCGTTTGAGCTACAGACCAGCCAGGAAGTTTAAGAAAGGATGTAAAGCTGCTAATAACTGTTGTATATAGCAGAGAAACAGTATAAATATTATGCAAGAATCTTTAACAAGTAAGTATGATAAGTTGTTGAGTTTCAGACACGAGGAAGTCATCATTTAGAACCTTGAAGGAGTACTTCAGTCAGTTCATCAAAGATCTGTGTATTTAGACTGCAATTGGACTTACACTTACTTCTTCAGGCCCCAGCTTTGGAGTACACAGAAAGGTAGAGACACTAGTGCCATAAGCAATGCTTAATACATAGTCATCACAAAGCAAATATAGGGATGTTTGTTTTCTCTATAATAATTATACACTTGTTTTTCAACCATCTTTGAAGATAAACTTTCAATTCTTGAAGATTGTCTTACATGTAACATGTAGGTACTGTTAGTGCACAAGATGTAAGCTATTATAATGGTTTGAATAACACTTTGTAAATCAAACAAGACCCTTAGTTATTATTCTAACATTGTCACATAAGTATTCGACTCACGTGTTAGCTGATGATGACTGTACAGTAACTTTAGGATCATCACTATTTGTCTCTCCAGTCACAAGAGATGATAATATTTCAGAAGAAAGAGGTAACTGGTTTAACTGAGCTGTTAATGCTTGAGGAGTTGGAGGCACAGCAACTGGAGGAGAAGATGGATTCAAAGGTGTGGTTACATTGTCACCTACAAAGAAGCAAAAAAAAACAACAAATTCACACCAAATTATACATACACACTCAAGGAGAATAACTTAGGCTAAGAAATGATGTAAACAACAGAGTTTAGAGAAAGATGAATCTATCAAAACTAAAGACACAGGAAGAATAGTATTCATTTGTCGGCCACAGCTACCGTTAACAAAGGAAGGAAGCGTAACGTACCGCCGACAGACCCCCCATCCATAGAGGCGGAAGTTGTGTCACAACTGGATTCCATGATGTCTATCCTGGGCTTGATAGAGAACTATCACACGTTTACCAATCTGTTGTATATACTCTTGTGATCGTTGCAAGCAATTCTCTGTAGAAGAAACATTATATATATATATATATATAATATAATTATACTTTATGTATATATATATATATATATATATATAACTAGAAATCACAATTATCTCTAACAGATAAATTGTCATGATGAAATGAGCCGAACTCACATGTACAAGAGGTAAGCTTCTCTTTCTAAGTCACACAAAGAAGGTTAAATGATAGAATAAAAGAAGTTCGGAGAAAAAAACACTTTCCTCTTATACAGGAAGTGTTGCAGTTGAAAAGGAAGCATCACGTGATCATCACAAAAACACTAATTAAAAATAATTAATGTAAATCAAAAATTTTAAATACAACCATTAATTTAAAAAAAATAAATTTACCATGTTAACTTTTTGAATGAATAGAAAATTACATTCTAAGAAATGCGAGAAAACTGTGTTCATTGATTTAAATTAAGATTTTAATAATTAACAGAAAGAAAGATGTCCAGTGCTTGGGATTAGATAGTTCCTATGGCATGTATGTTCCCATGTGTACAGGTGAGGTTGATAAAGTGGAGATTCCATATGGAAAATTAGTGATATTGAGACCTTGCATATCATGTGTAGGATAATATGTAGGAGATTGGAACATCATTCCACCAGGTGACCCCATCATACCAGGTTGAATGGTCCTTTGTCGCTCAATTTTGATTGGTTTCGATCCATCGGGACATTCTCCTTTTAGTTGCTGTTGTAACTCACCAAATGGCATACCTAACATTGACTCCACATCACATACAAACCTGTATACATAACGTTTACCAGGTACTTTGTGAATAATATTCTTATCATAGTAATATCGTAAACCACGACTTAGTTTCTCGTAATTCATCTTGGGTTTGTTCTTGCGAGATCCCCATCTCCTTGCAACCTCTTCAGGGTCTATTAGTTTAAATTCCCATTCACGACCAGTCCAAGAAATACAGTTCTGGCAATCTCTATCAGTCAATAATTCCAATAGAAATTGCCATAATTGGATTGGACCAGAACCTGTAATCAATAATAAATAATGAATTATTAGTGTTATACTGTAATAATAATTACCTGAGGAAGCTCTGATTGGTGTTGGGGATGATATTGGTGAATGTGTTGGCGAATATGATGGTGAATGTAAAGGTGATGGTACTGGTGATCCTACAGGAGAGTTCACGGGACTACTGTATGGAGTAGATAGATCAGATCCACTAGGACTACCAGGACGATAGGGTGGTGGAGGAGGTCGTAAATGACTAGCATTTGCTACAAGACTATTGAAATTGAACATATCTTCATTCATAATAGATGGTAGTGGTTTGTATTCAGATGAAATAGAGATTGATGGAGGACCTGTACAAATAGTAATTATAAATAATTAATACTATCAGATTATTCATTTAGTGTACCTGTCAGAGGAGAGGTTAGAGTGGTTGGAGGTTGAAGATCAGAGGTCATATTTGGATGAAACATGAAATGATTATCAGGAAATAGATCAGCTCCTGGCAGTGGGTAGCCACTAAATATACTAACTGTATTATTATATAAAAGATTATAATAATAATAGAGTAAGTGTATGTAATATTCACTAACCTGGTACAGCAGCTTTGAGTTTCTCTAGAAAACTATGAAGATTAGGTCCACACTCTTTAGCAATACCTTGAAACTGATGAGCAGTAAATGAACACAATTGTGTTCCAGTAATTCCCTAATTTCAATAGGCCAGTCAAATATAGTAATAATTACTATTATAAATATTATACCTGAAATAGCTGTAGATTTAATGGCAAACCAAATTCTTTTCCACACCATTGAGCCCACTGCAATACTTGATTCTCACTCCAGAGGCTAGGGTCTATTAGACAATGTGTTAACCACAATTAATCAAATAATTAACCACAAATACTTTTAAGTATTCACTACCTGGTGGCAATTGAGTTTGTAAAAAAAACTTGTGTGAGGCCTCGTCCTGTGAATATCTAGTATAGTCCTGAAATGTAGCTGAATAATCTTGACCAGTGGATTCACCAATACTAACAGGACGATCAAATGGCACTGTAATTAGAAATTCAATACATTAATTATATTATAATCAAAGAACTAACTACCTAAAGGCAACATATACTGCACAGATACCATACTCAACTTAAACTAAAGCTATTGATCTAGGTGTCTGGTTTAAATCTAACAGTCAGACAGGAAGTATGGTTTAAAGTATAACATAACTATAAGGTATTCCCTCAGGAAAAGATAATGTTTGATGATGACAAATATAATTATATATTAATTCCTCACCCACACTTCAGACAGCATGATCTAATATATCTGGTTAACCCAATCATGCAAGTGCAGGAAGTCGTAACCAATTGAGTGGGTGAAGGTACAGTACATGTAAAGTATATTAGGAACACAAAGAGGACTTTGTACTGTGTATGTACTAGTAACATAATGTGACATGTCAAGTGCAAGTACAGAGTACATGTATGAGAGCATGTATGTACATATATGAGAGCATGTACATGTATGTACAGGTATGTACATGTATGTACATGCTTGTACATACATGTACATGTGTGTACAGTCTGCATGCTAATTAACACAGTCTAATCAGGATATATACTAATGATATTTGTTATTAACACCACATATTTGACATTGTTTTATTAATATAATTTTAGTGCTAAGAAAATGATAACATGCTTTAAATACAAAACATGAATACATGTTCCCCTTAGGCCAGGCCACAGTATAAGCTCTTGTGTACACGCATACAAATGTACATAATTACACACACACTACACAATGTACACATACACTACATGTACATATTAATGTTTACTACAGGATGACTAGTACATGGACAATATTCATGAATTAACATACAGAATATATCTTGTGGTTCATCAGGACTAGATATTGATATTTGAGGTGGTAACCGTGGTCTACTTGGCATTGATGTACTTCTCCTCCTTTGTTCACCAAAATCTCTATCATTATCTGTTATTAACATATGTTTAGTATCAGGACCAGACATCAAACCAGCATGACCAGGGCTAATAGTAGATGGGTTGTTTGTAATACCACTACTCAATATATTATGCAGTAGAGGAGCTGATGGGTGACGATCCTGATGTGATAATGGAGGAAAGAGATATTCTTCTGAAGAAAATGCTCTATTTCTTTCATCATTATGATCTACTGACATGGGACCTTGTGGACTATACTGCATCTATAATGATATTCATAATTAATATGCTAATATTTATTAAATAATACTTACATGAGGTGTATCATCAATACCTATACCAGGTAAGAAACTATCACTCAATGCATTGGATATCATTCTACCAGTATCACCTAGACCTAACACACGTTCATTAGATCTCATCATTTCAGATAAATCATTTCCCGAGTTACTATCTGATGGAAGAGACAAATGACGTGGAGACAAAGCAGGTCCCAGATCCAAAGAATCCATATGAGTACCTAATGATTATTACTGAAAATGTGATATATAATTCCACAATTTTATTTACCTGAAATTTTACGTAAAATTCTTTCTCCCTCATCTGAAGGGCGTCTATTATGAACTCTGTCATCTAGAGGTCGTTCTAATCGTGTTCCACTTGGTGAAAACAGACCAAGTTTAAAAACATCAGCCGACAGAAATTCCTAATGAAATATTAATGTTGATGTTGACACATACATATTAAATCATGGATTCATTATAAGAGAGGAAGTGTTGGCTGAGTAAATGTGTGGGTGATTATCAAAAAGGATATTGATTTAAGTGTACAAAACAAAGCAAGATGGAGTTGTGTAATCCTTGATATAACCACTTGTCATTAAGAATTTCAATTAATTGTCCACAACTAGTACCACTTGTACCAAACATTATTATACAACATGTTTAAACTTGGAGCTTGTTAGAGCATTCCATTCTTAATATTATAACAACACTTACAGCTTGCTTATATGAAGTGAGATGAGAACAGTGGCATTATAATTAACAGTACACATAATTTAATAACAGAAGTACTTACAAACATAATTAACACTAATGAAATTACAGGAATTCTTTAAAATGGGACTCTTTTAAAAATACAATTGTGTAAACAATTAATACTTTATTATCTACAGTTAATTAATATATTTTTAAAGAGATAACATGTATCTCCAGAAAAAGCATGAAATAAAAGTTGCTTCAAGATTTATTATAATTATTCATTCTTTAATAATTTATTTAATATCAATAATACATTGTAATTTGTAAGTCCACATGATTTCTATATAACTATTTTATATTCTTCAATAAGAAGACTCGTATTGAATTGTAGATCTCTGATATTGAATATCTAGAACAAGCAGTTGATTGGCCTATTACCGCACTAATACAACTCATGAGTAGTATATGATTATATATAACGTACAGGTACATTACTAGATATACTAAAGAGTGGGAGGGGCTAACAGCGAAGACACTGTCTTTATTAATAGAAAACAAAATGACATTACGAGAAGATAGGTTTGTAACAAATACATATAATTTACATATAAACACGATTTGTGTTAATATCATACCAATTATTATCATATATATATAATTATATATATATATATAGTCATAAATATAATATCAATATGTTATGTTAATAAACAATAATGTCCATTATCAACACATTATAATTCCAAACCTGTTGAGGAGAGAATGTTGGAACTGGACTAGAATCAGGATGATCTCTTTCATTATTACCAATATCCATCATAAACACTATATATATATATAATTATATACATGTATATATATATGATATCATAACACTAAACTGTATTATAATAATATTATATTCTCACCTTTGAAACTCTTGTTCACCAAGCTTCTTTCAATCAATGTGGCATATAATAACACCTATACACTTGATAAGAATGACACTAAAGCTTGTTTAAACAATCAAAGGTCGAAAGTAAAAGTCTACTACCGTTACGTACAGCATAAAGTGCCAATCCAAGGGTCCTTATATCTACTGCGCATGCGCGTAAAACACACTTAAAATTTAATGACATCAATAACTTTAATTGAACAATTAATAATAATAATATCGTTGTGATTATACTATCTCCTGGTATCAATAATTAATTGACTGTCACTCTCATTATCAGAACAAGAAGATAGACTAGATGATGAATCACGTTGAAGACTTGATAATTGTCTATTTATCATAACAGGGGCTAGGCTAGGATCTCCAGGAGGAGAAGAAGTCCGGATTTGTGACTTGTAAAATGTCTTTGGTTGTGATTTCACGATACCAATCTTTCTTCCTTTCCCTCTGACAGTAGAACTCGACTGTTGCTTGCCTCGTGTTAGTGCTTGTTGGAAATGTGTAGGTTTATATTTTGTACATTTCTCAGCATTAGACATTGTTTGGATTAGATTAAGAATAGTGGGATGTGAGAAGCCAAAGAATTCTGGACCAGATCCAGCATTAGTGGCTTGCTTGTCTCTATATTAAATATTATGTTGTTTTTATATAATGAAAGTATTTAATTTTAGTGATGATTTAAATATATTGTTTGTTAATATAATATTATTATCAATACACACACCTTGCTTCATTGATTGCCTTCAACACTGCATGATGACAAGCTGTAGCAGATGTGGCTTGTATTGGTTTATTTGGTGTTTCTTCTGATGCCATTTCAAACTAAAATACATGGTATTATAATCATGAGATTACAAACAACCTTTCTTGCAAAATTCTATCAAATGCTTATGTATGTTATTCATTGCGTGTGCAGGAAGCCACACGTATTTGGTATCTAAGAAGCTTAACAAAAGCTCTTCCTGGATACCACATTTCATTGACTTCCCGTACAAAATATTTGGGTCAAATAGTAAACGATCAGACATAAGCATTTCAATATTTTACAGGCAAAATTCACTTTTGAAAGTTTCTACTTACAATAGGAGCTTCTCCTCCATCAACAATACGACACACATAAAGACATCTTCGAGAAGGATCTATCATACTAGGATATGTTCGTGTACTTTCAAATCCTACTGGCCATATATATCTTTCGCTATGGAATGATGTACGTTCCCATACAATCTAACGACATTATAACAATCATATTTAATAGTAATGATATTCATTAGCTCACCTTACCAAGACTATGTACCTGTAAACCACCAATACGTATTGGGAACACAGGAGTACCTGTAATTAATGTATATTAACTAGTGTGTGTATATGTATATGTGATAATCATTACCATCTGCATTTAGAGGTATCGGTTGAACACGTCTCACTCTTTTCTTTCTACCTACTAACAAATACAATAATACAATATTAATTATAATACCTGACTTCATTAAGTTTACATATTATGACGGGAGCTACACTTTAATCAACTGCACTTCTAAGTAGTACTAGAGTACTACTTTGTACTGTAATCATAGTAATGTGTGAATTCCTTTTACATTTGTATGTGATAAAGGTGTAATACTGTGTAGAACATTTGAAGTATAGTGTACTTCACTCACAAAGTACAGTGATAATATGTCATAAATGTACATGTACCTTTGAAGTATTTTTATAGTTGAGAAGTGATGAAGTCACAGCATTAGTAGTTGGTACTGTACATGTGTAGGTGTACATGTGTAGGTGTACATGTGTAGGTGATGTTCATAACTGACATGACAAACTTTTAATTATCATTATGATGATCATCAATTAGCCAGGAATTAAAATTATTCTAGCAATGCTGAACAGCCTCTCAACTAAGTGAGGACTTAAGTACAAGTACTTATATATGTACTTAAGTACAAGTACATACATGTGTACTTATTGTACTTAAGTACAAGTACCAATGTACTCATACATGTGTACTTATTGTACTGAAGTACAAGTACTCATACATGTGTACTTATTGTACTGAAGTACAAGTACCAATGTACTCATACATGTGTACTTATTGTACTGAAGTACAAGTACTCATACATGTGTACTTATTGTACTGAAGTACAAGTACTCATACATGTGTACTTATTGTACTGAAGTACAAGTACTCATACACATGTACTTATTGTACTGAAGTACAAGTACTCATGTACATACATGTGTACTTATTGTACTGAAGTACAAGTGCCAATGTACTTGGCATCATGCCTGGAGTAGTATTAGTACCTTCCTCTCCTTTAGTTTCAGATTGAACTATTTTCTCATCTTTGTCACTATCACTTGATAAACTAGTTGATATATGATCACGTGTTTGTGTAGATATTAACCCTTTAACTCCTGGATTTACTATTGATTTGGGACTTGATTTAGGAATTACTGGAGGAGGAGAGAGAGGTGACAAAGGTGGAGTAGATACCACTTTAATTAGTTTAGGAGGTGGTTTCTTTGTTTTATGAATTAGTTTTTCATTAGTAACAACAGCTGATGTAACTTTTCCTTTACTGTTTTTCTTATTCACTGGAATGTCACGACTTTCAACATCTAATAATCTCTGAAGTAAATACCTGTATGATAATAAAATAACGTAGTCACATGATAATCACATGATTTACTTTTTTTGAGCCTGTGCTTGTTCAATATTTTCTTGTATATCTTGCAGCTGATTTGCTAATGATACATTATCCTGATAATATATAATTATTATATTTAATGATAGGGGTTCTACTCCTTACCATTATGAGTCTTTTGGCTATTGATTTCAAATAGCGATATTTCTTATGATATAGTATATCATCACTATCACTAGCTGAACTATCAGATGAGGAATCTGATTGGTCAGTTTGAGGACTGTGTCTGTGACTTTTCTTACTTCTTGGTTTAATAATCACAGCTTTTGGAATAGGTTCATCTGGATCACATGACAGTCACATGATACAGTTATAAATACACTATACTTACCATCACAAGACATTGGAAGTAGTATAGGTGTAATACTTGGTCTACTACTAAAAGGATCCTTTAAACGAAACCATCCCATCTTTCCTGGAACTCTCTGAAACTTTGAATTCACTTTATGAGTCTATAATTATAATAAATTATAACTAGTGAATAGTAATATACATGCACCTGTCGATATAAAAGTGTTTCAAGACTTGTTCTACAACTTGAATTAACCATGTTGAGTTTCATAACACGATCAGTTAAATCTCTAATATGCATTTCTGGTCCCTCAAGATGGAGAATATACTAAAAGAAAGATATAATTATATGATTGCATGTGGTAATAGTCTGTAAGTAATTAGTAGATCATGAATGAATGACTGAAGATAATCAGATGTGACTCTTTAAAAGTGTGGATGGAATTATTTATATAAAATGTAGGGATAATTGTAAGACCAATCTTCATAGCTAGCAGAGTAGCAAATAACAGCAAATATTTCCTGATCTAAATATGTATTATATTCATAAAATAAGAAAAACATTGCCAGGTGTATATACTGGTCTGGTTAAATAACAAATACACTACAAATTAATTAGTATATCCAGGTAGGCCTGCTAAGTTACTTGGATCAATGGTAAAGAACAGACCAGCGCTACTACAGCTACGAGAAGCCATAGAAAATTAAAACGCAGAGAGGTGGGTGGGGTCACGTAACATCCGGCCTAGGCCAGCCTTGAAGTTCTGTCGTGAATGTTGAACCCAGGAAATAGGGAACGAGAGTGTGCAGCACAACCCCTCCATAAAGGTGGCTAAAGTTATTAGCTACGTAGTGCAGCGATGCAGTAGGCCTATCATTGTTAGGTTATCATGAGAGCAAGGTTATAAGGAAGGAATGTTTCACTATTAATATTCAGTGGGTGGGGTCATAAACAACACAGCTACAGGATGCCACGTGATCCCACCCACCTCCGTGCCAGCTTCTTGTAGCTGTAGCAGCACTGCTCTGTTCTTTACCATTGATCCAGTTACTTTATACTACAGAAGTGATCAACTGGAAAGAATGGCATCTCGAGTGAGTATGCATGAAGAATAGTCTTGAACAGCAACCCGTAGTTAATGTTTACTGCCTAGGATAGAGGACACACCCACTCAAATTGATAGTGTCAAATTCCCACCCTCATCACATATATATATATATATTATATATAAATATATATATATAATAATTTGCTGTACCTCTGCAGCCTCAAGCCATGTCATAGCTGATATTGGAGATCTACAGTAATAATGTTAGTAATAATTTATAATTATTTATAAAAAGAAGCTCACTTTTCAACATTCATCCTAGGTCACATGCCAAACGAACTAAATCATGTGATTAGTCACGTGTTCACCCACGTGGCCTTTTAAGATGTCGAAATACTTGGCTAGTCTTTCTTCATCTGCTACTGCTTCTGGTACTGGAGGGGAAGGACATTCTGGCTTCTCAAAATGGCAGATATTAGCACTTCTCGGGTTAGGTGTATCTGCAGCAGCTGTTAGCATTGGAGCAGTTTATTTGTGGAGAAGAAGGACTAGTAAAAGACATAAATTACCAGATAGGAGTGTTGAACCCCAGGAAGATGGTACTGTTGAGAGTAAGAGTAGTACAATAGAGACTGAACCACAACTTCCTGTAAGTTATTTTATATATATATATACTAATAATTTATTTGTAATAGGGTAAGTCTTTAGATAAAGCATTGGAAACTAAACGTCAAGGGAATGAGTATTTTAAACAAAAGAATTTTGATGAGGCTATCAAGTGTTATGAAGAAGCTATTGAATGGTGTCCAGTGGATAAACATGACGATCTTGCTATATTTCATCACAATATAGCTGCATCTTATGAAAATATGGTAATAATAATAATAACCTCTTTATTAATTGTTATTGAATTTTAATTGTATTTTGTTTCAGATAAGCACAGCAAAAGAAGATGAAAAGGTGATTATAATTAATATGTATTGACCATGCTGATCTCGTAACATTTAATTCCTGAAATGCAATTAAAATATTTATCCAGGAAGAGCTACATGCTATATATCATTCATAAAGCTGCAGTGAATAGTAGTTTTGGTGTATGGATATTTGCTTAGCTTAACCAGCGAATATTTGCTTGCTTTCAGAGAAATGTTATCATATCTCATTTCTAGGGAAATATCAACTGTTAGCTCATCATTTTGCTGTAATTAATTACTATAGATGTTTATAACAACAGCCTAAGCTTCTAAACTACTTATTCAGTACTCTACAGGTATAAAAAGCGAGTAACACGGAGCAAGAAACTTCTCTGTGGACATTTTATTGCTTCCCATGTTAATTTCGGCACGTGCAAACATTAAATGAATATCATCCAGATGCTAAAATACATTAAAATACTGAAATATCAAATTGATGTCCAAACAATGAATATATGTTGCAACCTTAGTAATTGGTATATGTTGGGTTTCTTTGCAAAATGGAATCACTTCATCAAAGAGGATTAGTAATTAGTGTTTTGTTACATTATTTTCATTATAGACTCAATTGTGGAAAAAGGTTATTCAAAGATGTACTCAAGCGATTACACTAAATAAAAGATATTTGAAACCAATAGTCCAATTGCACAGAAGGAATGGAATTTATCGGCGATAAATAATTGCACGTGACGTCACGACTGGGTGCTGTGGTTGCCAGCAAAAATACATTGACTTCTATGGAAACAGGGTGGCAACTAAGATAAAAAGTCTTATCGCTTGCATCTATACGGTACTATTCTAAATTAACGAATTGCAACTAAAACTAGAATCTTCAGAGAACGTGTCAAAGTTTGTTCGAAGTCGAAAGTACGAGTAGTTCTAGAGATACAGGAGCCAATGACCGGTCATAAGTGTTGTGTGTGTGGAAATACCAAAGCGAAGGAACCTGGGTTGTCCTTTCATCGAATTCCCAAGGAACCAAGCAGAAGAGCTGTCTGGCTGCAAGTGTTTATGTTGACTGAAGAAGACATGAAGCCTAGCACCCGTGTGTGTTCTCGTCATTTTCCTGATGGAGACGCAAGCAAGATTCCAAATGTAAATTTAGGTAAGAGATTTGCATCTCCAATGAAGCAAGGGCCCAGAGCTAAGAGAGCAAAGGAAAGAGATGAGCTGAGACAGTTAAGAGAGAGTAGTTTGACAAGTGTGTCTGAATGTAGTCATAGTAGATCTGTAACTCCAGCACCCTCGACACCCACACCCGAAATTCATACTACAGTGGTAGGTGAACAACTTTCTAGTGACTATTCAGTTCATGAAATACCAACTGACCCACATACTTCATCAGAACACCCATCAGAACAAATAGAAATTAACCATGCTCTTCTTGCTCGTATTGAGTTCTTGGAGGCTGAAAATGCAAGTTTGAAGACAAAGAAGAATGAAAAGGGCTACTTTCGACTAGAAGACATACAGCATGATGATAAATTGGTTCATTTTTATACAGGTTTTGTTTCATTCAAGGTGTTTCTGGACTTCTTTGAGTTTCTAGGACCAGTTGTTGAACACCTTAATTACTGGGGCTCAAAAGAAAGAAATCGTGTACGACAACGTAGTAGAAAGTTGGACCCCAAAAATCAATTTTTTCTTACTCTCATAAAACTGAAGCTGAATTTAAAATTGACAGACCTGGGTTTTCGGTTTGGCTTATCAGTTTCTCAAATTTCACGGTATCTCACAACTTGGATATCTTTTTTGTATCATCACCTAAAAGAAATTGATTGGATGCCTGCTGTAGACCAAGTCCTTGGAACACTGCCATCTGCATTTAAAGCGAAGTTTCCGACAACATATGCAATTATTGATGGTAGTGAGGTTTTCATTGAGACACCTTCTGACTTGCATATGCAGTCATCGACATGGAGTGAATATAAACACCACAATACAGTGAAATTTTTAGTTGCTTGTACTCCAAATGGATCAATTTGCTTCATATCACATGTATATGTTGGATCTATATCTGATGTTGAGCTTACTCGTGTTAGTGGTTTCCTAACTGCTCTAGAAGATAAACCTGGTATTTCGATAATGGCAGACAGAGGATTCACAATAAAGGATATGTTAAAAGAGCTCAACATTGATTTAAACATCCCACCCTTTCTGGGACAACGAAAACATTTACCACCTCAAGAGATTGAAGCAGGAAGAAAGATTGCTTCCCTTCGAATCCATGTTGAGCGAGCCATTGGCAGAATGAAAACTTATAGTATTTTGAAGGGGACAATACCAATCTCTATGGCACGTATAACTAATCAAATAATTTTTGTTTGTGCTTTTCTGACAAACCTACAACCAGCTCTTGTACCACCTGCTATTGAGTCAGATGTAGACAGTTATTTTGAGCAGCTCACTGATGATGACACAGATTCAGATGGTCTGGATCTAGATCCATGACTGTTGACTAAATTATTTACTGTTTGATTATAAATATAACCATTTTTTGTATAATAATTACAGTAATGTGAATAATGATAAAATCTTTTATGAAAACCACTCTTTGAAAGTAAACCAAAAAAAAACATAGATTTTACACTTTTGACAGATCTCTAATGGGTAAGCCTAAAGAATGAATGGGACTAACAATCTCGGGTGCAATGCAATTGTCGTAAAAGGAAGTTAATTTGGGTAGTAGCTTGTCTGTCCAGTAAGCACTATGAAATGGTATCCGCTGAATACTTAGTCCTTTTTTTGTGTATATGACAAAATCACACCATAGTCGTTCACCGATACCCATCTGACCTTGTATTTGTGCGTAGTACTGATGAGTTTCTTTCAATTTGATCTGCCCATTCGTCACATCCCACTCACAGCAGAAAGTAGATGCAGTACATGCTTCTTCAGGTGAAATATTTCTAGCAGAATATGGACACTTGACTTCTAAAAATCCAAAAGGCTGTTGTAGGTTTGATGGATCATGAACTGCTCCATCAGGTGAAGTCCCTAAAAATGGATAAGCACTATTTATAAGTATACCAGATGGAACCACAGCTAGCTCAGGATGCCCATTCTTATGCTGGTGAATTATATATTCCTTTATTGCTACCTGTTCATTTTCAATGCCATATTGTGTTGCTGCTGTAGAAAAATTTTTAGGCTGAATAATACGTAGAACCAAACTATCAGGAGGAGTGTCAACCCTTCGAGTAAATACAGCTCCAAACAAAGAAGATGTGATACGAAATTTGCGGACAGAGAACCACAGGGAAGACAATCGTTGTTCACGAGTGTTTCTTTCTATCTCTCGTGCTTTTTCCTCACTAACTTGAAGAGTTTCCTTAAAAGCTTTGATAGTTTCCTTCAATTCTTCAGCATCAGGAATGCTATGTGATGAGGGTTGTGGAGTTTTTTCTGTAATCTGTTTGTATTTAGAATCAAATAGCAGAGAAATACATAGTTGTTCCCCTCTTAGGCTATCTAACAGGTCAGGAAGTCGACTTGCAGTAGTTCCTCTGAACTCCTGAGGTCTAGGATCAAAATCCTCCACATGCTTCACCTTCCTTTTCATTGGTTTGGCATAGTCATGTTTCTCAAAAACAGCTTCGGAGATTGGCAATGTGCTTTGCTTTCGTTTCTTTGGAGCTTTCCATTGGCATGGCAATGATGTGACAGGAGTTTCTTCATCATCAATTTGCATAGATGTGGGTAAGTCTGGTCTTAATTGAAAAGATGGAGAATTTAGAGCTACCAGTGCATGAAGAAGAGCAGAAACATGAGTACAACTTGCAGATTTCCTATAATAAAATCGAATAGAGTATTGTGTATTATTGTCACATTATTACACATACCCAGCAGCACAGTCACATGTAGCTAAACAAATTGTAGCAAGTGTGCCCTCACGACCAAGAAGTAGATGAATATGATATGTTCCAGCCCTCATAGAAGGTTTCATTGTGCAACGCACATGACAATATTCAGGGTGATTTGTGTTCACTTCCATTTCTTGTAGTCTACCAGAGGCCCAGTGATTATAACCACGAGTTAATGCTCTAAATGCACCCTGGTCTCCAGTGTGTCCAACATGACCTGCTAAGTACGTATATACCAAACCTACAATAGAAGGAAATTGAGTATCATAACCACAACCAAGTTCTGTATACAATTGGGTTATACACTAAGCATACCTGAAGTGACAGCAGGAATGGAAGGAGCAATACTCCTAAAGGTATCCTCCGTTACTGATTTCCACCCAGTGATCGGAAGAAAGGTGGGAAGAGGCAATGACACTTGTTTTCCTGCATCTATTAGCAACCTATACTTTCTATAAAGATAAGAACCATCTACATCTATAACACTTCTCCCCTCCTGTTCAGCCTGGTGTACTCTATATAGTAAGCATAATTTTCATTATGTTCAACACTGATAAATCGTAGATAATCTTACTTGTCAATAAGCACCTGCTTTTTCCAAGATGAAGGAGCTTTGATTCCTCTACAAAGTAGCCACCAGCGTAGAGCAGACACTGTGTGTACCTCGTAAGGCTGGGAGAGGCTTGCTCCAGGTATATCTTCTGGAGTGAGTGTTATATCAGCTATATTACTGTTCATCTTGCAGCTATTCTGTGTACTAAACTTCCTAGTTTCTCTTTAACCAGGCGTCCTTTCGACTTCGAACAAACTTTGACACGTTCTCTGAAGATTCTAGTTTTAGTTGCAATTCGTTAATTTAGAATAGTACCGTATAGATGCAAGCGATAAGACTTTTTATCTTAGTTGCCACCCTGTTTCCATAGAAGTCAATGTATTTTTGCTGGCAACCACAGCACCCAGTCGTGACGTCACGTGCAATTACCGCTAATTGCATTTTTGAGCTCTTACATGAAATTGGGCTATTGGAAGACGAGCCAGAGCTTATAATGCTATGAATATGAAAAGAGATTCTCTTTTAGGTAATTAATTGATTAATTAATTAATTAATTGTTTGTAATTACTTTCTTACAGATATCACTCGTTTATTAATTCTTGATGAAACGCAAGCTCAGCAATTTGCCCAAACTACTCCTCAATTATTAAAAGATATTGGGCAGCAACAAGCTAAGATTAATTATCCTGTGAGTGGTATGATGATAATAATTATTGTTATTATTATTATTATATTAACCAGTTAATTAACTCACTAAAATTGCTGTTTCCATAGTTACAGTTATACTAAATTCAAAATACCATATTAATGAATACACCCTGTGGTACAGAACCCTCACCATATTCAAAAGTGTGGAATACATTTACATGTATTAAGAATTGTGTGTACAAACATGTAGTAGATGGAGCCTACAAACTGCAATATTTGATAGAGGAACACAGCTCTGAGTTGTAGCTGGCACTACTTCAATCAGAGAGTACGATAGTACTCTCTATGTAAGGAGGCACGGAAAAACATGGCCGCCCATTTGTTTCAATTGCAAGTGATGAGCTGAAATCTCTGATAATATACATGTATATTGATAGGTTTTAATACACACATACCTACATGTTGTATTCATATCTAGTGTTTGATAGTTAATAATAGTTAATACATGTATCCTCTTCAATGTGTTTGATAGTTAATAATAGTTAATACATGTATCCTCTCCAATGTGTTTGATAGTTAATAATAGTTAATACATGTATCCTCTCCAATGTGTTTGATAGTTAATAATAGTTAATACATGTATCCTCTCCAATGTGTTTGATAGTTAATAATAGTTAATACATGTATCCTCTCCAATGTGTTTGATAGTTAATAATAGTTAATACATGTATCCTCTTCAATGTGTTTGATAGTTAATAATAGTTAATACATGTATCCTCTCCAATGTGTTTGATAGTTAATAATAGTTAATACATGTATCCTCTCCAATGTGTTTGATAGTTAATAATAGTTAATACATGTATCCTCTCCAATGTGTTTGATAGTTAATAATAGTTAATACATGTATCCTCTCCAATGTGTTTGATAGTTAATAATAGTTAATACATGTATCCTCTTCAATGTGTTTGATAGTTAATAATAGTTAATACATGTATCCTCTTCAATGTGTTTGATAGTTAATAATAGTTAATACATGTGTTTGATAGTTAATAATAGTTAATACATGTATCCTCTTCGATGTGTTTGATAGTTAATAATAGTTAATACATGTATCCTCTTCGATGTGTTTGATAGTTAATAATAGTTAATACATGTATCCTCTCCAATGTGTTTGATAGTTAATAATAGTTAATACATGTATCCTCTCCAATGTGTTTGATAGTTAATAATAGTTAATACATGTATCCTCTCCAATGTGTTTGATAGTTAATAATAGTTAATACATGTATCCTCTCCAATGTGTTTGATAGTTAATAATAGTTAATACATGTATCCTCTCCAATGTGTTTGATAGTTAATAATAGTTAATACATGTATCCTCTCCAATGTGTTTGATAGTTAATAATAGTTAATACATGTATCCTCTCCAATGTGTTTGATAGTTAATAATAGTTAATACATGTATCCTCTCCAATGTGTTTGATAGTTAATAATAGTTAATACATGTGTTTGATAGTTAATAATAGTTAATACATGTATCCTCTTCAATGTGTTTGATAGTTAATAATAGTTAATACATGTATCCTCTTCAATGTGTTTGATAGTTAATAATAGTTAATACATGTATCCTTTTCAATGTGTTTGATAGTTAATAATAGTTAATACATGTATCCTCTCCAATGTGTTTGATAGTTAATAATAGTTAATACATGTATCCTCTCCAATGTGTTTGATAGTTAATAATAGTTAATACATGTATCCTCTCCAATGTGTTTGATAGTTAATAATAGTTAATACATGTATCCTCTTCATTGTGTTTGATAGTTAATAATAGTTAATACATGTATCCTCTCCAATGTGTTTGATAGTTAATAATAGTTAATACATGTATCCTCTCCAATGTGTTTGATAGTTAATAATAGTTAATACATGTATCCTCTCCAATGTGTTTGATAGTTAATAATAGTTAATACATGTATCCTCTCCAATGTGTTTGATAGTTAATAATAGTTAATACATGTATCCTCTCCAATGTGTTTGATAGTTAATAATAGTTAATACATGTATCCTCTTCAATGTGTTTGATAGTTAATAATAGTTAATACATGTATCCTCTTCAATGTGTTTGATAGTTAATAATAGTTAATACATGTATCCTCTCCAATGTGTTTGATAGTTAATAATAGTTAATACATGTATCCTCTCCAATGTGTTTGATAGTTAATAATAGTTAATACATGTATCCTCTCCAATGTGTTTGATAGTTAATAATAGTTAATACATGTATCCTCTTCAATGTGTTTGATAGTTAATAATAGTTAATACATGTATCCTCTTCAATGTGTTTGATAGTTAATAATAGTTAATACATGTATCCTCTCCAATGTGTTTGATAGTTAATAATAGTTAATACATGTATCCTCTTCAATGTGTTTGATAGTTAATAATAGTTAATACATGTATCCTCTCCAATGTGTTTGATAGTTAATAATAGTTAATACATGTATCCTCTCCAATGTGTTTGATAGTTAATAATAGTTAATACATGTATCCTCTCCAATGTGTTTGATAGTTAATAATAGTTAATACATGTATCCTCTTCAATGTGTTTGATAGTTAATAATAGTTAATACATGTATCCTCTCCAATGTGTTTGATAGTTAATAATAGTTAATACATGTATCCTCTTCAATGTGTTTGATAGTTAATAATAGTTAATACATGTATCCTCTTCAATGTGTTTGATAGTTAATAATAGTTAATACATGTATCCTCTCCAATGTGTTTGATAGTTAATAATAGTTAATACATGTATTCTCTCCTCACAGACGTTAGGTCCACTGGAACCGCCCACACAATTAATTAAAGCATATTTTGGGACATTTGTATGGAAAGGTATATTATTATAATTATTTGTAATTATAATAATATTATAATTATTATTAGATGATATTTCTAAAAAAAGATTAAAAAGTCTTTGGGATACTACACATGCCAAATCCTCAACTGACCAATCAGATTCAGTGATTAATGATGATGATGTGTTTAATGATGAACCTTTTGTCAAAGCTGCCTCTAAATTTCGTGATAGTCAGTATAGCGGAGTATTAAATTTATTGACTGAAGCTATTAATACAGGTAATGTGTATTACATGTAGACCTCAGTGATATAGGTATTAGACCCCAGTGATATAGGTATTAGACCTCAGTGATATAGGTTTTAGACCTCAGTAATATAGGTATTAGACCTCAGTAATATAGGTATTGGACCTCAGTGATATAGGTACCAGACCTCAGTGATATACAATGTAGGTATTAGACCTCAGTGATATAGGTATTAGACCTCAGTGATATAGGTATTAGACCCCAATGATATAGGTATTAGACCTCAGTGATATAGGTATTAGACCCCAGTGATATAGGTATTAGACCTCAGTGATGTAGGTATTAGACGTCAGTGATATAGGTAATAGACCTCAGTGATATAGGTATTAGACCTCAGTGATATAGGTATTAGACCTCAGTGATATACATGTAGGTATTAGACCTCAGTGATATACGTATTAGACCCCAGTGATATAGGTATTAGACCTCAGTGATATAGGTATTAGACCTCAGTGATATACATGTAGGTATTAGACCTCAGTGATATAGGTATCAGACCTCAGTGATATAGGTATTAGACCTCAGTGATATAGGTATCAGACGTCAGTGATATACATGTAGGTATTAGACCTCAGTGATATACGTATTAGACCCCAGTGATATAGGTATTAGACCTCAGTGATATAGGTATTAGACCTCAGTGATATACATGTAGGTATTAGACCTCAGTGATATAGGTATCAGACCTCAGTGATATAGGTATTAGACCCCAATGATATAGGTATTAGACCTCAGTGATATAGGTATTAGACCCCAGTGATATAGGTATTAGACCTCAGTGATGTAGGTATTAGACGTCAGTGATATAGGTAATAGACCTCAGTGATATAGGTATTAGACCTCAGTGATATAGGTATTAGACCTCAGTGATATAGGTATCAGACGTCAGTGATATACATGTAGGTATTAGACCTCAGTGATATACGTATTAGACCCCAGTGATATAGGTATTAGACCTCAGTGATATAGGTATTAGACCTCAGTGATATACATGTAGGTGTTAGACCTCAGTGATATACGTATTAGACCCCAGTGATATACGTATTAGACCTCAGTGATATAGGTATTAGACCTCAGTGATATACAATGTAAGTATTAGACCTCAGTGATATACGTATTAGACCTCAGTGATATAGGTATTAGACCTCAGTGATATAGGTATTAGACCTCAGTGATATACACGTAGGTATTAGACCTCAGTGATATACGTAATAGACCTCAGTGATATACGTATTAGACCTCAGTGATATAGGTATTAGACCCCAGTGATATACGTATTAGACCTCAGTGATATAGGTATCAGACCTCAGTGATATAGGTATTAGACCTCAGTGATATACACGTAGGTATTAGACCTCAGTGATATACGTAATAGACCTCAGTGATATACGTATTAGACCTCAGTGATATAGGTATTAGACCCCAGTGATATAGGTATTAGACCTCAGTGATATGGGTATTAGACCTCAGTGATATAGGTATTAGACCTCAGTGATATAGGTATTAGACCTCAGTGATATACATGTAGGTATTATCTCATCATGATTGATATTGCCAAATTATCACAAATAATTATTTTATGTGTATATTGTACTATATACTTGTGACAATTAATGCACACTTTGTTGCTGGAATTCGAAATCATATTCTTCTGTCTTGAGCTTACGTTTATGAGACTATTCTATAAGCTTAATGATGAAAGCTAATCTACTGTTGAAAAGTCGGCATTGCTCACAAGTGATTTATTGACCAAACATGGTTTCATAATGTAACACTTGCTTGCTTTAACTACAGAAATAGCTATATTTAGATATCATGAAAAGCTTTTGTGACTGTTTAGCTTAAAGATGCTTTCAAGAAAAACTATAAATATCATAATTGCACATTTGTAGTGGTAATTATCGTGATACAAGATTTGTTATAATCATTATTGTGATAATTGATAAATCAATATTATTGCTAAACCCTATAGTCTAGTATGTATGTTGCTCAGCCCTATAGTCTAGTATGTATGTTGCTCAGCCCTATAGTCTAGTATGTATGTTGCTAAGCCCTATAGTCTAGTATGTATGTTGCTCAGCCCTATAGTCTAGTATGTATGTTGCTCAGCCCTATAGTCTAGTATGTATGTTGCTCAGCCCTATAGTCTAGTATGTATGTTGCTCAGCCCTATAGTCTAGTATGTATGTTGCTAAGCCCTATAGTCTAGTATGTATGTTGCTCAGCCCTATAGTCTAGTATGTATGTTGCTCAGCCCTATAGTCTAGTATGTATGTTGCTCAGCCCTATAGTCTAGTATGTATGTTGCTAAGCCCTATAGTCTAGTATGTATGTTGCTAAGCCCTATAGTCTAGTATGTATGTTGCTAAGCCCTATAGTCTAGTATGTATGTTGCTAATCCCTATAGTCTAGTATGTATGTCTGATTTGATAATTATTATCATGATTACATGTAGGTGATGAGGTTTATAAACCTCATGCATGTTTGTTAAGAGGAACACTTTATTGTTTATGGAGGAGAGATCAAGATGCTTTACTGGATTTACAACTTGTAATAGATTATAAAAACTTACCTTCAGAGGTAATTATACATGTAATATGTATACATGTATAATCAGATACTGTATATTTTGAAGCATGGGACAGTGAGTGCGCCATTGGGAATACATCTTGAGCCAATTAGCAAAGAGTTAATTAACTGTACCACCGACCCAATGAGATAACTGTGCAGTGCCAAATAAGAAGCTCATTGGGCCAATGGTGTGCTTATCATATGGACTGTATATAATACTTATTCTCATATCAGATGTATGCTGATGCTTATATTAAGTGTGCTGCTGTATATGCTGGACTATGTGACCTACCAAAATGTTATGAACAGTTTGAAAAAGCTTCAGAATCTAAACGGGATCATCCTGATATATATATTCAACGTGGAAGAGTAAGATTATATGTTATATTTAATATTGATCACTATTAGTATTTGAAATATCAAATGATTATTATTATTTATTAATAAGGTATGTTTAGAATCTGATGATCCATCTGTAATAATGAAAGCTATAGATGATTTTGAGATAGCACTAAAACTAGCTCCATCATCACCACACACACTGTATTGTCTTGGGTAAGATATTAATAATGTGATGTCCTTCATCCTCCTCATCATCCTCTTCATCCTCATCATCATCCTCTTCCTCCTCCTCTTGATCTTCCTCCTCCTCATCATCATCCTTTTCGTCATCTTCCTCTTTCTTCTTATATTTTTATTCAGAGCTGTTTATCATCGTGGAGGACTACTATCACAATCTGTTCATCTACTAGAAGGGGCAAGAAGCAAGTTTGAAGAAGCTTATAACCAGTTTCCATCCTGTGTTGAAGGAATCATCTTATACTCTCTAGTTAGTATCATTACTCATAATATGATATGTTGTACTATCAATATTAGTATTTACAAGATGCTCAAGAGGTTGAAAAATCTGAAGAGTTACTACAAAAAGCAGTCAAATTGGAACCTGATAATGCTAATGCTCATTTCTCTCTTAGTTTACTATACTTGTTAGCTCATCGGGATATTGATAAAGCTATAAAATCACTTGAAGCAGCCATTGCTATGGATAGTAGTTGCATACAAGCGTATGAAACATTAGCTTCACTTGAAATGCAGAAGTAAGTAAATGTTATTATAATTATTATGTTCTTGTGTCATATTTCAGTACAATTATTCCTTATAATATGAATATAATTATACATTATATCACATCAGAAATGATATCGTAATCAGGTTTCATACAGCAGGAAAAGGGGATATCTCTCCTCTCCTATCTTGAGTTTCCCTTTAGATTTCAGCCCACATTTATTTCAACATGCAACAATATCTCAGCTACAAGCCTTCTGAGACACCAGAAGCCACCTCAGAGACTATAGTTCAATCATTTTTTGGCGGAGCATTGTGCTTTACATAATTATTCTTTACAAAAAATTCAGTATGAAATGTTGATAATCTTGAGATTATGAATGTTTAGAGATCACTGATTGAAAATGATATTATTTCAATTATTTAATTTACAGAGGTAATAAAAATAAAGCACATAGCTTATATGATTTAGCTGTAAAGAATTCCAGATCTATTATGGAGTTACAACAAGCTTACGTAGCTTATGAAGTATTCATTACACAGGTATATAAAACTAATGTATTAATTAATAAATAATTATTATTTCTAAATAGAATCAAGTGTGTGAAGAATATGGTATTGACCCTTTGGAACTAATGACATCAAGATTATCAGGACAAGGTCATAGTGGAATGGAAGTTGTGTTATAGAGGAAGAATAGATTATTAGTTTTGTTGTGTTTATTAAAAGAACTTTATAATGGACACACCCATTTTTATACTTGGTATAAAATGGCTGATACTGTGGGTGATGAAACACTTGGTGTGAAATCCTATTCGTCATCTCCATCTCCATCAGCTTCCAGCATTATATTAGATACAGATATTAGTGATTTAGAAGAGAGAGATGATTTTAAAGGTGTTACTATTGGAGTGTGTGCTATGAGTTGTAAGGTCGGTTATTTCTGATCTTCCAGTGATAAGATGGTAGATAGTAATAGTTGAGTATCTTCATATTCTACTTGTGGTTAGACAGGATTATAATAAACTATATATATATTATGCTCTAGTAGATTATTATTGATTATTATGTTATGTAGAGTTCATCTCAACCAATGCACAAGATATTATATAGGATTGCAGCTAATGATGCTGTTAGAGTGGTTCTGTTTACTGAAGACACTATTATTTATAAACCTATTCAATATTGGCCTCCTTGTGATGCTTTTATAGCATTTTATTCAAAGGTAACCACGATGATAGATTAATATATATATATATTATCGCACAGATACCGGGAAATATTACAAGTTGGATACAGCATTGCCACGAGTCTGAAGGACAAGTGGCACGCTGTATCCAACGAGTAATTTTTCCCGGGTATCTGTGTGATAATAAATTTATCAAATCATGTTTGTTTTTGCTTAGCAATACTTTATTATTCAAACTATCATGATAAAGATGGTCATCTTGAAGCATTTACAAGTTAAATCCCAAACCAGTAGCTCTCTCGGGCAACCTCCAACTCTAAAAGAGATTTTCAGCACTGAACATACATGTATAAAAACCTCTCTATTTTCACATTTTATCATACACAAAACTTACCTCGTTCAGAATGTTATCACAACTCATGTTTACTAACTTCACCATCGCCAAAACTGAAGAAATTAGAGAGTAATCTCTATCTACACAATTTTTACTTAGCAACATGTGACATGCTGTAAAATAAAACTTCCGGTCACACAAGTCCAGTACAATACAGTAAAATATTATCATAGTGCGTAATTTAAATGTCTAATTGAAAATGTATGGGATTCGTTGTTTCTATGGTAAACATTGTTTGATAAATTATTTTATTATAATATAATTATTTACAGGGATATCCTCTAGATAAAGCTATAAACTATGTCGAGTTAAAACGTCCCAAAGTGATCATTAATGATTTAGAAATGCAATATTCATTATTAGACAGGTAACAATATGTATTATGTATAATAGATCAGTTATAATTATACTATATTCATTATTAGACAGGTAACATTATGTATTATGTATAATAGATCAGTTATAATTATACTATATTCATTATTAGACAGGTAACAATATGTATTATGTATAATAGATCAGTTATAATTATACTATATTCATTATTAGACAGGTAACATTATGTATTATGTATAATAGATCAGTTATAATTATACTATATTCATTATTAGACAGGTAACATTATGTATTATGTATAATAGATCAGTTATAATTATACTATATTCATTATTAGACAGGTAACATTATGTATTATGTATAATACATCAGTTATAATTATACTATATTCATTATTAGACAGGTAACATTATGTATTATGTATATACATCAGTTATAATTATACTATATTCATTATTAGACAGGTAACATTATGTATTATGTATAATAGATCAGTTATAATTATACTATATTCATTATTAGACAGGTAACATTATGTATTATGTATAATAGATCAGTTATAATTATACTATATTCATTATTATGTATAATAGATATATATTATTCATTAGTGTATATAGTCAACTAAACAAATGGATTTTTATACAGAGCTAAAGCTCTTAAGTGATTTGGAATCTCACTTAGTTATAGGTTTTTTTTTCTTTTCACTGTTTGGAGCAGGGAAACCCTGGTTCAAATCCCTCTTGGTTAATTTTTTTTTTCTTTTGTAACAACATGAATATATAGGCATTGGAGCTCAAAGTCTTTTCGTAGCACAATTTACTATTTCATACTCAATTACTAATGTATTCACCTTCAGGCTTGCCCACATAATGATTTACTGTAGTGCTGTCTTGTTAACTTATTATTAACCTTCACCTGCATAGGTGAAGCGAAGGGTTACTGTAATCGTTTTGTCTGTCTGTTGACAAAATTCCAGTGACCTATGAACATTACCACACACTACCAGCAGACTTCAAATCATACAAGGATCAAAAGTAACAACAGGCTTTTGCTAAAACCTTTCTGTTTTAAAGTTATGACAATTTTTGTAACTCACGGTCGCCATTTCACAACTTTCAGAAGACATCTGGTAGCAAAAGAGTTCAATGAAGCAGCTCATCTTGCTTGAAGCTTATCGCTGTCAAACCACAATTGAAGTAGTGGTTGCTACAACTTCGAGCTGGTTCTAAGCTTTCTTTCAGCCATGACTGTCAATTTCTAGCTCCACCCTTTTCATTTCGTCCACGTGATTGAAGCCACAAAACTGTTTTCTAATTTCAAGTCTGGATTTTAACACTGCACTTCTTATACTAGTAGGACTTGGAGTGTATATCGTAATGCACACACACACACACAAATATAATATAATCTTAGTATAATAATTGTAATAATTATTATTACAGGGAAATATTATCATCTTGTCAGTAATTGAATCGTATTTGTTTCCCAAATCACACTTGTAGTGAGGGTTCTGCACTGTGAGTGGATTCATTATTATAGTTGTGATAGTGTGTTACCAAGAGTGTAGAAATAACAAGCTTATTCCAGACATTTTGACCTATTTTCATCACTCTTGTCCTGCTCCCCATATACTTTGTATACAGTTCAGTTTCAATTTACTGGACATTCACTCCAGAATGACTTTCATGTGCACACACCACTGTGTGTTAAGTACTTGATACAATGAAAACATGTACAGTAACTCCTCCCTCACTAATATAAACATTACACTTCATGTGATTGTGTTAGACATTATCTCAATATAAGTGTATCACTGTGGAAATGTTTCAATTTACTATTTTTACTGTCCTATAAATATAGCAAGTGATAATAGTCCTGCACACATTATTAGATGTAATATATAAGTTTGTTGTAGGTTTATCGTAGGTTTATCGTAGGTTTATCGTTAGATCCACAGAGCTATATTCCTATGTTAGAACCCCAGAGCTATATTCCTATGTGTGTTCCTTTATAATTATTATTTTATAAACTTTTATTATTTTTTATCAGACGAAAGGTTTATAAAATATTAGAGGAGAACGGGATAGATGTTCCAGCACACGTTGTATTGGAAAGATCAAGTCCTAATGATCATCCTGTTACCGAACTTGATGATACTATAGAGGTCAAAGGTCATGTTTTAAACAAACCATTTGTGGAGAAACCAATCTCTGGAGAAGACCATTCAATATACATGTATTTCCCATCTGATTATGGAGGTGGATCTCAGAGACTATTTAGAAAGGTAATAACTAATAATGTATTCATAGCTTTTAGATAAGCCACACCTTCTGAACATGTGCATATCGCATTGGCTCAAAGAATACATTTTCGAATATACACCTTGCACTATATAGGTTTATATTGAAAAGATAAACCTACACGCCCCATTGAAAATGTATGGACTATGAATCCAATATATACATGTATATGTATAAATTATCAGGTGCTGGATCGATCCAGTTATTTCTCTAAAGAAAGTAATATTCGTAAAGAAGGATCTTTTATTTATGAAGAGTTTTTGGCTACTGATGGATCAGATGTTAAGGTTGATGTGACAAGTCATGTGACTAATGAATATTATCATGTGATTTAGGTATACACTGTTGGACCTGACTATGCACACGCAGAAGCAAGAAAATCTCCAGTAAGTATTGAATTGATATGTGATCATTATATGAAAGCACACTCGGATATTTATATTTAGTCATTTTTAAAAAGCATGAGTTTTAAAATAACAAGTATTTGTAATACAATGAAAGTGTATTTCAAAAAGCTACAAATACTTGATAAATAATATGTCCTTTCATACATTAGTACATTATCACATACACTATCACATAGATGTCAAGTACATTATCACATAGATGTCAAGTACATTATCACATAGATGTCAAGTACATTATCACATAGATATCAAGTACATTATCACATAGATATCAAGTACATTATCACATAGATATCAAGTACATTATCACATAGATATCAAGTACATTATCACATAGATATCAAGTACATTATCACATAGATGTTAAGTACATTATCACATACATGTTAAGTATATTATCACTTTTAATGTACATTCTTTATTAAGTACAGGAACTTTAATTTAGACTCAGTGATAAATACGTATTTTGAGTTTTATTTGAAATACTTAAAAAGTATATTCCGAAAAAGAAAGTGATGTTTTTTTGTATTTTCATTTGAAATACTATTTGACCCCACCCATCCAGTCTGGATGAGAGAAATGTGTACTTCTACAATAAAATATTTACATGCTACATGCTACATGGTATATTAGGCAATTTTTAATGAAGTAACTAAATTTGATATCCAGGAAGATTATAATTATATATATAATTAAATGTTATAATTATATGTAATATTGACTCTGGTTTCTCAATCTCTCAGTTCAGTTACAATGGACCTGTAATTTAAAAGTAACAATATCTTACTAATTAAAAGGGGCTTGGTGTTAGTTAATAACACTACTGTATATATATACAATATATATATATATATATATATATATATATATATTACATATAGGCTCTGGATGGTAGAGTTGAAAGAGATGATCATGGGAAAGAGAAAAGATATCCAGTCATTCTAACTGCTAAAGAGAAGTTAATAGCTAGAACTGTATCACTGGCTTTCAAGGTTAGTAATACATACCTCATTATCTATAATATAATTTCATGTACTATATACACATGTAATAGCAAACTGTTTGTGGATTTGATATGTTGAGAGCAAATGGAAAGAGTTATGTTTGTGATGTAAATGGATTCAGCTTTGTAAAATCCTCTGAGAAATATTATGATGATTGTGCTCAAATATTATTGTAAGTACATACACACATCTATTATACTAATATGAGATTATCTGGTAATAGGGAGATGATATTATCAACTGTTGCTCCACAATATATCCCTTCTGTTGCACCTTCAGTGGAATATTTAGCTCCTCAGGTTCCTGTTCCTATTCCTCCAGCTACCACTCAGAGCATGTTAGTAGTGTGTCATGTGACTAGTGTATTGTTTCACTGTATTGTGTCATGTGATTAGAGTATCATTTCATTATTGAGTCATGTGACTGGTGTATCGTTTTTGTTGTATTGTGTCATGTATCAGTATTGTCATGTGACTATCATAATCATTCAGGATGGAATTAAGATGTGTAATTGCTGTAATTCGTCATGGTGATAGAACTCCCAAGCAAAAAATGAAAATGATAGTGAAACATCCAGAATTTTTTGATCTCTTTGAAGAACTTGGTGGTTATGTTAAAGGCACTTTAAAAATTAAGAAACCAAAATACCTACAGGTATTATAATTATATTAGTCTCAACTGTTGCTATGGTGATATCATTTTTATAGAAAGTGTTGGATATTGCTCGTAAATTGCTAGAGAAAGACGGAGATTATGAATATCATAAAATGTTACAACTTAAAAATGTCCTCGAAATGTAAGTTAGTGCATGTTGTGTCAGTATACTTGAATTTCATAGTGGACAGGAATATCCTGTCAATTTCATAGTATACAGGAATATCCTGTCAATTTCATAGTATACAGGAATATCCTGTCAGTATCATACATGTTGTATACAGGAGTATCCTGTCAGTTTCATAGTGTACAAGAATATCCTGTCAGTTTCACTACTGGATATCACGTGTTATTTGTTTCAGGTACGGACATTTCTCAGGAATTAATCGTAAAGTTCAGTTCAGATTAATAGATCGTAGTATGGATGGTACTGTATTTTCAAGTGAGTTGTTTGATAATTGTAATAATATTATTATATTATACTATACTGAATATAGAGCCAGTATTATTATTAATATTGAAATGGGGAGGAGAGTTAACTCCAGCAGGAGAGGTTCATGCTGAAGAGTTAGGTAAAGCATTTCGTTGTATGTATCCCGGAGGAGAAGGGGAATATTCATCATTACCCGGATCAGGATTCCTTAGACTACACAGTACATATAGACATGACCTCAAAGTTAGTATCGTAATCATGATTTTTCATATTCACATGACTTGCATTTACATGTATCACATGACTCGTCACATGATAGGTATATGCTTCTGATGAAGGAAGAGTTCAATTGACAGCAGCTGCATTTACTAAAGGATTACTTGATCTTGAAGGTGGTATAGCTTCCATTTTAGTCCATCTTGTAAAGAGAGATCAAAATGCTACTAATATGTTGGATACATCAACTGATGCTACTGTAGCTTTACAGAAGTACGTATATATTAATATTGTATTGATAATAATTATAATTTGATTTAGAGTTAAACGGAAATTACATAAATATATGCAAAGTCAAGAAGCTTTTACTAAAGATCATGTTCAGCAGGTAATTAAATAATATAATGTAATTATTATATTCATTATTATTATAATTATTTAGTTGGCACCAACTCAATCTCCATCATTACTTAGTGCTATGGAGTGTGTTAATAATCCTCATGATGCTTGTGAGGCTCTACACAAGAAGGTGTGTGATCTGGTTGAAGACCTACAGGCCATAGCTGAGAGAAATCCAAATGGTAATAATACAGTAATAATGTGTATTAATTAATATTTTTATATTTCATAGCATCACTGTATCAAAAGGAATCACTACACATGATGATAGGTAGATGGAGTAAACTGAGGAAAGATTTTAAACTGAAAAATGAAACGTTTGATATTAGCAAAATACCAGATATTTATGATTGTATAAAATATGATCTTCAACACAACAGGTAATATAACATGTTCACTTCAGAAACATACTCATATCTTCAGAAACATAATTATTCATAATGAATGTGAACTGACATGATAAAGTTAATATTGTTATTATTATACATACAGTACTTTAGGACTAAAGGAAGGATTACCTCTATATAAATCTGCTATGTATCTAGCAGATATAGTTATTCCACAAGTAAGTGACATCCATTAGCACATGTTGTAATGTTACTCAAGCTCTTTGTTCATTAAGGAATATGGAATATCCACATGTGAAAAATTAGATATTAGTAAAAAAATATGTACTTCACTTCTACGAAAAATCAAAGCTGATTTCAGACACACATTTTCTGATTCTGATTTCCTCCATAGACTGGATCCAGAGTATGGTTATTAAAATTATAATATTTAATATTTATTAATTATATATAGAAAGTCTCATGGTGTTATAAGCCCTAAAAGAAGTGTTCGTACACGTCTATATTTCACAAGTGAATCTCACATACATTCTTTAGTGAATGTTCTTAAATATGGATCACTAATGAAGGTATGTACATGTAGATTACTGTAATATGCGTATGGGAATGAGGATATAACCCTAGTACAGTCATCTGGGAATGAGGATATAACCCTAGTACAGTCATTTGGGAATTAGGATATAACCCTAGTATAGACTCATCTGGTAATGGGGATATATAGACTCATCTGGGAATGAGGATATAACCTAGTATAAACTCATCTGGGAATGAGGATATAACCCTAGTACAGTCATCTGGGAATGAGGATATAACCCTAGTACAGTCATCTGGTAATGAGGATATAACCCTAGTATAGACTCATCTGGGAATGAGGATACAACCCTAGTACAGTCATCTGGTAATGAGGATATAACCCTAGTACAGTCATCTGGGAATGAGGATACAACCCTAGTACAGTCATCTGGTAATGAGGATATAACCCTAGTACAGTCATCTGGGAATGAGGATATAACCCTAGTACAGTCATCTGGGAATGAGGATATAACCCTAGTACAGTCATCTGGGAATGAGGATATAACCCTAGTACAGTCATCTGGTAATGAGGATATAACCCTAGTATAGACTCATCTGGGAATGCCATTTTTCAGCTGATCTAGGAATGAGGATGCAACCAAACCATCATTTTTTCACTGAGTATTACATGTATATTAGTTTGATGACCTATAGATGATAAAGTAGAAATGTCACTTGTTATATATTATATTTTATTTAGGATGTTGTGACGGACAATGCTAGCAAATTGAATGATGAGAAATTCCAATCTTATCCCGAATGGAATTATTTAACTCAGCTTGTTTTCATGGTATTTGAAGATGTTTCTCGTCCACCTGATGAGCAATATATAGTACAAGTACATATTAGTCCTGGAGTTAAGTCAAGAGATATGCTGTTAATGAGAGGAGAAAATAAGCTAGTTAGACAATCTTCTGATGATCTTACAGAGTCACCTGTCACAATTAAACCACATAGTACTAGATTACGTAGACGCTCTGGTCCTGTTATGTCAACATCTACTAATATCCACAATAAACCAAAAAGGAAGGTCTCTGAATATGAATCAACATCTTCATCATGTTCATCACATCCACCTTTACAAAGACGTCGATCATTTGGTCCAACTTCAAATATTCCACAGTCTGACGATACTCCAGTGGAAAGTTGTGATATATTATCTTCTTCATCCAATATTAATATACAGCACACATCTGAAATATTAGATGACAGAACTTCATGTTCTGATAGTGAAATTACATCTGATAGTTTTACTGATAATCTGCCTTCGATTAAGAAAGAAGGTAAATATATAATATAATAATATATTATTATAAATTATTATACACATTGCATACAACAAACATGGGGCAAGCATTTAATGAAATGCTGGAAACCCTTTAAAAAGTAATTAAGCATTAGGACATGCTTCTATGGAAATAGTTGAAGCACTAAAACAACTAATTCATGTACTTTGAAAACTGCTTTAAGAATAAGCACTTTTTGATAAAAACTTCTCTTCACCTTACCACTAAGTCAATCTTTTTTTTTTAATTATCATTACATTGTATGAACATTAGTTTATAAAAAGTAGCGTCTGCAGGTTTGCACCTTTTGAGCCAAGCCTAACATCTTTCCTGTTATATTGAAGAAGTAGCTCAAATGTATCAAGTATACAAAAGACTTGTATTCTTTATGCTTGGAACAGGATATTTTAAAACACTAATGTTAATAATGTTATAAAATGCTTAAGTACAAGCACAAATGCTTGAACATGATAGATGCACCTCCAAGCATTCCAAAAGCTGCTTACAAACACAAGTACTTGAGTACTTGGCTACTAGTCCCTTTATATACTAAAGTGTTCTCTGCTTACAAACACAAGTACTTGAGTACCTGGCTACTAGTCCCTTTATATACTAAAGTGTTCTCTGCTTACAAACACAAGTACTTGAGTACCTGGCTACTAGTCCCTTTATATAGTAAAGTGTTCTCTGCTTATAAACACAAGTACTTGAGTACTTGGCTACTAGTCCCTTTATATAGTAAAGTGTTCTCTGCTTACAAACACAAGTACTTGAGTACTTGGCTACTAGTCCCTTTATATAGTAAAGTGTTCTCTGCGTAATGTTTTAAGCAAAGGGCACAATATACATGTAAGATACCCCTTCCTATATTACATACACCATTAAAATATTTACTATATATAGTAGTGTACATCATGAATTTTAGTAAGGACATATTGAATTGTTAAAAGTGTTTATATAGTTCACTTGAAAAATGGAGGGAACACTACTCAATATTAATTGTTGATATATATATTTTTAATCTATTTAGATCACCATAGTTTAGTATCAATAGTTGAACCATTGATACATTTGTGTTCAGTACCACTCAACAATATGGAAACATTTCTAAATCAATTGTGCGATGATGAAATCTCTCCATTAAATATGTCACTTGAAACAAATGTGTAATCAGTTTATAATAACTAGTTTTATAATACTATTTTCTTCTGAACAATGAAAACTCATTTTGTAAATACACACCAAGCAATTATTTAATAATTATGCACATTGTTATTTGTCACACATATATACATATATTATATATATAATTATATATATATAATGTATAATTATATATAATGGATATATACATAGATGTTTCTGATTAAAGTTTAGGATGGAATATTATATTAGTGTAATGAATTCTATTATAATTATATTAATCAATACCACATGTACATGTATATACTGTCTGCTGGTCTTTCATTTATCTGTAAATCTTCAACCAATTAGATATGATCGTGCAAATGATAACTGTGTTTAATAGGTCATCATATGGGCTCTGGTATTCACTATCTCTACAAAAAATACTTATTAATTTATCTCGGAATGCTGCGAAGCACATTCTTACAAACTTAGGGAATGTGGTGATTTCATGTTTCATGTCAGAAATTCTCCGTCCTGGTATAGTGAGAAACCCATCAAACCCTTATCTATTGTATCATAAATTTGTATTATTATATCTCTATATATAATATTATCATGTTTTTTTATTGTTATATTATATTATATACATTTTGCCTTCCCAAGACCCATGATTGATGGGGATCTTCAGTTCTAGTCTTATAATAATAATTATTATAACTTGTTGTAAGTATGTATGTATTTGCATAATCATGTCTACACACTTATGCTTTCTTTAAAAACAAAAGAATGGTATTTCGTGTCTATATCCATAAAATGAGTTAAACCTCCTAAGATACATGATGCGCGAAAGCAAGGTTTGCGCATGCGCACTTAGATGGTCTGTTCCTCGTGTTTCTTTTTGCACCACGAGGCCGACGGTATAACTTGAAGTGGAAGTAGAGCAGTGTAAGAAAATGGGTAAAAACAAGAAAGCTAAGAAGGTATATGAATATATATTTAATAAAATAATGTTAAAATTGTTTTTATATTAAATAATAGACCGAAAAAGAGGAAAAATCCATCAAGAAAACGGTAGTTGTTGAAGATGATCCTGAACTAAATCTTACTGAAGTTAAAGAAAAAAAGAAGGTATAATAATTTGTTACATCAAACTTTACTTGATCCTTTGCAGATAATGTGTCTACAGTCCTGGTAGTGATACTAGACAATTAGAGTCCCAGCTAATGGTCATGTGATCATTGATCCTGGTAGTGATACTAGACAATTAGAGTCCCAGCTAATGGTCATGTGATCATTGATCCTAGTAGTGATACTAGACTGTTAGAGTCCCAGCTAATGGTCATGTGATCATTAATCCTAGCTCATAGATTGTAGAGTGGATGTTATTAGCTGTGAAGTGATGGGTTGTTGTAGATTAGTTTGACCCACTGTTGACATAACTCTAATCTGGTCCCCTAGGACTACTTTATAATAACAATGTGTACTGAATATTCTAACATAATTAATTTAAAGAAAGAACTTGTAAAACAAATGGTAAATGATTTGAAAGTGTTTACTTGGAAAATGCTCATTAGAATATAAACTATATATATTTGCTAAACTAAAACAAATTGTCCATTGAGCTCTCAAACTTATGATTATGTTCATGAGAGAGCATAAAGGTCAGGCAACATTTCACACAGCAAAGGAATAGTTTAATTATGTTTGTTTGGTTTTGAAATATGTTTATTTCCTCATTTATATTTCAAATTATGTTGTTTTAAAAATAAATTATAGAATTTGAAAACTGAAGATTCTGATGATGAAAGTGAGCAAGAACAAACTTTACCACCACCAAAGAAAAAATCAAAGAAAAGTACATATATACATGTATATATATATATATATATCATAAATAAGTTATATTAATAATTAACACATACCCTAAATAAATAGTTAATTAACATACCCTAAATAAAGTTAATAGTTAATTAACGCATACCCTAAATAAATAGTTAATTAACACGTACCCTAAATAAATACTTAATTTAGAGTTGAGCTTCCAATTTTGTTTTAGATAAAAAACACAAGAAACAGGATTCTGAGGAAGACAGTGATAATGAAGAAGTCTCGATTCCTAAGAAATCTAAGAAAGGTATCTTACTAATCCAATGTTGTTATATGGTACAGTACCCATCAATAAACATGTACATTGAATAATAATATAATGTTGTTATATGGTACAATAGCTAACTAGCTATCAATAAACATGTACATTGAATAATAATATAATGTTGTTATATGGTACAGTACCATCAATAAACATGTACATTGAATAATAATATAATGTTGTTATATGGTACAATAGCTAACTAGCTATCAATAAACATGTACATTGAATAATAATATAATGTTGTTATATGGTACAGTACCATCAATAAACATGTACATTGAATAATAATATAATGTTGTTATATGGTACAATAGCTAACTAGCTATCAATAAACATGTACATTGAATAATAATATAATGTTGTTATATGGTACAGTACCATCAATAAACATGTACATTGAATAATAATATAATGTTGTTATATGGTACAGTACCCATCAATAAACATGTACATTGAATAATAATACAATGTTATATGGTACAGTACCCATCAATATAAAGTTCCTGTTATACATGTATATATGTACACACATACGTTACTCATAGATTTATGCTATATGCCAGACTTTTGTGTGTAAATGCTTGCCTTGCTGCTTTCCTGAAACATGAACAATTATTTTTGTAACTATGGATAGTTTGGATACCTTATAAGCTCTCCTATCCAATGAAGTACATATGTAAGTTAGAAGCCTCAGTTGTTTGAAATGTGAACGTTATATAGGAAAGGTGTTTACCAAAATGTAGGCATCGCCCAGATACAACTAAACTTTCAGACACTCCTCATCTTGGTGTTTTCCTACACCGAATAATCAATTGCTTTATGACAACTCTTTCTAGTAAAGTATGTTAGAATCTTTGATTGTTTAAGGTCTGAGAGTTATAAAGCTGACAAAAGTTGCTTGTAAACGCCCCGCCCACAGAACTAAATAAATTTGTAGGTTGTACGTACATGTATGTACTACTCACAAATTATTATAACACAGAGGGCACCTTTTATTGAGGGCTACTGTATAGTAATTGTATTGTCACTAACAGTAATTAATTGTGAAGTCAAATAGTACACTATTAATTATAGAATCAATTAGTCGTACTTTAAAACTACTTTTCAACATTCCAAATATATTTTTACAGGTAAGAGAAAGAAGAAACAGGAAGATCATTCAGATGATAGTGAGGATGAAATGGCTCCTCCTTCTAAAAAGTCTAAGAAAAGTACATCAATAAATCTACTCTCCATTGACTTCGGGTTTCAAAAAGGGTGGGAGAAATCCTCCCTTCCCCTGTATCAATGCAAATATAACAAGCGCTAGAAATAGGCGGAACTAGAAAGTAATTTTCATGGAGAATGGTTGGAGCTAGTGCTCAATTTTGTAGCAACCACTATCCCAACTCTGTTTGCTTTGATGTGGTTCTTTGCTAGCGATAACCATGATACAGGAGTAGTTATGTTTGGATGTGCCCAGATATCTCCAAGAGTCTTCTCAAGTCTGGAAACAGTAACCGTGAGTTATAAAAATTGTGATAACTTTATAACCAAAGGGTTTTAGCAAAAGCCTCTTGATCCTTGTATAATTTGAAGTCTAGCAGTAGCTCGTCGGAGCCACCAATGTTTGTAGTTTTCCCAAAATTTTGCGAGCACACATAGACACACAATAGGATTACCATACCCTTCTTCCTTTGCTCTGCGGCAAAGATAATTGTATAATTATAGCTCAGTGCATCTCTTAAAAACCTTTGTAACAACCATAGGCCTGCCCTCGCTATAATACATGTAGTGATCTAACACTTCACCAGCTATATCAGTCAATTGAATATGGGTGTGGTCACCCAGATACATTCGGGTCACCCCCTCACTTCAATGTCCTGTTCTATTAATTATATTCACAGGTGAAGAGATCAGGAATGTGTCTTCTCAAGAAGATTCTGATGATGGAGATAGTGAAGAAGAAGATGTGACTCCACCAACTAAACAGTCTATTAAGATAGGTTCATATTTTAATCTTTAATTTACTTATAAACTTTACAATCAATTAAATTATCAGTTGACAAGAGAACAAAACAAGAAGAGAATATGGATTCAGATGATAGTGATGAAGATAGCGAAGAAGACAGGGTTCCTCCAACCAAACAACAATCTACGAATGGTACTATAATCATAGTATATTACCATACATAGTGTCTTTACATGTAATAACTGATATTGGAACCAGATACTGAAATACTACATGTACCTGTGAAAATTTTATCATCAAATGTCGTGTGTCATATACACTGTACATTAGTAATAGTTTGTAGTGTGTACTATTATTGTTATTATTGTTTCGATCTAAATAACGACCATCCTTATGGTTGTTTTTCCACAGGTTAAACTATATATATATATATATATATTAGGGCTGGGAAAAAGGTTCGAATATTTGAACCTTCGTTCGTTTACTGCGCATTCGAAGCTAAATTTCTCCCTTCGAAGCTTCAATGCTACGCCCACTTCAATGTTTGCACATGTGCACTTTTGCAATCTAAAAGTGTGGTTAAAATTGTGGGTGTGTCCAAGAAATGTTGGGGCGAGTTGTTGGCTGTCTCTGCCTAAATTTTCATTCAAGCGATGCTAAATCCAAGTAGAAATAGTGACAGGAACAAGACTAGTACTTATTATGAAGCAATAATCCAGTTTTGGAGGCAAGGTAAGAGCAACATTGATAATAACACGTGCGAACCTTCAAAGGTTCGTTCATTTTTGCCGACGAAGCTTCGAAGGTTGTTTTTCTACCTTCGTCCCAGCCCTGATATATACATGTGTATATATGTATATATATTTGTGTCAAATATGCGACTGTGTTGTACACGTACTTGTGTCATTCTGGGGGCTGAGTCAACTAATGGGCATGGCATATAATAGAATGTGCGCTCGAGCTCTACAGTACAAAGTAGGAGGAAGAAAGCTGCTTGTAGCTTGCGTAGAAACTGGCGCTAATAGCTGTTTTGCCTAAAGTATATTCCTACAAGATCCTTTTAAAAGTACATGTACAGATGTATAGAGATGGAGAGTAAAATTAATGACTGTAATAAGCTCTTGTGTTTCAGGCATGAGAAAGTTAGCATGATTACTGAACAATGGACACCACAAAGGATACTTTTTTCTCCATATACAGTACATTATTATTATACATGTTAATTATTGTTGTTATTTTTAAATTTTTTATTTTTATTTTTATTCTAGCTACTAGTAGTAGTAGTGATGATGATAGTGAGCAAGATGCTATCCCTAAACCCACACCTCAAGAAAATGGAGAAGGAAGTATGTATGAATCTGCATTTGTCTTTGTGTGTGTGTGTGTGTGTGTGCACATATATATAATGTATAATAATAAAATATACATGTAGTTACCGTGTATATTGTTTTCCTAGTGACATTATTTGTTGGTAACTTGTCATTTGATTGTGATGAAGATGCAATGATGGATTTCTTTAATGAAGGTGGTTTTAATCCACATCAAGTTAGAATTATCACAAGAGATGGAAGATCAAAAGGGTAATTACAAGTACAAGTACATGTATAATGTATATACTATTAATATAAATATTATAATTGTCGAGTCATTTAAATTAGAATATTATTATTATCATACGTTCCATTCATATAGATTTGGTTATGCTGACTTTTCAAAAGCTTCAGAAGCTAAAAAGGCTATGAATAGTCTTGTTGGACAAGAGCTATGTGGAAGGGAAATTAGACTTGATATAGCTAATTCTACTACACCAAAGGAGAGAACACCACGTGGAGGTTAGTATCTCGATAATGATTTGTTAAGACAGGAACATCTGGATCTGTTTATCTGGACACGCATTAATTTTATAGAACATTTTCAATTAAAATTGCATTCATGAAATATATTTGCTATTTTGGAAATACATGTACATGTCCTGAGGCAACTCTCATTTTTCATTTTTCCATTGTCTCAGGTGTTTGTCTTTCTTTCTTTCTTTCTTTCATTCTTTCAGATAACATATGTACATGTATTTTGACAATATACATGTACATGTATTGTAATTTACAAAACCCATGTGTGTAATCCAGACACTGATTTGCTCTTTAAAGCACAATGTATAACACGATTAATATGCTTTATGTGTAACACTACATGTACAATGTATAATGCCTTGTGTCAAGTTAGCCTGTTCATACAGGCATATGAGATGTTTGATTCGGACCCTGCCGGCTGAGCTGCCTTGGTAGCTCAGTTGGTAGAGCATCTGTCCGGAGTGCAGAGTATCGTGGGTTCGAATCCCACCTGAGGCAACTCTCATTTTTCATTTTTCCATTGCCTCAGGTGTCTTTCTTTCTTTCTTTCTTTCTTTCTTTCTACATCTCAGATAACATCGTGTATAATATACATGTACTCCTACTACTATAAGCAGCTACATGTACATGTATAATATACATGTAATACATGTATAACTTATAATTATAGTATATAATTAATGTATAATTATAGTTCATACCTCAGTGTATTTTGTTAACGCATCAAAATGAATATTTTATGAACTGAAAGTTATCATAATATTATACATGTAGGTGGTAGAGGACGAGGTACACCAGGTGGTGGACGTGGTAGAGGAGGGCCTGATCGTCCTCCTAGTAGTACTTTAATGGTGTTTAATCTTAATTTTGATACTGAACCATACACACTAGAGGAAATATTTAAAGGATGTAATGATGTATATTTACCAAAGAACAGAGAAACAGGAGAAAAGAGAGGGTGAGTTATTAATAGTGTTGTATTACTTACATAAACAGAGAGGTATGATAATTAATAATACTAGGATGAATATTATCAGTAAGAATGATACATCCTGAGTTGTTATTTGGTGTTGGAGAGTGGAGCACGTTTGTAAGCTTTGGGATGTCTGTGTGCTGTTGTATTTATCAGAAACATACATGTATTAATCTGGACACAAATTTTGTGTGTGTGTGTGTGTTTAGGTGTGTGTGTACATGTTGAGTGGAATGCCCAAACTCGTAATGAATCTGAATAATACCTCTGATCCTGGACGATGGATCTGTTCTGAGAGTCTCCTGACAAAAATTTCAACAACCAAGAATTTTATCAGATATGGATAGGATTGGGATCCCACCAAAGAAGTCTTTAACCTCCAGTTCAGGTTCCCAAGGCCAGACTATCTGTGTCAGGAGTCGAATAACACCAGAGTATCAAAGCATATGTGAATATAAGATTGTTAAATACTATTCGTGATATTAAGTAGCTAATTGCTAAAGCTACTGTATAGCTAACACATTTTACTATAAAAAACATGTACATGTATACTGTGTAAGCCTGCATACTAAAATAATAACCACAAGCTATCAAGATGAGTTGTATATAAACATAAAAATAAAAATAAAAAAGCAATAGAGCTGAAGTGAGACCTTTTATGTCTGTTTAATGTTTTAAACAGTTTACTTCTTTGGCTAATAGAGTCCAGTAAATACATAATAACTTATTTGGCACATGTATACCATGTTTTAGAGTCTCTTCTATTAGACAAATATAATTATAATTAACTCTTGCCTACAAATAGAGGGTTCCTGTAATCTTGTTATTATTATTATAATTATATTTCTACAGATTTGGATTTATCAGATTTGATGATGTTGAATCAGCTACTAAAGCATTAAAGAAGTTTAACTATAGTGATGTGGATGGACGTGAAATTGAACTTCGATATGCTGAGGAAAGAGGAGAGGGTGGTGGAGGAGGAGGATTTAGAGGTGGAGGAGGAGGATTTAGAGGAGGAAGAGGTGGTGGTGGTTTTAGAGGAGGAAGAGGTGGTGGACGAGGAGGTAATTATACAAACACTTTATATTCATCATGAAACCAATATCCTGAAACATCAATTATTAGAATTCTTAACCACTTGACATAATGTATTTAATATAGCAAGTATGTCTGTCTGTCTGTCTGTTACCGATGTACATGTACATGTATTATTTCATTGAAACAAACATTTAATTAAAATTGCTTCCCATCTCAGTTCATGTACATTTGAAGTAATAACTAAATTTATCATTCTCTATAACATATTTTATGTCTATTATTATTGAATTGTTTTTCTTTACAGGTCGTGGAGGTGGATTTTCAGCATCTAAAGCTGCTCATAAAGGATCAATTCAAGAATTTAAAGGTCAAAAGATAACGTTTGACTGAATATTTTCATTTTCCTACATGTGTAATATAGATACATGTACATGTAAATATAAAATTGGTTTTTGAATCACATGGATAATAATCTTGTATTATATTATTATTATTATTAGTAATATATTCCATTAACCAAATTACCAGAACCTTATAATCATAGTGTTTAAAGCATGGGACAAATTGGTTCAACAGTGGTTAGAGTGTGACTGGAAGACTACTAAACAAATCTGTTAGTAGCAATAGTCATAATCAACTGTGTGACACCAAATAAGAAGCTCTTTTTTGGGGGGCTAATGGTGTGCCATCAAAAGCCCTGTAGGTAAATCAGTAATAACTACAGGCTTTACCTCGGACAACTATCTCTGTGCGAAGGTCTGATAGACAAAGAAGACATGGTACATCAAAGAATTCACAACTTGAATGTAGTATTACTGAATGTAGTAGTACTGAGTGTAGTATTACTAGTAGTACTGAATGTAGTAGTACTAGTAGTATTACTGGTAGTACTGAGTGTAGTATTACTAGTAGTACTGAATGTATGTAGTTTTACAAGTAGTGTTAGTCCAAGAAACCAGTGATTGTTGACTTCCATGCTATCTGGTGTGGACCATGTTTAGAATTAACATTAATTTTAACTGATATAGTGGAGGGAGAGATGATTTAGCTAAAGTCAATCTTGATGAACTAGTAATTCAATATGGAGTTGCAACTATACCAACTAAAACCGCCAATTCTCATCTGCCATTTAAATTTCATTTCACAGAGATGGTACATGTTGGAGGAGCTGTTAATATGGTCTGTTACATCCAACAAATTAAAGAAGAATAGCTTGACTAATCTGTTGAACATGTTGCTGCATGGACGTCTGAGTTCATGACACTATGAATTGTGCCTTTCACTACACACTGACTTACATTTGACAAGTACATACGACGACACTATGATGCTATGACGTGCCTTTGACTACTTGACATGTACGCTATGACTTGTGAACTGTACCTTAGACTGTGACTTGTACCTTACACTGTTACTTGTGCCTTTCACTACACTGTGACATGTAGCTTTGACATATGGCTTGATAACACTATGACTTATCCTTTTGCCTACACTGTTACTTGTACCCTGATGACATTGTGAACTATAGCCTTAGTATTGACCTTTTCATTGCAAAATCAGTCGTTTGAGATTGAGCCGAAACTGTTTCTAGAGTTAGATAATGATGTCCTTATTATGTTTCCAAACTGGTTTTGATTAATAATATTATCTGTTAGAACCGTGAGCATTTTAGTGTTGCTCTAATCGGACCATGAAAACTATAATAGCCTTGGTACTTATATTTTGAATGGAAAAGTCATTTTTCTGAAACTGTTCCTATAGTTAAATAGTGATGTTCTTGTTATGATTCTACAGTATTTTTGATCAATAATGTTGTTTGTAGGAACTGTGAGCATTGTTGTATTCTCTTGAAATTCACTTTGAACCATGAACTATAGCCTTGGTACTTATTTTTTGACTGGAAAAAACTGTTTTTTGAAACTGTCTCTAGAGTTACATAATGATGTCCTTGTTATGTTTCCAAAGTGGTTTTGATCAATAAAATTATCTGTTAGAACCTTAACCTTTTTATTATTGTTTTGAAATTCGAATTTTTACTCTGAACTGTAAGCTGGTCGGTATTGATTTTTTTATTAGGTACTATAGTTTCAGATTAGTCCAGTACCAGGAGATTTTACTGTCCAGTAATGTTAGTATTGTAAGTATAACTAATATTCCAAAGACGGTGAATCTTCAAAATAAGTGGAAATAAAAAAAGAAAGCGTTTTATGGTTCTTCCCTTTTTTATGTTGTTGTCATTTACAGCCGCGACCACATACCAGATTCATCTTCCGTCCAAGCGGCTTTTCAACGAGACCGCCAGAAACAGGGCGAAAATGATAAAAAGCAGGTTGAGCATTGAACTGGTGCTTTTATGCTTTTCTTTATTATCTATTTCTTTCAAATGGCCATATCCTAATATATTTATAATTAATTTTTATTGTTATAATAATTATGTTATTTTAACTTGGTCGCCATAATAATCTTTACTATTATTTCTCAAATCTCTACAGGTAACATGTTCAAACATGTCTTCTACTTAATAATTTGCATAATTATGATGTGCAATTTAGTCATCAAACTCAGTAAGTTTATAATGTAATTATGTTTTGGAATATTCTACATTCCTATAAAGGTGTTTGGAGGTACTTATTAAATAGTAAGACTGTTTAAAGGCAATTAATGAGCGTAATATGCTATTCCATTCACCACTACATGTTGCAGTGTTGTCTAACCAGTATCATAACACCACTGTATTATTAAATACAAAAGTATGTTAAATTATGATAATAATAACATAGATAGGCAGAAGATATTGGTGTTAGTGACACTGAAGGGAAACTACACTGTACAGCAAGATAGTACCGAATGCTATTATCAGTAATGCTGTAAGTGAACTGTACAATTTGAAATTATAATTTTATTATTATTGTTCAGCCTAATGATGTTGATCTTGTTGATACAAATGGGAATAGTGCTTTACATGTTGCTGTTGAAAAAGGACTACTGAGTATTGCAAACGTATTGCTTGCTCCTCCAAGGTAATATAATTATTATATCAGAACGAGTGACATCATAATCATAATCTGGATATCATAATTATAGATGTGATGTTATACATGTGATATGATGAAGGACAGACTCCTCTTCATTTTGCTGCAATGTTTAACCAACCTGCTATTTTGAAGGCATTAATAGAGAGAGGCACTAGTCGTATGATTAAGGACAAAAGTAATAATACTGCTATCGATTATAGCAAACAAAAGGTACTTGTTGAATGTTTATTATTATTGTTGTTTACTGTGGTGCTGCATTTTCTGTCCCCCAGAAACACTAAAGATTTTAGCTCAACTCAAACCAGAACAACATGAAAAATAAATTAACATCACTATTTTATTCACTTTATAATAATATAGTCTATTATAATTTCACTGACACATAATTATGCTCCAGTAATGATTATAGTCAACATGCTGATCAAAGATTGAAAGTGATTGCAATACCATGTTTGAAATTATGTCTCTAAATACATGTAGTATCTTATTTGTGTATTCAGCTTCATTATCAGTATTATACTATACACCACATTATTGTAGTCTATTCCTAATAATTATTATTGTACTATTGTTTAATGTGTATGAACATTTTGTACCAAAAGAATAATATTATAGTAATAATAATAACAGTAATAATAAATTAATGAAAAATTGAAAATTATATCGGTATTATTTGGTACTGACAGTCAAAACTCCATTCCCACCACCACCTTGGAAATATCAGAGTTCTGCTTAGCAGTTGAAAGAATCTATTATTAACTGATAATAACAGATAGTTATAGCTTCTTTTATACACAACAGCTATTCAATACTATAAATCTATTGTTCTTGTATTATTTACTGCCGCCACTACGTTCAGCGTATTTATTACAACGCAATTTTAATTAATTTTGTGCGCATGCGTACATTGCGTAGGCCTATAACTCAAGCAACAACAGAAGCGAGGTAAGTGGTGAAAAACTATTTGTGACTATTTGTGACCAATCCTATAGCTTTTATACCATATCTACAGATTGCTGGGACTGATGATTGCTTCTTATTGTCATGGAATATATTCGATTATTTATGATATTTATTTTCATGTATTTCTTTAGAGCAACATGTTACAAGGAAACATGGAGAAGAGGAACAAGATGACCAGTACCTTGAAAGAAAGTGTTTTAGGTAAGTTTTATGTTATTATTCATACAGCGTGGCAAGGAAATGTTGAATTGCTGTACTAATCTAGTATTGCTAGACCTTGTTTAGTTACTAAAGTATGTTCAGGTTGAGTTGACCCCAAACAGCATATACAGATTGCAAAAACTACAGTAGCTAAAAATTTTCTATTTTTTGCATATATATCAGCTTTCTGGAGCGGATCATTGCTTAAACAATCATGTCTCAAGCTCATCGGGAAGCAACCTAACCAGAAACAACTCTAAGATAAAAGATATGGGAGCTCAAACTGCCACTTAACAAAATACATTTGTGGTTAATTATCCCCGTGCATTTATGATGTCATCATGATGTCACAAATATGTTTTAATAATAATTATAAACTTTTCGGACAGGCAGTTATAACTACACACAAGTACTTGAAGTAATCATTGGTGTTACAGTTACACCACACACAACTATCTACCTGTAGGGAATAAAAGAGTGTGAAGAGTATAATATAAATTGTTATTAACTTATCTAAGTTCTGATCAGCTGTACATGATGATATCCAACTCTATCACCATGAAGAAAAGAAACCTTAGTATTAGCATCATGTATAATCTGTAAAAAAGACTTTTGTATCATGACAGAAACATAGCTAAGACTAGGCCTATGGTGGTATAATGGAAATAATCTTCATAATACACATAATGTAGTAAAATATACCTCTGTATTGTTTATCCCAGTGTACAGTATCACAGTATATACAAGTTTATCTATTGCATGTTATATGCAAGTATAATTGAAAATCATTATAAAGTAGTAAACATAGATACCTTAATCAGCATCAGCTGTCCTCTATAGCTGACTTACTTCCTCCTTTCTTCCCAGCTTCTCAAAGTAGTCAAACACTTCCATAACAACCCCTTTGGATTGACTTCTGTAGCGTTTTCCACGAGGCATTACAGTCTTTTGTCGTTTATTCACGTGTTTTGGGCGTATCCCATTGAAACGTATCGTGACGTAATATAATGTTTTACATTCCTGCATATCCGCAATATACATAAATAATGAGCCGGTCAACTCAACGTGAATATACTATAGTACTGTTATTGTGTAAAGTATGTATTAATTTATATTTCTATATTTTATGTATTGAGCTTCAGTTTTTATTAGCTGTTGGATGGCAGATTATAGGACAGTAATTTAGTGATATATTTTTAATGCTTTGTGTTTTTAATTAATAATATTTAAATAATAATATGTTTATTTTATTTTGTTAGGAGTTAACAAGAAATATTCAACAGGTGAGTAAATTCTTAATCTACAATGTATAATAATGTATTACTGTAGAGTTAAATTTCTTTGGAATATATATTACTAAATACTATCTTATTCTGTGTATTGAATTTCAGACACCATGAGCTGTTAACGGCAGATTATAGGACAGTAATTTAGGAATATATTTTCAGAGTAGATTTAACCCAATATACCTGTAAATTAATCAGAGTAAATACCAATATTGAGTAATTATTATATTATACATGTTGAGCTACCAAAAGAGAAGACTACAAATGGTTACTAATTTCAACAGGTGAGTAAATTCTTAATCTACAATGTATAATAATAATGTATTACTGTAGAGTTAAATCTCTTTGGAATATATATTACTAAATACTATCTTATTCTGTGTATTGAATTTCAGACACCATGAGCTGTTGATGACAGATTATAGGACGGTAATTTAGGAATATGTTTTCTTAGCAGTACAACTGTAGTTTAATTCACATTGTGTTTGTAAATGTCTTTTGACAGAATATTTGTTTGGGAGAATGTAATAATTTTTTTTCTATTGAGATAAATTAATAATTTAAATTAAGCAGCAAATATGGCACTGACTTAGAGAGTTTGTAGGAAAATGCTTAACAGGAAACTTGTTCAATGGAGATAGTTTCAATTTCTCAATATTTGAAAGAAGGTATTTGATCTCAAAAATGAAGCTGTTTTTAAATATGTTAGAGTCATGAAAGTGTTGCATGTCCTTTTATATTACTAGAACTTCTTCACGCTCTACACTTGTGAGGCTTTGATCTATGAATCTCATTGAATTATAATAAGTTTATAATTAAGTGGGCGTAACCAGTTATGGGCACTCCAAGTGTTGCAAATTGTTGAGCTGTATCTAGCTTGCTGTTGCATGTTACTATTGACCCTCTAAATCAAGTATTTTAACGATGGTATAGAGGTTCATGCTGTTGTGAGTATTATGTGGGGATATCACATGGTCAAATTTAAATCTTTAATAGTATGTACAGAGTGCATTGTTTTGTCATATATGAGGACAATTCTTGTAGTTGTGTGTATGTCGATCTATTCATTCCCGAAGTTAGATAATGATGTCCTTACTGTGTTAACAAAGTGACTTTGGTCAATAATATTATCTGTTAGAACTGTGAGCATTTTGGTATTCTGAATTTTTACACTGAACTTTATATATATACTTATATAGCCTTGGTACTGATTTTTCATATTGTAATTGAACCATGAACTATAGCCTTACTACTGATTTGTTGAATGGAAAAAACATTTTCCTGAAACTGTTCCTTGAGTTACATAGTAATGTTCTTGTTATGATTCTGCAGTGTTTTTGATCAGAAATGTTTTTTATAGGAACCATGAGCATTTTAGTATTCTCTGAAAATTCTAATCAGACAATGTTGTATGTATGGCCTTTGTACTTGTTTTCTGACTGAAAAAAAAATTTCCTGAAACTGTTCGTAGAGTTACATAGTGATATCCTTGATATGATTCTATATGTTGTTGTTTCAATTTGTGTTGAGTTCCATTGATCAGCTTTTCTGCTCTCATAATAATAGCAAAATATTTGTGTACATGTAAAAGATAGTATTAAGAAGATCCAAGAACAAGTAATTATTATTAATTATTGTTAATATTTACACTTACCATAGGCATAAATTAAATTGTCACTCTTTAACCTGCTTTCTGTCAATTCCTTTTCGAATGTTGTTGGCTTTGCTACTCTAATTGTTGTTGTTTTCCTTTGTTTTCGAGTGCTGAAAAACGGTCTCTGTGGTTCTATTGTTTTATTAAATGGTTCTCAATTATTTTTTTGTGGCAATACTGGTTTATACTGTTCAGAATGGCATTCTACCAGTCCAGTTGTTGTGTTTAATTGAGCATTTACAACTTGTAATGTCTCTTTGTCTGTGCACTGCTCTATCAATGTTGTTATTATCTGGAGTTTAGTAATCCCCTGTTCTCTTATTTCCATCACATCTAGATCTGACCCTGCAAAATCTGATTTCACGGCCTCATGGAGTTGAGTCAGTTCTGTTGTTCTGTTGTGTACATATTCTTGTTGTGTCTTATTAATGTATTTGTCTGCACGGAATTTCACTAATACATGTAACTTTTGAGTCAGTAGATGCCTTCTTAAAACAACTTTCCATATCTGAACATAGTGTGTGTCATATATTATATATAGTAGCTAGATTGCATTAGGACTTTTGATTGTAGGAAGATCTTCGTGTTGGTATTGTGTTGCAATACCACCCATATCATTCTGTTTCTGTCTTAGTGATGAACTTGACTTTGGTTTAATGTCTGTAGGTAGTTGGTTTCCTTTAGTCTGTGAGAAAAGAAGTACTGTGGTCATACCTCAAAGATGTTAGGTGAGTAAGTGTTAAATTAACTAGCAACTCTGGCATGTCCTACACCTTCATATGAGTTGCATAGGTCAAGTGTGTGTTAGTTTTTGATGATTCACCTCAGTATAGAATAGAATGTAGCCTTGCTTTGTTAAAATAGTGTCAATGTTACCTTTTGTTACCTAAGATGCATGCATGTATGTACAGTTATATTTAGACTGTTTGAATTACAGTTAATGACTTACAGATATATCATCAAATTCATACCATCCTTCTTTTGTACGAACATATGACACATAGTGTCCTCCATGAGTACTGGGTCCCAGATGTGTAATCACAGATTACAGTAAATATTGTTTAATGTTTCCCTAAATTGTAAACAGTAGGGTAATATTAGTAATATGCATTTGTAAAAAGAACCTTATTATCATAGAGCTGCAAATGTTCTCGCACTTAAGTATTGGCAGTCTTTCTTGGCTTGTTTATTTTCCCAGAGGAATCTGTATATTGCAATAATTATGATTTAATGTACGCTTTTACCTCCTGATATGTACAATGAGAGTTGGGGGTAAATGAGAAATGTTTTGTTTTAAACCTGTTTGAGTATTCCGGTTGCATCTGTTAACAAATCAAATTCTCTTATTTAATGCAATGTCCTAGTTCTTAGTACTTGTACCTATCGCAGTATACCATGTCTGTACCACGTAAAATCTCTTCTGTTTCAAGTGCTTTAATGCCTTCTATATTTCTCTCCTGTGAGATATATCACAATTGGACATGTATGTACATGTAGTTGCAAAATGATATGTACATGTACAATACATACTGACCTGTGTTCCAACTTGAAGGTGTGATTGATAACTAACTTTGGTTCGTGTAAAATTACAGTCAAAGCATCTTGCTGTAATATAAATTATGTATATGTATTGAATAAATTTATGCTCTACTGTAGCTCACCTGTAGATTCAATACCTGTATGTGTTAGATTTCTAAGCTTGGTACTGTAATTAACACATTCTTGATGCATTCTTACTGATTATAATGTTCGTTTAACACGTTCTTAACTTTTTTTTTTTTTTGAAACTCCATCCATGTGTGACGATTTTCGAGGGGAGTTACCGAACTAATTATGAAATGAATATCATTATTGGTTATTGAGTTATTACGATAAATTTATTTTATGTTTGACAATTAATAACTAAAACAATAAATGGGGTGTGGTTTTGAATTTTGGTGTCAAAGTAGGTATTAGCAAGTACTGTTATTACCCCAAATATGGCGACTTGATACGATTCACAGTGAGAGTTATTCACATTGAAATCTCTATTGCATGTATACTGTAATGTGAATTGAAATTTTTTTTGAAGTTAAACAGGAAGTGCCTACTACAAACCGGATGTTTACCGGAAGTTGTTGCCATTATGTATATAATTAAAATCAATTTAATCAAAGTATTTTTGCATCTTATGAAATTAATAATCATGACGTCGCCCGGTACGCGGTTTCGATTTCAAATCTGTGGTGGGCGTGGTCAAACGGGTGTGGTCAGAAAGCACATGTTTTATAATATTAGTTTCATGTCCTCAAATTGAGGTAGTTACTTACTACGAGGAAGTGTTATCAAGTTTTGGAATTCTCTATAAGGTATCACTGTTCGTTTATGTGTACTTTAACGAATATATTTATTGTAAATTCTTCATTTCAGACATAGCTAATTTAATATATAATTTTGGTGGCCATTTTTTAATTTGCATCTTGTGAATAAGGTTGCAAATATATAAACGAACCATGTTAGAGCATGCTAGATCCCTGTCAACATTTTTGAATCTCATGAGTAATTCATGAGTAATTTAATGTAAAAAGGGCAGAAAAAAAGGACTTAGATACCACATATTCAGAATTTAGATGTAGTATCCAAGTCCTCTTCTGCCAAATGAATAATACTTGAGGCTTTTTATAGCTGATAGATTCATGACTACAAATCAAGTATTTAATGAAGTAATGAATATTTAATCATGCTGTGAATATTTACTGATATAATTAAGGAAGTGTTGAATATTTATTAAAGTAATTAATATTTAATGAGGCTATGAATATATAATATTATGATTATGAAGTAATGAATATTAAATGAGGCTATGAATGAATTAATAAACATTTAATGAGTCCATGAATATTTGATGAAATAATTAAGGAAGTAATGAATATTCAATTAAAGAAGTAATGAATATTTAATGAAATAGTGATGAAGTTAATGAGGCTATAAATATTTAATAACAAAATTAATGAAGTAAAAATATTTAATGAGTCTATAAAGGATTTTTTTTTAAATGAATAATTTTGGAATAAGTCAATATAATGAAAATTTCTTCCAATCCAATAGAGTCATTCATAATCCACATATAGACAGGCCCACTCCATCTTCAAAACCCCTACCACTTCTCCATGGCACCCTTGACCCTCGTAGACATAAACCAGTGGCTTGAATAATAGCGAATGACAATGATGTACGAACATAGTCTATCACTTGGCTGTAACTTTTCTCCCATTTTAGGGACAACACTTCCGCAGTTCTTTTTATGACACATCCTGCTTCCATGCCAACAAATCCATCTACTGATACCACAAAAGGTGAGAACGATGCGCATCTTGCTTCAACTGCACTATTGTATTTTCTCTTCTTATCTTCCTCGGCTGATCGAATAACTGCTGTAACAGGGCGTTGACTGTACGAGTCGGCATCAGTGTCCATGACACGAATATCCAACAATGCCTCAGACTGGTACTGCCATAAACCCCTAACAGCTAAATCAGCAACCAAACCTGGTGTGTTCTTACTCACATCTGCTTCACTTATGATCGGTTCCTTGATAATTTGATTCCCATACGCCATTGCTAGTATCTCTCCCAGGGCGTCTCGTACCTCATTGTGCTGTCGAATAATCAGTCCTCCTTTTCTACAATTCAACGCATGATTAACACTAGTGGGATCACCACAACCATCACACATAGCTGGAAGTGCAACTATTGGTCTATAGTATCGTAGTGCAAGAGCATCTCTAAATTCTCTTTCAGATAGAGCGAATCCAAAACTTGATACAGGAGTAACATTGAGCCAGTTTGAGCATTTGCCATCAATAGCTCTTCTAATGGCACGAGCCTTACCCTCATCAAAGGAATTCAAAATCTCATTAAGAATTGACTCATCTAGATTAACTTGAAGTCGACGATTATTCTTACTAGCCTGGACAAAAATCTCAAGATGATCATTCACTAAGAAATGAACACCGTCCTTCATAAAAGATAATATCCGTTCCGATCCAGTTCTAGAAGCTTCAAATGCTTTTACTGACAACTTGACTGGATCACGTACACCCATCCCTCCTAAACGTGTAGGTATAGAAAATAAGTCAGCCTCTCTTTCATCGATCGATCCACCAAAAAGACTAGGCCAAAACACATCTCGAATAGCATCACGCAAGGGTTCAAACATAGAGGAGCAATCTGGACAGACTCGCATCAAGAACAGCCATTCACATTGTAGCGATTTCAGCAAAGATGCAAAAGCTGCTTGAGGTTGAGATCTAGCAGCTGTAGCCAAACTATTTACACAGGATACCCATAACTTGACTTTCTTTTCAATAAACTCAATATATCCATTCTCATCTCCAACATACCCTCCAAGAAAACGATTACCAGAGACAACCTTAACCCCAATGTCTGAGAACATCGCAACAGCCGTATCTTTAAACCTTGGATCAACAACAACAACACATTTTGCTGGCTCCGAGAAGTACCCAAAACTAGGACCCCTCTCTAATAACATCCTGAACCATTCTTTAACCTTATCCAATGGCCTAATACACGCCGAATCATCTGCATACCACGATTGCACCCATCGACCCTGACCCCGCAGCGATCTTATCAATGGAATGAGTGCAATAGCATAAAAACACATTGAGAGAGGGTCCCCTTGAGTGACACCCTCTTTACTATATAACGGTTCAGTATTCTCATTAACCCATAAAGATGAAAAACCACGATAGATATTAAATAGAAACCTGGAACATCTAGGCCAATAGATAAGTGCATTCCATAACCCAACCACTCTGTTGACTGAGTTAAAAGCATTCTTCGCATCAACCATTAAAATACTATATCCCTCCTCTGAGTGAGTCTCAAAAATCTCCCTTACAGCATGTATCGCCCCTTCAATTCCACCACGTAATCCAGAACAAAGTTGATCAGCGCCACAAACATCTTGAACATCCATCCCTGTACATAATACCATAACCTTCCCCATTAATCTTCGGAATACCTCTCCAATTCCTATTGGTCTAACTCCTGGATTCTTGTCTAATGCTATCAATCTACTGGCTAGCAATGCTCGAATCACTCGCCAATCCACCACTCCATTTGCAATCATCATAATCAAATCAGCGATTGCACAACGCAACTTTGCACTTTGAGATCCATACTTCAAAAGAAAGCTTCTCCAATGACTTGAATTAATACCACTTGGACCTGCTCCACCATGCAATGCTCTAGCTACACGCTCAACATGACCACTCGTTATAGTTACATCCATCATAGCAGGTAATTCTTCACAGTTGGCAAAAGCCTTCTCATCCACAGAAACAGGTTCGGGGTGCTTCTCTTTAAGAACATCCAGTACCGTCATACCCTTCGAATCTACCACATCAGATGGGGAAAGGACTTTACTAGAACCTCTTTCTGTTATCCACCTAGTTGCAGCTCTCAGCTCACCCCTTAACATCAACCTTGTGAAAACCTTCATAATATGATCCCGGTCTGTAGACAATGACCTGTGAGATGTCTGTCTCGTACACCGAATGGTTTCCTGAACTAGCCCATCAAAATTTTCGTTTTTCCATGCCTCTAGCCGTCGTTTGATGAGAAGCCGAATATCCGAACCCCTCTTAATCATATGATCCCGTTGTAGAATCACCCGACAATATACCAATACTCTTTCAGAACAAAGTGACCTTTTTGATAACATCATAATCTCGTCAGCTAGTAATCCAACAAACTCTTTACTGATATTTCCATTAGGTAGATCATACATACTACCAGAATACTTAGAAACCAACCGTCTCCATCTATGAAACCACACATCATCTTCTATTCTGTTACTTTCCACATTCACAAGCTTTGCCCCAAAGGCTAGTTCCATTCGAGTACCAGCAATCGATCCCAAACGAGTACGCTCATATGTTTCATTTATTTCATAATCTCTATCCTGACTACTGGTGTGCTGTTGAATCAAAGGTTCTGTTTGATTTCTGCATTTATTTAAACGAAGTGGCACACATGAAGTACAAGGAGAGTCCTGAGCCACACACGAACATCTTTGGCAAGTCCCAGTCGAGCAACACATACAACAACGCTTCCTAAGCTCGTCTCCAGTTGTTTTCTTGCTCACTTTCTTGTAACTTTCTTTCATATGACTTTCTTTTTTTCTCCCATGTACCGTCGCCATTTTGTTAATTACATTGCATCTTATAATATAATTAATATTTTTATAACTTAGTAATAAAAATTATCATGTTAATCCTCAAATTATACCATTACCCAACATACACACAGTATGTATGTAAAACTGATTATTGGTTTCTGATACCCTCCCAATCTAGTTTGTGGATTATTGACTTTGCTATCCCATTTCTGTACATGATAATGTGTTAAGTGAAGTTTCCTCACCCCAGATCAACACATAGATTTTCACATATTGTATGAATCAAGTGTTGTTTTCCATCAATTAACACATTAAATTCCATAACAGGACACAAGGTTAAGTGGCAATGGCTGGGCTTTAATAGGAACTATGTGCAAACACAACGGGAATGCACACAGTTATGTATATATGAATACCAAGTTGTCCTGTTATTGTGAGTTGACCGGTAGGACTTCCGGATGTTGTTAATAGCATTGTGATTTTTTAAATGATGTCAACTTTTTGTTCATGGTACTTCATGTATATATATATGTAAAAGACATATGTATTTTAGAAATTTTTGGATAAATGTTTTGCTTTTATATAGCGTTACTCTGTTATTCTGCTTGTCTTTTTTTGAAAATGGAGGACATATATGTCTTTTTTGATTTTGGAAGGAGACATGCTTTTGGAGACATTCGATCTCAGTAAAAGACATATGTCTCTTAGTGATCTTTGGATGATTTTTTTTGCTTTTATATATATAGGGTTACATTTTTATTCTGCTTTTTGTGAAGACAAATGTCTCCTCCTGAAAATACAGTTAATTTTGTGAAAAATTCCGCATCATTGTCAATTGATTTAAGTGTAAATAGGACACTGCTGTTATATATATAAGCTGAAAATCAGTAAATGTCCTGTTACTGTTTCACAATATTTAATTTGTATTACATTTAATCACAGAAAAGTGTCTGTGTAATTTATACCTACTTATATGGGCTAAAGCTGATTTTGCTGTGCTGAATTCAGAATATTACTCATCTGATGTGCTAAAAGGCATTTGAGATCACATGTTGAGAACAGTACATGACAAATAACACACATTTGCAGGGTATATGTAGCACACTTAATATGTATAAAGGTATTTAGCACATACCAATGTGTTATATTGATGACAATAGCCCATACCCGTGTTAAGCTTTAATAGGTCATAACAACTGCAAATACTTAAATTCTTCCTTTGCCCTTTGTGAAGAGACATATGTCTCCTTTCATCCTGATAATAAGTTTATTTTGTAAAACATTCCGCATAATTTTCAATTGATTTTAATATGTTAATTATCATTTATACAGATGGAATTATAAGTAGTATAAAATCTAAAACGAATAATAAGCAATAATACAAGTATATAGATAGTAAGTTATAAATGCATAGTAAATTAATGAGCAAATGAAATGAGTAGGCAAAGTATTTAAATTTACAAATCAGTTTTTTTGGATTTAGTAATACTTTTTACTCTGTCCTGCACCTGTTTAGGGGATCTTTTAATATTTTTGTTTTCTGCAAGAAATGTTCGGCAATTACCCAGTGTGTTGGTGCTTTTCCTGATCGAATATTTTCTTTAAAAAGTTTCAGGATTGAAGAATTTTCATTTTCTGAAACATTTCTGTTGCTTTTTGAGCTTGCATCAGATGTTTCTGCAAATAAGAATAGTACACATAGTGGCTAAATTAAAGAAGCACTTACCAATAAATTCTGACATAGCACTAAAAGCCAATGTCACTTCTTTCTTTCTTTGCTGAGTTCTGTAATATTTTTCAGAGGGTGTCGATGAGTGTCCCATGTGTCTGGACACAGTTTCCATCTTATCTTTAGATAGTAAAGATACAGCTTTTGTTGCTGCTTCTTTCCTACATGATGTAGGATTTGGCATATTTGTGATGCCATACTCCTTTGCCAGTGATTTTACATAATGCAAATACTGTGTAAACGGCTTTCCATTCCCCGTCGTTAGATTGTTAGATGATTCGATAGTTTTTTGAAGGCTTTCGCTTTACATCTTTCAACAGGACAGTGATAATACCTCCTATATTTTTCAAAGTTACCTAAAGTACGGTTTGATAATTTAACACTTTCAGAAACAAGAGTGCAAAATTATGCAAGGGAATGGCTTAAATTTATGAACAAGAATATGCCAACCTGGACCACATCAATGTTAGACCATAACACCATGACTATTGTGATAGCTCAAGAACAAACCATCCATGAAAAGTTAAATGAATGAAAAATAATTAACTATAACCTACCTAACTGCTGTAGTATCTTCCTCATCCTCTTTCTCTTCAATGTGTCCATTTCAGTGTCTGCTTCAGTGTCTGCTTCACCTACTTAATTAGTTTGATAGTCCAATATATCATAAATGCAATGATTTACCTTTTGATTGTAACCATGGCAGTTGATTATATACCCCAGTTGCTTTATATTCACATAGAAATGTTTGTGATGGTATAGGTTTTAGGGCAAATATGCCTCTCCCTTTGCTGGTCCCAGTATCTCTAACTTCTATTGGTGCATTGAGGTCTCTTGTGAGACCATCAATGACCTTTTCTTTTATAGTATGGTGTTTCCTGTATTAATGCAATCTAGAGTTTGCGTTACTAGAAAAGTAACTAACCATATTCTTGTTCATTTCCTCAGTGATGTCTTTCCTTCTTCACTGGAAACTGAAGGAAATTTATTTTGTGTTTGACAAGGAATAAGTCAAAAACTAAAAAGGGTGTGGCTTTGAATTTTTGTGGTCAAATAGAAAGTAGTAAGCTGCAAAAAATACGGCGTCTCCATAGTCAAGAGTTATAACTTTGATTACATGTATACTGTACTGGAATTCAAAATTGGACTAAGTGAAACTGGAAGTGCGTATTACAGGCCGGATGTAGACCGGAAAATGATTTTAATCTGATTTTGCAAATTTTGCAATCATGAATATTAATAAGATGTTTTGTAATACTTAAAACGTGTGAAATGCGCTTTCCCGCTACTTTTGATAAATCATGAATATTCGTGAGTACAAAATTCCCTCATTATTATCACATTTCATTAACTACACCCTTTTAGTGACGTCATTTTCGTCACGTGACCGCTCAGAATATATATGTGGGCGTGGTCTAAGTGGGTGTAGTCAGAAAAGCACATGTTCGAATATTAGTAATAGGATCTTGTTATCGAAATTTGATTTTCAAGTTTATTGCTCGTAGGACGATTAATGATGAAGATGGTTTTTGGTTCTAAAGTGTATACAAGGTGTCTGAGCACTTATATATATACTTATATACAGGTATGTATGTCTAATATTTTCATTGCAGTCATACATTGTTTTGGAGACCATTTTACTTTTTGCATCTCATGAATATTTTTATGAGATTGCAAATATAGAAACAAACCATGGTAGAGCATACTACACCCCTATCTGATCATTTTTTAATCTCATGAATAAATCATCAGTACAAATCATCTCATTAAAAACTTGGAATATTTTTAATGACAGACCTTGAGTTGAATATATATGTTTATGAGTACGATGAATACTTAGCTAATGAATATCATGATTGATTAATTAACTCATGCATATTATGAATATTTAATTAGCTCATGAGTGTTGTGATTATGAACTGATTTATTTAGATGACTCATTTATATAACAAGTCTTCAGTTAATGAACACTTGGAGGAGGTTGAGGATTATACACTTTGTAGAGACCGATTGTGATGGTATTGTTTTAACATCTCCATACCTGAAAGATTTTAATTTACCTGCTCATCAGGAGGTTCGTTTTCGTCTGAACAGTTATGAAAATACATACAATCTTCTAAAGAAAGCTGTGAAATTTCCAGATTATCATGGATCTCTATCTGGTGTCAAAGGAATAGTACCATCGCACAATCTTTGTACATTTGTTGATGATAACCTATATGTATGCTTTTTTCTAAAGGATGGTCTAACAGAAGACAATCACCCAAATCTGTTGCACAATATATGGCACCGCACTCACCACGTTATTCTTAAAGTACTTGCCGCTTGCAGTCTAAATCTACCTGTAACGTCTTCCCTCAACTTGGTACACACTATACTACATCACAATTTCCAACCGGAATTCTTCGGCATACATACCAATGAAATAAGTCAGCTATCGAAAAACTTATTTAGAGAATCTAACATGAGATTATCCATTCAACATTATATTTATGTATGCAAAATTCGGACAGAAGAAGGAATTTGATGATTTAACATCACTAACAGGAGAAATTGTCGACTTCCCATCAAACAAATGCCAAATATCAATCCACATAGGAATGGCTATGAAGTAAGTCTTGAATATAAGAATTATTTCATGAATATTATGAATATTAATTAGTCTATGAATATTATTAACAATATGAATATAATGAATATTAATTATGCAATCAATGAATATAGTTAGGCTATGAATATTAATGAAGGAAATTAATATTAGTGAGGATATATTATTAATACTATGAAATCATGAATATAATTAGGCTATGAATATTAATGAAGGAGGAAATGAATATTAATTATGATATAAATATTATTAATACTATGAATTCATGAATATTAATTACTTCATTAATATTGATTAAAAGCTATGAATAAATAATTTAAACTCAATATTACAGATCTACAACACCATCACAATGTGTATTCTGCAATCGCAGTACCACTATATTCATCCCCAGAGTTAGGCCAACATTGTTACAAGCACGTTGGGTTTTTATAATTTTGTAAATCTGGTATGGAAAGATATCAGTAATTCAATGACATACTTACACACCATTTCCTTTCATTTATGGAGGGAATCCCCCTTTCCATGAATTGAATCACTTTAACGTGTCGGTAATGACACTCCCAGTGGCAAACTCTAGATAATTAATCATTCTATGGTTTCAGCATGTCATGATAAATCATTTTGCATCACATGTGCAGAACGTGTTTGAGCGTTATAGTTAGCAATTTTAAATCATTATTAATAACAATGGAAAGGACAATGTGTACATTAAAAAAAATGACAAATAACATATCAATAACAGTACATAGTATAGTCATTATTTTCTCATTAATTCTTGCCCACCATACATCGTATATACCACTTTGGAGAAAAGTACGTAGTACTCTCTTCCTACTCTTCCTTCTGTTTCTTTGATCATCAACTAAACAGAGAGAGAGGATGTCATATTATTAGTTGTGCATTAATCATAACTTCATTATTATATATTGCACAGTAGGAAGATATTAGGCTAGACCATTCCTCCTACAAAAGTTTGTATGTAAGTGGAGTTATATATGTACACGTACTTTGTATTCATTATTAGAAACTTCGGGTTCTAAGCCCCTCCCTCCTATGCCCAAGGTGCTTAGCAGGCATGCCTGCATAGGCACCTCAGCCACAAGAGGGAGGGAGGGAACCCTCCAAAAATTTGCACCCCGTTTACTCCACTATTATAAAAACCTAAGGTTGGGGGCTTGTGAATTTGTAGCACAAAGTTCTGGCTTATAAACAACTACACTCTCATCATTGTTGTGGGTTTCTAAAATATAACCTCCTGTAGGGTGTTGTGGGTCTGATAACTATATTCATTTTAGACTTATTACACCTCCAAAATTCTAGCACACAGTTAGGCAGCATATTATACATGTAAATTATTACAAACAGGTAAGTACATATGTGTATATGTCACGTGGCTGGGCATGTAAGTAAGTACAAGCGTACATAATATAAAATAGTTCTTTAATTAATTGCTTGTTACTAATAATTATTATGAAGTTGAATTTCTTTGATATTGCATGTACACCTTTATGGTACAGTGGTAAAGCTTCATGATTAAACACCTATAAATTCAATTTCTCTGATCATGAAGGTGTTTACAGCTAAAGGATGAAAGGAATGCAATATTTAGAAAGGGTATAAAAGACAAGCACAGTTTGAAAGTGTTCATTTATAGTCATGGCAGAAAGAGAATTACCTCAAGAATTGATGAAGCAGAAATGGAAGGAAATGAGTGATAAAGAACCAGAAGCAAAAAAGCAGAGAACTGAAACAAAGCACAGAGAAGGTACCTGTAAAAACTGTAATTGCTATCGATGTTGCCACCACATATGGATCTGTGGCAAATGTAAAATAGAAAAGGAAAGATTTCATGTATGGCTAAACCAAGACAGACAAGAGAGAGAGAGCAAGAGGTGGAGGTAGGAAAGGAGAGAAAAAAGACTAAATTTAAGTATTTTTTTACTATACATAAACAAATATTTTACTATACATATTTTACTATACATATTTTACTATACATAAACAAATATTTTACTATACATATTTTACTATACATATTTTACTATACATAAACAAATATTTTAGAATTACTGTACTATAATTATAAAGTTAAATAATTATATTAGCTAAATAAGTTTTTAAAATAGGTTTTAACTTTTTCCTTTTTCTCTGCTTTTGTCAGTAAAATATTTTAATCTTAACATTAGTAAATTAATATGAAGCTGTTAAGCGGGAATGGGTGCATCCAATTAATAACAGGAGTAAGTAAGTGTGCATATATCACATGGCTGGGCTTTAATAGGACCTATATGCCCGTAAATGGTCGAAGAAGAGACGACAACTATAGAATAATAATGTTTACATATAATATAATTAATATTTTTATAACTTAGTAATAAAAATTATCATGTTAATGATACCATTACCCAACATACATACAGTATGTATGTAAAACTGATTATTGGTTTCTGATACCCTCCCAATCTGGTTTGTGGATTTTTGACTTTGCTATCCCATTTCTGTACATGATAATGTGTTAACTGAAGTTTCCTGAGGTGAGATTAACACATAGATTATCACTTAATATATGAATCAAGTGTTGTTCTCCATCAATTAACACATTAAATTCCATAACAGGACACAAGGTTGAGTGGCAATGGCTGGGCTTTAATAGGAACTATATGCAAAGACAATGGGAATGCACACAGTTCACACAGTTATGTATATATGAATTTTAGTTAAGTGGGGATGGCTGGGCTTTAATATGTTAACTTTCTTAATTAATGATACTGCTAAGTTTAACTGTTAAGGTGGTACTAGGGAGTGGACGGATGCGACTCCAATCAGTTTCAAAATAGAATATTATATAATATGACTCTAACCTGGTGTAATACCAACCTTCAAATCTTCTGATCAGCTTTATATTGTCCTGTAATTGAAGAAATATTGTTAAAATTGCCATTTTTCCAATTAACATAAGTACAAAACCACAAAAGCCACGCCCACCATACATGGCGTGCACCAAGTACAATGTATTTTCAGAAAAGTTACGAAGCCGTTTTCTGCAAATTCATTTTGCTTTTAAAGTTACAAGAGGCTAAAGAAAGCTGAATTCTGTAGCTTTTCACTAAAACCATAAAATTTACAGAGAGCAACTACAGTTACCCCGCCATTGTTTAACACCCACCGCCCCCTCCACCACCCATGGGCCGTGTTTAGCTTTGTTTCTGAAAATAAACTATCAGTGAAAACATTTAGGCCCAATAATTATACCCCCGGGTGGGTGTGGCTTCCAAAAAATACAGAATGGAACCAAATTGTATGCAGCAAGAAGCTTGCAAGACTAGAAACTGATTGGAGTAGCATCCGCCCACGGAAAAGACTACAACCTTAATAGGAACTATATGCACACAGTTAAGCAGTATAATAATACATGTAAATTATAACAAAGTACACATGCAAACAGCTGATCCTTACCCTTGTTCCCTTGTTCCCTTGTTCTTGGCACTAAGAAAGACTGAAGGCTCTATAAACCTTCGATTATCCTTAAGCAAGACTGATAGATAGACAGCTAGATAGAGAGATAGATAGATAGATAGATAGAAGAAGAGGAAGAGAAGAGAGAGGAACGTCAAATAAATGAATGAATAAGAATTATTATTGCATGTGACATCAATCACACCCAGATGATTATTACAAACTACACATATAACAGGACACAAGGTTAAGTGGCAATGGCTGGGCTTTAATAGGAACTATATGCAAAGACAACGGGAATGCACACAGTTCACACTGTTATGTATATATGAATCCAAGTTGTCCTGTTATTGTGAGTTGACCAGTAGGACTTCCGGATGTTGTTAATAGCATTGTGATTTTATAAATGATGTCAACTTTTTTTTTATGGTACTTTATGTATATATATATATATATATATACTTAGGTACTGGATGGAATGAAGGCCATAGCAGTGCCACGTGTGTAAACAAACCACGTGTTTGTATATGATTAATTAACCTACGTAAACGAAAGTGTTATGACATATATAATTGACCATCACAATTTTGTGATTAGAATATCAGTAACAGTACACATAAACACTGACCTTAAATTCATCCTCCTTATTAAAGTTAGGGTGCGGTTAGTATCTGCTGCAACAAACTGCAATTAAAATTTTAATCAAAAAAATTCAAAAATTTTGTTTTGTGTGTGTGATGCAGATAAAGCAAAAATAAGAAATAAGTATATAGTAACAGTACACAAGTTCTTTATGCTTTATGTACACATGATTCGATGAGTTGAATATAATTCAGAAAGGTCCCCTTAGACTGGTTTCTACACAAAGAAAGAGAAATGTGTGTCAGAACAAAAAAAAACTATATGTACACTGATTAGATGCACATATATTATAATGCAATTTATGAGCTACGAATGTTTATCTGCTTTGAGCAGACAATCATGAAAGACTATATACTGGTGAGATTTTTGGAGAATGAAATGTATGAAAGCATTTACAATCTGCCGAAATTACAAATATAATTATACATGCTCTTATGAAAAGTTCCCTTTCTTAATGACAAATGAATTGTTTTGTTAATTAGTTGCCAAGCAACATACTAATGACACAAAGAAATTCCAATCAGACTCTAGGGCTCAACCACAGCATGTAAACTGATTACATCATAGATATCATTATGACCACAACACAACATAGGCAATCTTGTAAGCTTGCTCTACTTGGTCTTGCAATTTCTTAGCTCTGCTCTTGCATGCTTGCATGCTTGTTGCAGGCTGGTATTGCAGTTTTGCAACCCCGCTCTTGCATGCAAGAATGCAGCAATGGTTTATTTGGGTTTATTTCAGATTTTGGGTTTAGTGAGTTGGTTGCAAATTTAGGGTTTAGGGTAAAAATTCAAATTTTGATAGAATATTAAAATGCTCACGGTTCTAATTCATAATAGTATTGATCAAAACCACTTTGGAAACCTATTAAGGACATCATTATCTAACTCTAGGAACAGTTTCGGCTCAATCTCAAACGATTGATTTTGCAATGAAAAATCAGTACAAAGGCTATAGTTCAGGGTAAAAATTCAAATTTTGATAGAATATTAAAATGCTCACGGTTCTAACACATAATATTATTGAACAAAACCACTTTGGAAACATATTAAGGACATCATTAATTCATTATCTAACTCAAAGAACTTTTTCGGCTCAGTCTAAAATGATTGATTTTGCAAGTACAAAGGCTATAGTTCATGGTTCAAAGTGAATTTCAAGAGAGTACTAAAATGCTGATGGTTCCTACAAACAACATTTTTAATCCAAAATATTGTAGAAGCATAACAAGTACTAGTAACTGTAAGAAGGTCTAGATTAGTACACCAATTCAGCATTTCTTTGCCACAATGTATCAATGAAGAATAACATAAAACTCACCAAAATAATTTATATCATTAAATTACTGTACAATCTGCCATCACAACAGCTCATTGTGTCTGAAATTCTAATTCTTGATTATTATCAATATTCACTTTAGTTAAATCCATATTTCCATATCTCCCATCCACTATATCAGTTAAAATTGGGCTAAACATGGCCACATCAGATCATGGAAGTCAACAATCACAGGTTTCTTGGATTCTAACACTTTAGTTTTAAAATCTTCTTCATTCTTGATATGAAATACTTCATTCAAATACTGAGAAATTGAAATGGATCTCCTTTCAACAAGTTTCTGTTTAGCGTTTTCCTACAAACTATCCAAGTCAGTGCCATATTTGCTGCTTAAAAATTATTAATCTCAATACAAAAATTTGTTACATTGTCCTAAAAATTGTTGTTATAAGAATTTCCAAACACAAAGTATAAAAATGAATTAAACTACAGTACAGTTGTATTAAGAAAATACATTTCTAAATTACTGTCCATCAACAGCTCATGGTGTCTGAAATTCAATACAAGAATAATATTTAGAAATATATATGTATTTCAAAAAGATTTAACTGTACAGTAATACATTATTATACATTGTAGATTAAGAATTTACTCACCTGTTGAAATTAGTAACCATTTGTAGTCTTCTCTTTTGGTAGCTCAGCATGCATATATAAAAAAAAAGATAATATATATTATAATAATTATTCAATATTGGTATCTAATGTAGATTAAATTACAGGTATATTGGGTTAAATCTACTCTGAAAATATATTCCTAAATTACTGTCCTATAATCTGCCGTTAACAGCTCATGGTGTCTGAAATTCAATACAAAAAATAAGATAGTATTTAGTAATATATATTCCAAAGAGATTTAACTGTACAGTAATACATTATTATAAATTGTCGATTGAAAATTTACTCACCAGTTGAATATTTCTTGTTAACTCCTAAGAAATATAAAATAGAAGAAATATAATATCAGGCTTTCATTTAGAAAAATTGTGAAGGGGGGGCAAAAGTTGAATGTTGAGAACTTTGGGGGGGCGATGTATAGGGTTGGTCTGTACACCAACTGCCTAGGGGGGTCTGGGGGCATGGCATGCTCCCCCAGGGATTTTTTTTGGTGTTAGACTCTCCGAGGTCATTTCTGGTGCATTTTCAGACCACGATGATGTAACTGTTTGAGATACTATTTTTGGAATCTAAACCAAAAATAGTTGTATTCAGCTAACTATTAACATTAAAATATTTTTGGGTAACCAAATTCCCAAGGGGGGGGCAAGACTTTAGCAAGGGGGGGTGAATGCCCCCCACCCCCCCTAAATGAAACCCTGAATATCATTTAAATATTAGTAATTAAAAACACAAAGCATTAAAAATATATCACTAAATTACTGTCCTATAATCTGACATCCAACAGTTAATAAATACTAAAACTCAATACAAAAAAAAATATAAATACTTTAGACAATAACAGTACTAGTAACTATATCAAGGTCTAGCAATACTAGATTAGTACAGCAATTCAACATTTCTTTGCCACGCTGTATGAATAACATAAAACTCACCTAAAACAATGTCTGTTAAGGTACCGGTAATCTTATTCCTCTTCTCCATGTTTTGTTGCTCTAAAGAAATAAATGAAAATAAATATCATAAATAATCGAATATATTCCACGACAATAAGAAGCAATCATCAGTCCCAGCAATCTATAGACCTGGTATTTAATATTTAAAAGTTATATATAGGATTGCTAGTTCTTCAATTCACACTTAACTCATCTCCATCTTGTTGTCTTCATGCTTCTTTTGTTGCTTGAGAAATTTAAACTATACGCATGCGCACAAAATTAATTAAAATTGCGTTACAATAAAATTGCATAATATAACATTTAGTTGTTGTGTACAAAAGAAGCTATAACTATGAGTTACTAATAGATTCTTTCGACTAATAGACATATTCCAGAACTTTATAGCAGGACTCTGATATTTTCAAGGTGGCAGTTGGAATGGAGTCTAGAGTTTCAAGAGAACACTAAAATGCTCACAGTTTCTACAAACTACATTTTTGATCAAAATTGCTGCAGAATCATAACAAGGACATCACTATTGAATTCTAGGAACAGTTTCAGAAAAATGCTTTTTTTCCAGTCAAAAAATAAGTACCAAGGCTAGTTCATGGTCCGATTAGAGTTTTGAGAGAACACTAAAATGCTCACGGTTCCTACAAACAACATTTTTGATGAAAAATACCGCAAAAACATAACAAGGACATCACTATTGAACTCTGGAAACAATTTCAGAAAATTTATTTTCCAGTCAAAAATTAAGTACCAAGGTTATATAGTCGAGAGAACACTAAAATGCTCACTGTTCTAACAGATAATATTATTGATCAAAATGGGGTGCAAATTTTTGGAGGGTTCCCTCCCTCTTGTGGCTGAGGTGCCTATGCAGGCATGCCTGCTAAGCACCTTGGGCATAGGAGGGAGGGGCTTAGAACCCGAAGTTTGTAATAATGAATACAAAGTACGTGTACATATATAACTCCACTTACACAAAATTTTGTAGGAGGAATGGTCTAGCCTAATATCTTCCTACTGTGCAATATATAATAATGAAGTTATAATTAATGCACAACTAATAATATGACATCCTCTCTCTCTGTTTAGTTGATGATCAAAGAAACAGAAGGAAGAGTAGGAAGAGAGTACTACGTACTTTTCTCCAAAGTGGTATATACGATGTATGGTGGGCAAGAATTAATGAGAAAATAATGACTATACTATGTACTGTTATTGATATGCTATTTGTCATTTTTTTTAATGTACACATTGTCCTTTCCATTGTTATTATTAATGATTTAAAATTGCTAACTATAACGCTCAAACACGTTCTGCACATGTGATGCAAAATGATTTATCATGACATGCTGAAACCATAGAATGATTAATTATCTATAAAGACTATCTAACTGAAAAATCCATGGAAATATTTCAACTATTTAATAACAATAATTAATTATCTATATATAAATGCACTAACACTTCCTGCAAAATTTGGTGTTTTAACAAAGAATGGCAGAGAAAGAAGTGAAGGTTAGTTTCATTCCATCATGAATAAAGAGTGAAGATTGTGCTTTTATATACATAATTACTTCTGTATTATTAGACTGAATCAGATACAGAAATTGAGAAGGTAAGATATTTTCATTTCAAGTAATATTATTGTCATTTCACTGCAATGGAAATAAGATCAATGTATCGCAAGTAGCAATTGCTATAGTATTATTATGCATTAAATTTCACAGGAAGAACTCTCATCTGGATCTTCCGATGTATGCAATAAATCAATTTTTCACTGCACAAGTAACTGTTTAATTTCTATTTGCAGCACTTTACATGTGCCCAACCTTTCTGCATTGGAAGGGAGTGTAGTGAGAGGGCAACAGACAACAGTGTATGAAAACCTAATTTATGTTGTAATTTTGTCTTACTCATGCATTTTGTCTTACTCATGTAGTTTTGTAAATCATGTTGGGAGAAAGTAGAGGTAAAGAGTAAATTTACTTTTAGTTATGTCATATAATTTTAACATGTGCATATGCAGGAAAATATTAAAAAAAACATGTACCACAGCTGGGTAAGTAATGATACTGTTTGTACTTAAATTTTACCTATCACACACACAAAAGAAAAAATGCATTGTAGAATTCTGCAAAAAAAAGACAAGAAGAACTCTTTGTTCTAATCATTACGGTGTATTTTTTAGAGTAAGTGTCAACAATGAGTATTAGCATTATGGAAGGAAAGTAATTACTAAGCACTTGCTTTGATCACAGAAAAACATCAATAAAAAGTACAGAGAAAGAAAAAAAAAGAAGAAGCAGGAAGGAACATATGACAAAGGAGAAGGTGGCGAAGGAAGGAAGAGACCCCGTAAATGGTCAAAGAAAAGAAGACAACTATAGAATAGTAATGATTACCTAATATTATAATATAATTAATACTTATAAAAATTATCATGTTAATGCTCAAATTATACCATTACCCAACATACACACAGTATGTATGTAAAACTGATTATTGGTTTCAGATACCTTCCCAATCTAGTTTGTGGATTTTTAATTTTGCTATCCCATTTCTGTAGATGATAATGTGTTAAGTGAAGTTTCCTCAGGCCAGATCAACACATAGATTTTCACATATTGTATGAATCAAGTGTTGTTTGCCATCAATTGACACATTAAATTCCATAACCTGCAGTTACATTGTCACTAATTACTCGGGTGTTTAGTTTCACAGGGCCATATAAGATTTTCGTTATTATCCAGTCACTATTGCTAGATCATGTACAATAGAAAATGTAGCGAGCATGTTTATACTTTGTGTTTCATTGAAGATTAGAAACAAAAAGAGTATTTTTGTGAGAAAGTACAAGAATTAAAAAAATAGGTATAAATATGCAAATATTATATATAATAGTAAGTTAGTTCTTTTGTTTGTATTGCTAACTAATAACACAGCTTCTGTTTACAAAAAAAAGAGAGAGAGTTAACATTTCATTCATGAATACATCATGTTTCCCTACAATTATTTCTAATGGAGTCACACAATAAAAGGTATAATACGTATTATATATTCATACTTGTGTATTGTATATTAAAGGTTTCTTCAAATTTAAATATTATACTTCACAACAATAAGTATAAGACTTACTGAAAGAAGTTTTATCTGTGTTGAGTGAGTATCACCAAGAGATCTATTATAACATAACATAAGAATAGGAGTAATTTCTGTTTATATAGGAGTAGAAGATATGAGGTAATTAATAGTAAACATTACATCTTTCAAAGTAATAGTAATAATATTATGTATTTTCATAAACAGGGTAACATTAATAGTAGCTAATAGAATTAAAGTAATAACTATGTTAAGCTAGTAACCAAAAAGGATAATAGACAAGTGTGTATTGGTAATAGTACTATATTACAATATGTTTAACAGGTAATAGTAAAATACTTACCTAATGTAGTTACAGATACAAAATGTTTATTGTAATTGTTACTCGGTGGTTCCAAATATGTGGTTGTCAAACACAAGTGCTATAATTGCTATGTTCCTGGTTTAAAAAAAATTGTGGTTAAATAATGCTGACTCACCTGTTGAAAAATTTCTCTGGTTTCTTTTAAAAGATAAATATTGCCGAGTCATCTGTTGATAATTTAGGGTAGTGTTGTGGGTTCACTTCTCTAGAGACATAATTTGGTGGCATCTTGGCTATGAATATTGTACAACACAGCATATATCTCAGTGAAATTATCTATAAATATGGTTAAAACCTAAAAAACATACTGTCGCTCTAAATGACAGATATTAAAGGGACAATACCACAATTGTCTCTACAATCCCCATCGAGAGATTGCTTTCACTCTGTAAGGTCAATCAAGACCAGTGAGTGTAAGAGACCTGCTGTGCTCTGTATTGCCTTTACAACCTCAGATGAGGTATGTTACAACCAGTTAAACTGGTTACATTAACCCTGAAAGATCTTGAGATCAGAGGGTTTAAACAAGGCAATTACGTAGATTACAATCAAATGTTCTCACAACATACAGTACATCACCCTCACTTTAAGTAGAATTATCCAAAATGAACTTCATTCTTTGACATAGACTTACTGAAACAAGAACTTTAAAATGGCTGACCTGCACCACCAAAACAATGTCCCTTACAACCTAAAATGGTTGCTGTTGCTCTGAATGACAAATATCAAAGAGCATAAAGGAACAATGCCTCTACAATTCTCATCAAGAGATTGTTTTCACTCTGTAAGGTCAATCAAGACCAGTGAGTGTAAGAGACCTGCTGTGCTCCGTATTGCCTTTACAACCTCAGATGAGGTATGTTACAACCAGTTAACATTAACCCTGAAAGATATTCCAGAAAGGAAATCAGAGGGTTAAACAAAGCAATTCCAATATCCACCAGCCCGCCAAAACTGTCTGAAAGAGGGGAGTGGCTGCATATGTGTTTTGTAAAATCTATGTCCCTGAAATTTGTCTCTTTCTTTAATTTCAAAAATAGGTAAATGATAGAATGCATTGCATATATGTATTCCACATACATCAAGCTGGTACCCCAGTTGATCTCGTGGGCAGGGGCACAACGTTCTTTTAGCATACGCCCTCCACTAACCAGCACGATCACTAACTGACACGCCACACCTTCATCCAGAAGTTCAATCTTATAGTAGTCTGTAGGGGAAACCCTACAAAAGCACTAGCTGGAGTGAAATTTAGACCCAGTGTAAATGGAGAGAACCAGCGTCACGGGTTGTCTGAATCGTTGAAAGTTTTTTGTAAACAGAAGCTGTGTTATTAGTTAACAATACAAACAAAAGAACTAACTTACTATTATATATAATATTTGCATATTTATACCTATTTTTTTAATTCTTGTACTTTCTCACAAAAATACTCTTTTTGTTTCTAATCTTCAATGAAACACAAAGTATAAACATGCTCGCTACATTTTCTATTGTACATGATCTAGCAATAGTGACTGGATAATAACGAAAATCTTATATGGCCCTGTGAAACTAAACACCCGAGTAATTAGTGACAATGTAACTGCAGGTTATGGAATTTAATGTGTCAATTGATGGCAAACAACACTTGATTCATACAATATGTGAAAATCTATGTGTTGATCTGGCCTGAGGAAACTTCACTTAACACATTATCATCTACAGAAATGGGATAGCAAAATTAAAAATCCACAAACTAGATTGGGAAGGTATCTGAAACCAATAATCAGTTTTACATACATACTGTGTGTATGTTGGGTAATGGTATAATTTGAGCATTAACATGATAATTTTTATAAGTATTAATTATATTATAATATTAGGTAATCATTACTATTCTATAGTTGTCTTCTTTTCTTTGACCATTTACGGGGTCTCTTCCTTCCTTCGCCACCTTCTCCTTTGTCATATGTTCCTTCCTGCTTCTTCCTTTTTTTTCTTTCTCTGTACTTTTTATTGATGTTTTTCTGTGATCAAAGCAAGTGCTTAGTAATTACTTTCCTTCCATAATGCTAATACTCATTGTTGACACTTACTCTAAAAAATACACCGTAATGATTAGAACAAAGAGTTCTTCTTGTCTTTTTTTTGCAGAATTCTACAATGCATTTTTTCTTTTGTGTGTGTGATAGGTAAAATTTAAGTACAAACAGTATCATTACTTACCCAGCTGTGGTACATGTTTTTTTTAATATTTTCCTGCATATGCACATGTTAAAATTATATGACATAACTAAAAGTAAATTTACTCTTTACCTCTACTTTCTCCCAACATGATTTACAAAACTACATGAGTAAGACAAAATGCATGAGTAAGACAAAATTACAACATAAATTAGGTTTTCATACACTGTTGTCTGTTGCCCTCTCACTACACTCCCTTCCAATGCAGAAAGGTTGGGCACATGTAAAGTGCTGCAAATAGAAATTAAACAGTTACTTGTGCAGTGAAAAATTGATTTATTGCATACATCGGAAGATCCAGATGAGAGTTCTTCCTGTGAAATTTAATGTATAATAATACTATAGCAATTGCTACTTGTGATACATTGATCTTATTTCCATTGCAGTGAAATGACAATAATATTACTTGAAATGAAAATATCTTACCTTCTCAATTTCTGTATCTGATTCAGTCTAATAATACAGAAGTAATTATGTATATAAAAGCACAATCTTCACTCTTTATTCATGATGGAATGAAACTAACCTTCACTCCTTTCTCTGCCATTCTTTGTTAAAACACCAAATTTTGCAGGAAGTGTTAGTGCATTTATATATAGATAATTAATTATTGTTATTAAATAGTTGAAATATTTCCATGGATTTTTCAGTTAGATAGTCTTTATAGATAATTAATCATTCTATGGTTTCAGCATGTCATGATAAATCATTTTGCATCACATGTGCAGAACGTGTTTGAGCGTTATAGTTAGCAATTTTAAATCATTATTAATAACAATGGAAAGGACAATGTGTACATTAAAAAAAATGACAAATAGCATATCAATAACAGTACATAGTATAGTCATTATTTTCTCATTAATTCTTGCCCACCATACATCGTATATACCACTTTGGAGAAAAGTACGTAGTACTCTCTTCCTACTCTTCCTTCTGTTTCTTTGATCATCAACTAAACAGAGAGAGAGGATGTCATATTATTAGTTGTGCATTAATTATAACTTCATTATTATATATTGCACAGTAGGAAGATATTAGGCTAGACCATTCCTCCTACAAAATTTTGTGTAAGTGGAGTTATATATGTACACGTACTTTGTATTCATTATTACAAACTTCGGGTTCTAAGCCCCTCCCTCTTATGCCCAAGGTGCTTAGCAGGCATGCCTGCATAGGCACCTCAGCCACAAGAGGGAGGGAACCCATCAAAAATTTGCACCCCGTTCACTCCACTATTATAAAAACCTAAGGTTGGGGGGCTTGTGAATTTGTAGCACAAAGTTCTGGCTTATAAACAACTACACTCTCATCATTGTTGTGGGTTTCTAAAATATAGCCTCCTGTAGGGTGTTGTGGTTCAGATAACTATATTCATTTTAGACTTATTACACCTCCAAAATTCTAGCACACAGTTAGGCAGCATATTATACATGTAAATTATTACAAACAGGTAAGTACATATGTGTATATGTCACGTGGCTGGGCATGTAAGTAAGTACAAGCGTACATAATATAAAATAGTTCTTTAATTAATTGCTTGTTACTAATAATTATTATGAAGTTGAATTTCTTTGATATTGCATGTACACCTTTATGGTACAGTGGTAAAGCTTCATGATTAAACACCTATAAATTCAATTTCTCTGATCATGAAGGTGTTTACAGCTAAAGCATGAAAGGAATGCAATATTTAGAAAGGGAGATGTGGAATATGACTTACAATAATAATTAGTAATGATTGTTTTGCATATAATATTATTTGTATATGACATTCATATTGTTGTAATTGTTGTAGTGTATTGTTGTAATGGTTGTAGTATCTTGTATGTCTGTCCAATTATAGTAGCCCTTATAATGTATGTAAGATAGACGGCTATTCTATATTTAAGTATAAACACGAAATGATTATGTTTTAGAAGAGATCTTTTGAGAGCTAAGTCAATAATACTACAGGGTATAAAAGACAAGCACAGTTTGAAAGTGTTCATTTATAGTCATGGCAGAAATACCTGAGGAGCTGATTTTAATGATGAAACAGAAATGGAGAGATATGAACAGAAGTACTGAATCTACTGATCATGAACAACAACAGTCTGAGCCTAAAAGGGCAAAATATACTGATCACAGGTGTGATAACTGCTCTTGTTACAAATGTTGTAGGCACGTGTGGCATTGCAAATATTGCAGTTTGAAGAAAGATGTATTTCATAAATGGATGAACAAAGACAGACAAGAGAGAGAGAGTAAGAAAAAGACAAGGAGAAGGAAGTAAAGGAGGAAAGAGTAAAGGAGGAGAGAGTAAAGGAGGAGAGAGTAATGGAGACAAGGAAAAGATTTAAGAGAAGATGGATTTGTTTATGTATAGTAAATAATTTAAAATAATTTGTTTATGTATAGTAAATAATTTAAAATAATTTGTTTATGTATAGTAAAATAAATTTAGTAAATTCATTTAAAACACAATGGGAATGGGTGCAGCCAATTAATAACAGGAGTAAGTAAGTGTGCATATATCACATGGCTGGGCTTTAATAGGACCTATATGCCCGTAAATGGTCGAAGAAAAGAAAACAACTGTAGAATAATAATGTTTACATATAATATAATTAATATTTTTCTAACTTAGTAATAAAAATTATCATGTTAATGATACCATTACCCAACATACATACAGTATGTATGTAAAACTGATTATTGGTTTCTGATACCCTCCCAATCTGGTTTGTGGATTTTTGACTTTGCTATCCCATTTCTGTACATGATAATGTGTTAACTGAAGTTTCCTGAGGTGAGATTAACACATAGATTATCACATATTGTATGAATCAAGTGTTGTTCTCCATCAATTAACACATTAAATTCCATAACAGGACACAAGGTTAAGTGGCAATGGCTGGGCTTTAATAGGAGTTATATGTAAACACAACGGGAGTTAAGAAGCATCTTATACATGTAAATTATTACAGACTACAGATGCAAACAGTTGATCCTTACCCATATATATTATTCTCTTAATCTTCCAGTACACATCTGTTGCATTGGTGCAGTATCGATTCATCCATCGACTAGTTGTATTGGGTTGGGTGTCTTCTTTAGCTAGATAAATAGATAGACAGATAGATAGAGAGATAGATAGATAGGTAGATAGAAGAAGACGAAGAGAAGAGAGATAGATATATAGTAGAAGAGGAAGAGAAGAGAGAGGAACGTCAAGTAAATGAATGAATGAATAAGAATTATTACTGCATATGACATCAATGACATCCAGATGATTATTACAAACTACACATATAACAGGACACAAGGTGGTAATGGGTGCATCCTATTACTTACAGGAATGCACACCGGTATGTATATATTAATATGAAGTTGTACAGGAGTAAGTAAGTAAGTAAGTATATCACATGGCTGGGCTTTAATAGGAGTTATATGTAAACACAACGGGAGTTAAGAAGCATCTTATACATGTAAATTATTACAGACTACAGATGCAAACAGTTGATCCTTACCCATATATATTATTCTCTTAATCTTCCAGTACACATCTGTTGCATTGGTGTAGTATCGATTCATCCATCTTCTTTAGCTAGATAAATAGATAGACAGATAGATAGAGAGATAGATAGATAGATAGGTAGATAGAAGAAGACGAAGAGAAGAGAGATAGATATATAGTAGAAGAGGAAGAGAAGAGAGAGGAACGTCAAGTAAATGAATGAATGAATAACAATTATTACTGCATGTGACATCAATCACATCCAGATGATTATTACAAACTAGACATATAACAGGACACAAGGTGGTAATGGGTGCATCCTATTACATACAGGAATGCACACCGGTATGTATATATTAATATGAAGTTGTACAGGAGTAAGTAAGTATGCGTATATCACATGGCTGGGCTTTAATAGGAGTTATATGTAAACACAACGGGAATGCACACAGTTCACACAGTTATGTATATATGAATACCAAGTTGTCCGTCCATGGTTAAGTGGGGATGGCTGGGCTTTAATAGAAACTATATGCAAACACAACGGGAATGCACACAGTTCACACAGTTATGTATATATGAATACCAAGTTGTTCGTCCATGGTTAAGTGGGGATGGCTGGGCTTTAATAGGAACTATATGCACACAGTTAAGCAGTATAATAATACATGTAAATTATAACAAAGTACACATGCAAACAGCTGATCCTTACCCTTGTTCCCTTGTTCTAAATTGGCACCAAGAAAGACTGAAGGCTCTATAAACCTTCGATTATCCTTAAGCAAGACTGATAGATAGACAGCTAGATAGAGAGATAGATAGATAGATAGATAGAGGAACGTCAAATAAATGAATGAATAAGAATTATTATTGCATGTGACATCAATCACATCCAGATGATTATTACAAACTACACATATAACAGGACACAAGGTTACGTGGCAATGGCTGGGCTTCAATAGGAACTATATGCAAACACAACGGGAATGCACACAGTTCACACAGTTATGTATATATGAATACCAAGTTGTCCTGTTATTGTGAGTTGACCAGTAGGACTTCCGGATGTTGTTAATAGCATGGTGATTTTATAAATGATGTCAACTTTTTTTTATGGTACTTTCTGTACATATATATATATATACTTAGGTACTGGATAGAATGAAGGCCATAGCAGTGCCACGTGTGTAAACAAACCACATGTTTGTATATGATTAATTAACCTACGTAAACTAAAGTGTATAATACATTATGACATATATATATATAATTGACGATCACAATTTTGTGATTAGAATATCAGTAACAGTACACATAAACACTGACCTTAAATTCATCCTCCTTATTAAAGTTAGGGTGCGGTTAGTATCTGCTGCAACAAACTGCAATTAAAATTTTAATCAAAAAAATTCAAAAAATTTTGTTTCGTGTGTGTGATGCAGATAAAGCAAAAATAAGAAAAAAAGTATATAGTAACAGTACACAAGTTCTTTATGCTTTATGTACACATCATTCGATGAGTTGAATATAATTCAGAAAGGTCCCCTTAGACTGGTTTCTACACAAAGAAAGAGAAATGTGTGTCAGAACATAAAAAAAACTATATGTACACTGATTAAACAAACTAAATGCACATATATTATAATGCAATTTATGAGCCACGAATGTTTATCTGCTTTGAGCACACAATCATGAAAGACTATATACTGGTGAGATTTTTGGAGAATGAAATGTATGAAAGCATTTACAATCTGCCGAAATTACAAATATAATAATTATACATGCTCTTATGAAAAGTTGATTCTACTGTGATATAAAAAGTTCACTTTCTTAATGACTGTTTTGTTAATTAGTTGCCAAGCAACATACTAATGACACAAAGAAATTCCAATCAGACTCTAGGGCTCAACCACAGCATGTAAACTGATTACATCATAGATATCATTATGACCACAACACAACATAGGCAATCTTGTAAGCTTGCTCTACTTGGTCTTGCAATTTCTTAGCTCTGCTCTTGCATGCTTGCATGCTTGTTGCAGGCTGGTATTGCAGTTTTGCAACCCCGCTCTTGCATGCAAGAATGCAACAATGGTTTATTTTGGTTAATTTTGGTTAATTTGGGTTTATTTGGGTTTATTTGGGTTTATTTGGGTTTATTTCAGATTTTGGGTTTTGTGAGTTGGTTGCATGTTTAGGGTTTAGGGTTTAGGGTTTAGGGTTTAGGCCTGACTATATGTCCCGGGATATGTCCTTTTGGGTGTTTCGGGGACATAGTTATGTCCTTCAGGATCAGAAGTATGTCCCTTATGTCCCTCAAGGTTCGAAGGACATATGTCCCCAAGATTGTCTACCCCCCCCCCCCCCCCCCCCCCCCCCGGTCATCAAGTCCTATCATGTTTGTAAATATGTTAATGTTTAATGTTCATAGTTGATAAGACTTGTCATAGGTAAGATTGGTATCTGTATAAAGATAATATAAGCTCCTTATTTAATTAAATGACATCATTTTGTTTTACTTTATTGATTTATTCCGCTTATTTGTCATTATTTCGTATGATTCTTGCTCCAATTAAGTGTTTAGTATGTAGAGAAGTGCAACAGCAATATGTAAATGCATGAAATCAAAAATGATTGACTTATCATGTCTGATGATTACCACAAAATTATAGATGTTGGAATGTCACCCAACCTCCTGTTGGGAGGAGCAAAAATAATGATTATTCTATGTTATACATACATTCATTTGAACATTCATTATTATTATTTTTGTAATATTGAAAAATGTGAAGTGAATTAGAGTTTGTGGTTTGTTGAGGGTTGCCAAAATATTGTTTGCTTCAATCTGATGACAAATTGTTGGAGGGACATTTCGAGGACATATCAAAGGGACATATGTCCCTCTGAAATTAAACAATTTTTGAATGTTACGAACGTTTTGAGAAGGTGTAATGTACATTAGATTTATGTTCCAGAATTACCCTGGGTGTTTTGTTGTTCAAATAAAGAAATATTATCCTATGTCCCTTAATATGTCCCTGTTCTCAATTTGTTTGAAAATGGCTTGTAGAATAGAGGAATGAATTACCTGCAGGGTGCACTACTTATTTTCCCAATTAAATAAAATTGAAATAGGTTTTGAGTGGAAGGAAAAATTCCACAGGGACATATGTCCCTGCAAGGAAATGGCTTGAATGTAACAGAAACAGTAGGCCAAGGGCAGGTCTAATATGTACTAAAGTATCATATAACAGGGCATTATAGTTTACAAGTTATGGCAAAAACCGTAAGGGGACATATGTCCCTGTGAGAAAATGAATTGATAGTCACACATACAGTAGGTCGGAGGCAGGTCTACTGCATACTAAAGTGTCGTACAGCAGGGCATAATAGTTTTCAAGTTATTGCAAAAACACTACGGGGACATATGTCCCTGTGAGTAAATGGCTTGAAAGTCACATAAACAGTAGGTCAGGGGCAGGTCTACTGCATACTAAAGTATCGTACAGCAGGGCATAACATTTTTCAAGTAATTGCAAAAACCGTAAGGGGACATATGTCCCTGTGAGAAAATGAATTGAAAGTCACACATACAGTAGGTCGGGGGCAGGTCTACTGCATACTAAAATATCGTACAGCAGGGCTTTATAGTTTTCTAGTTATTGCAAAAACCCTATGGGGACATATGTCCCTGTGAGAAAATGGCTTGAAATTAATAGGAACAGTAGAAAAGGGGCAGGTCTACTGTATACCTAAGTATTGTACAGCAGGGCATTATAGTTTTCAAGTTATTGCAAAAACCCTACGGGGACATATGTCCCTATGAGAAAAAGGCTTGAAAGTCACACAAACAGTAGGTCAGGGGCAGGTCTACTGTATACCTAGGTATTGTACAACAGGGCATTATAGTTTTCAGGTTATTGCAAAAACCCTACGGGGACATATGTCCCTGTGAGAAAATGGCTTGAAAGTCACACAAACAGTAGGTCAGGGGCAGGTCTACTGTATACCTAAGTATTGTACAGCAGGGCATTATAGTTTTCAAGTTATTGCAAAAACCCTATGGGGACATATGTCCCTGTGAGAAAATGGCTTGAGAGTCACACAAACAGTAGTTCAGGGGCAGGTCTACTGTATACCTAGGTATTGTACAGCAGGGCATTATAGTTTTCAAGTTATTGCAAAAACCCTACGGGGACATATGTCCCTATGAGAAAATGGCTTGAAAGTCACACAAACAAGTAGGTCAGGGGCAGGTCTACTGTATACCTAAGTATTGTACAGCAGGGCATTATAGTTTTCAAGTTATTGCAAAAACCCTACGGGGACATATGTCCCTATGAGAAAAAGGCTTGAAAGTCACACAAACAGTAGGTCAGGGGCAGGTCTACTGTATACCTAAGTATTGTACAGCAGGGCATAATAGTTTTCGAGTTATGGCAAAAACTCTACGAGGACATATGTCCCTATGAGAAAAAGGCTTGAAAGTCACACAAACAGTAGGTCAGGGGCAGGTCTACTGTATACCTAGGTATTGTACTACGGGGCATTATAGTTTTCAGGTTATTGCAAAAACCCTACGGGGACATATGTCCTTGTGAGAAAATGGCTTGAAAGTCACACAAACAGTAGGTCAGGGGCAGGTCTACTGTATACCTAAGTATTGTACAGCAGGGCATTATAGTTTTCAAGTTATTGCAAAAACCCTATGGGGACATATGTCCCTGTGAGAAAATGGCTTGAGAGTCACACAAACAGTAGTTCAGGGGTAGGTCTACTGTATACCTAAGTATTGTACAGCAGGGCATTATAGTTTTCAAGTTATTGCAAAAACCCTACGGGGACATATGTTCCTATGAGAAAATGGCTTGAAAGTCACACAAACAGTAGGTCAGGGGCAGGTCTACTGTATACCTAAGTATTGTACAGCAGGGCATTATAGTTTTCGAGTTATGGCAAAAACCCCACAGGGACATATGTCCCTCTAATTAAAAGGCTTGAAACTGATAGGAACAATAGCTTAGGGGTGGGGCTACTGTATGATGAAGGATGTTTCTGCAGGGCTCAGTAGTTTTCCTATTATTAAAATAACCCCAGAGGGACATATGTCCCTGTGAAGAAGTGGATTGAAAATGTCAGATATGCTATGTTGTGGGAGGGGCTACTCGTATCTGAAATATAAATGGGCAGGGTTGAGGTTTAAATATTCAGGGCACATTTACTGAAAAAGGGACATAAAAGGGACATATTTTGTACAATAATATTCAATGGCCTATAACTGGAAGAAACATGCAGGGTTTCCATGGGACTTTGTAGGGTTGCAATCTTGGGACACTAATGAAGCTCTGATAGTGTTATGAAAGCCTGAGAGCCAGTATTAAATTTTATATTTTGCCTTAAGTTTGAGGTAGCATAAATTAAAAACCAAAGGAGATACGGCTTCATTAACACATCCATTGGACTCAGCTCATTGCTGTGATTGCAATGGTATGTTCAAAAGTGAAATTTGGGTGAAAATAATAGATGTTTGAAGAAACAGTTGAAAAGTAGGTCGTAGGACTTTTCGCATAACTTAAAAACTAATGCAGGGTTTTGTAGGGTTTATGCGCGGTTTGAAAGAGTAGACATGGGGCTACCATACCTGCAATTTTGGGGAAAAATGCTTCAGTAGTTTCTTAGGAAATCGCGTTTGAAGTTGAACAAAAATTAAAAAAAGCGAAAATTTCAACAATATTTGTTAACGTTTTGAATTGTAACTCGAGTTCTGAAAGAGATATGAATTCTAAACCTGCAGGGTTTAGTAGAGCAACTCTTAACCTACCAGATGATTATCAAAAATTGGTCATAGCATATATATTTTGAGAGTTACGAGCGATTGAATACAAGTGTTTCAGCCAAAATTTGGGGATTCCATACAAAATTTGCTATGTCAGATGAAAGGGGAGGTCTTAAAATGCCTAGAAATGGCAAACCCTGGGGGTCGATTTTTGAAGGTGGTCAGGTCTTTAGGGTTTAGGGACATAACATCTTCACGCAAAAAAATGGTCTTCACACACACAAAAACATTCTGTGACAGTGACAGTTAACTGAATGGAAAAGCTCACCCAAAACTAATAGTTGTATTCCTGGCTGAAAACTTGAGAAAATAAAAATTTGAATGACATCGCATCCTTCTTGACAACATCAAAAAGTGCATGATATGACTGGTGGGTTCTAAAGTGCAATGACATCGCATCCATCTTGTCAACATCAAAAAGTGCAGGTACATGATTCATGGGTTCTAAGAAAGCATGAGGTCAGAACAGTTCAACATAAATACAGGGGAAGGACAGAGCAGAGTGAGAGAGAAAAAAATGTGAAGAATACTGTGTGTGTGATAATGTCTGACTTACCAGATGAACCCGTCGATGTTGTAGTCCACAAACAGATTTTCCAAGGCATAAGGAGAGACGACATACACCTCATACCTTGTGGAGAGCTGATCAAAAGGTTCAAGTTGCTGGAACTATATGACAACAGTACCTTGAGTCGCAGGAGAATGAAGATGGGCATTGCCACATGCCTAGCACTGCCAGCAGAAATTTCAATTCTGAGAAAAGAAAAGATCATATCGTCAAGCACTAACAGGTGCGTACTGATGGACAAAAACAGTGCAGAAAGATACATTGAAGCCATTCTCAAAAGCAGAGGGGTATCTGTTGCCAGCTTGCAACAAAATGTAACGAAAGAACCCCTCCACACTGCTCCTGATCACACAACAGAAAACATGAACACAACTGGTACTGATATTGAGCAGGCAGACATCGTATCCGAGGGCAATTCACTCCGGGAAGACCAAAGCCTTGCAGTTGAAGTCATTTCGGACTCAGAGACCGTCACACATTCGTCTCCCATCCAAAAACATCCACCAGGACCACACATGGTGATCAGCGAAGACGACGGAAGTCACACTGCAATTAATGATATGGAAGTAGTGCCTTGGATTTCTGATGTAGAAACTTCAATTAAACAAGCATCTACAAAAGGCAGCACGAGAGGCCGCAAGGGTACTCCTCCATTGCCCGAGAACCTCATGAAAGAGATCGAAGGACTGGACACTTTCTATGCAGCTCCTTTCAATCACGAGAGGAAAGGAAAGCCTCTGAGTAGTATAACGTTAAACAAAACCAAAGAACAGATACTCTGTGAGCTTTGAATTGTTTTTAGCATTTTTTAGAATTTTAGAAGCCTGTTGTATAACCCCCACATTAATATCCTTCTTTCTCTATTCCTTTCCAAAGATTTTTTTGAGTACTGCAAAAGAACAGAGGAAACTTTACAATTTGGCCTCGTTCTGAACAAAGCCTTGCTAGACAAATTCCTGCTATTCATGAGAGAGGAAAAAAACTCCACTCCGGGAACACTGTGTTGTTACTGTCAGGCACTCGTACGGGCAGTAAAATATGCCGACAAAGGAGAGAAAACAACACAGTTACAAAATCTCCACAGGTACATCAGTGTCTTCCAAAAGGAGGCAGAGCTCAACAGAGATAAGTCCTGGGAGGAACTAAAAGCCAAAGGACGTTGGCTATCGTGGTAAGTATTTGTTTGTTGTTTTTTTTTTTAGTCTGACAATCAGACTTCTGATGGGGCAATTCAGATACATGTGTTGTTATACAGCCATTCTGTTTTCGTGTAGGAAGGAAGTCTTGGAGGTCCTCGCACAGTTGAACGATGACTACAACTCGTCCACTGATTGGGAGAGGATCAAACTTTCCCGATCACTTCTTGTTGTGTTAGTGTACACGGCCATTCCTCCGGGACGTGGAAGGGAATACAGAGAATTGCACTTCAAGATTCACGAGAGTGAAATAACGGGACCTTACGAAAGCAGATCGCACAAAAACATTTTGCACTTTTCACCTTACGAGGGGAAGGCCATAATGTACATTACCGATCACAAGACAGGACATTCAACTGGACCACAAATGATCTCTTGTCCTGATGACAGCTACTTCATGAACGTCCTGTCAGACTACCTCTTACGTTATCGCAACAAGATACCAAACAGTTCCAAATCAACCCTTCTCTTTCTGGTGAGTTCCATGCACGCATCAAAAAACATGCACGTACATGTACATGTGTGACTGTCAACTATTTGTTTGATTTGTCGTGAATGACACTCGCCTTGTTTCTCTCTCTCTCTCTCTTTCTCTCTCTCTCTAGGATGATAACGGTGGATGCTATGATTCCAAGAATTGGACTAAATACATTCAATCAATATTCTACAAGTACACGGGAGTTGGTGGAGTATCAATACATGCATTGCGATCGTCGTTTGTCACATTTGCCGGCAACGAATCGACGGAAGCAGTGATGGAAAGTATTGCCGTGGCAATGCGACACTCTAGAAGATATCAGCAGGACATCTACGACAAGAGGACCATCAACGAAAGAGTGAAACCAGGTGTCCACTTTGCTTCAAAACAAGTCCTGCAAGCACTACGTCGTCCACCGCCAGCCATAGATGTAACATCACCAAAGAAAATGTGCAAAAGCTTAGAGGATATCAGTGACGAGGACTCAGATGATCCAACAAGCTCAAATGTCGTCGTTCCCGGAGAAAGTGTTGCCATGATTGCCAACGATTCAACTGAGAGATGTCCAAAGTTAATTTTTGCAAAAGTCCTTGAGATAAATGCCACAACAAAAACGGCACTAT